>CAXKVW010001708.1:600000-1169549 GCA_964058825.1 Carex arenaria
TTGATGGTTGAAACTATTAATTGCATTTGAGATTCGAACCTAAATAGTTCACGAACTAATTTCGAACGAACTATACCTAGTTTGAGTTTGAGTTTGAATAAGATTCAAATCGAACTGGTTTGATTTGTTTCAGAACAAACTAATTTCGAATCGAATTAATTACGGATTTTTTCCGAATCAAACTCAAATATAATCACGAACTACGAAATTTTTGTGCAGCCCTAATATAATTTCTTTATTAAAATGTGCTTGAAAATCAAATTCTATAGAGAATTATTTTACTACTTTTAGAAGATTTTGGATCGTTAGGAAACAATAATTTGTACCTATCTAAAAGAAAGTAAAAATATAGATATATATATATAACTTGGTCTACAAACACATTTTAATATGTAGATAATATTGAGTAGTTCGAATCAACTATCTGAACTTTAAAAATAAAGATAAGAGTGTGATTTACAAATAAATTATGAAAAACACGAGCTATTTGAACTTGCTCTTATTTGATAGCTAGAAGTCAAAAATCGATCGTAATTGAAGGGAAAACAAATCTTAAAATACTTATCTATTGTTTAACGGGACATGATAATAGTTTTCTAATACAAATTTACTTGACAACTAAGTTGTCCCCAACTTGTCATCTGTAATTGCCCACAATATTTAAATTTCTGTAACTTTTATATCTGGATGTAATTTGAAAAAAATTACCGTAAAGTGTGAGTATATTCCAACGGAACCTATGAGACTTGAAAACAATCGAATAGACCCTTCACAAAGAAAGATTTGTACTGATGTCTGTGACACTAGGGAAAAAAATAAGGTCGTGTCTATATTTCATTAATAATTACAGTTACGAAATTTATAGCCATGGGTTGAGGAAATGGGATGGATAATTGAATTCATATCCCCTACGGTCACTCAAATTTTGAGTTTGAATTCAGACCGTCGGGTCTGCTTTAGCACAGATATTAAAGACATTATGTACATTTAATTCAGACCGTCGGGTCTGCATTTTAAAGACAATATGTGCAAAATTGTGAACTGACCAGCCATTTATGAATCCAAGCAATCCATTTCTTCCCAAACCATCTACTAGAAAGTACTAAACTCAAAATTTGAGTTACCTCAAAGAATCCGGATTCTGAATAATTTGCATATTTCATCCGGGCTCCAACAGAACATCAAAAAGAGATTTAGAAGACAAATTTCTGTAATTTGACTTTCTTTAGAATATAAGAAATAAATACCAAGTAAAATAAAAAAACAGGCGTAACATATATTAAATGAACAAGCTAAAGAAAACACATCAATTGATAGGGACATCACCAAAACTTCTTTCATGTTTACCTCATTTTGACTCGGATTTGATATTGACATGTTAAACAAAGCATGACAAACATGGTATTATATATATATGTTCTTTTCTCCTACTGGTGTATGTATGTATCATCAGTATTTTAAATTTGTGTTCATATAGCTCGGTTGGGAACATACTTAGCGACACTCATCATTTTAATTTTTTAAATTATGTATATTAAAATTTAATTGATTTTTTTTTTAAAATTTGTATATAATTCAGTCACTTTCATAAAATACTAAATATGTATTTTTAACTTAGTGGTTAGAATTTCACTTTGTAGCTGTAGAGACTTGAACTCAAAGTTCACCAACCAAACATTATGAATATAGATATTAATCTTCAGTCTAAATTTTCTAGTTCCGTCCTTAATTGTTCAACACCAGGATCATCAATGCAAAATTCTAGTAAAACATAAAATATAAAAAGTTTCAACATGGAAAGGGAAGACAGCTATGCTTTAAATAGTTGGAATCCGGAAGAGCATTTAAACTTTCTTTATGACAAATATTACGGCAATTCTTTTTTTTAAGGGAAAATTTCTTGTGTACCCATATAAACTATTAAAATAGCTAATTTATCCATTAAAATACCATAATATATAATATCTCAATCAAAACTTAACAGTTTTTCTTCTATCCCCTTTTAAATATTAAATCTTTTATATAATTAGTTTACAAATTAAATTAACTAAAATACCCTTCTTATTTGAACAAGATATGTAAACAAACCCCCTCTCCTCTGTGAACCGTCCAACCAAAAAAATACACAAAGCTTCTTTTTAATCACCATCCTCTGTTAGAGATAGAATGGAGATGTCTAGTACTACAACAAATGGAGACAAACCAGATTCTTCACTAACGATATCAAAGGAAACAAATCCACAAATTCCAGTTGTTTCATGCATGTAGTCTCTATCAATTCCAAAAAAACTATCTTCTGTCTAATTGTTTCACTCTCCATTCTTTCCATCAAATTCTTTGCTCAACTTGGCCATAAATTCATCATTCACATAACCCTTTGACGCTTCTTTTTTCCAGAAAGATTGGACGAGGATATAAGAAAAAATATAGAAGGTATATTTGTCAATTTATACTTAAAATAACTAAATAAAATGTTAAATAATTAAAAGGGGATATAAGAAACAATATTAAATTTTGATGAGGATATTAAATATTATGGTGTTTTGATGTATAAATTAGTTATTTTAAAGATTACATGAGTACATCGTAAATTTTCTCTTTTTTTAATTAAGCCTTTGAAGTTGTAAGAAACGCTTCATACTTTCAGGCCCAAACAAATCATGTCTGATTCATTCTAATAAATGGTCCATTACATTCAAGCCCAAACTCCATGGTGACATTTATTTTCAAAAAAAGTTTTATTACATTGAGGATTCCAAATTCTTCACATCTTTTATCTCATTTGCGCTCATATCTTTATTTTTATTTTTAAAATATAAATAGTTAATTTGAACTACTCAACATAATATTTATATTTAAATATAATTCGACACAAAATTTTATATTTTTTGAAAAAAATATTATTTTTTAGATAAATACAAAATCACTGATTTTGGACGATCCAAAATTTTTTAAAAACAATAATTTTGTATATATATATTTAAAACAAATGTAAAATTTTTACAAAATATAAAACCGTGTGTTCAAATATATTTTACTATAAAAAATTATGTCAAACGATTTAGATTGACTATTTGAACTTTAAAAATAAAGATAAAGACGTGAGGCTTGAAAAATATAAAGTATTTGAAGCCTCGTGTTACGACCAAAAATAAAATAGAGGTTACATTTGTAGGCTTTCACTTAGTTTGGACTATTCATGCTGTTTGATTGAACTTGCGGTTATCAAGAGTACATGACAAGGTGTAAATAAAACAAATTAAGTGCATCTTCATAGATTATGAGAGTTTTTAATTTGATATGGCAGTTTTTAATTCAGTTTAAGAGAGTTTCTTATTTAGAAAATATGCAAAAATGATTATTATTAATAAATTGTTTATTAACTCCACACTAGCTAAATAATTGGCTCAAATTATTTCTCTTTTTTAATTTATTGCTAACGTGACTTGATATAAACTTTAAAATTAATTTCAGAAATGTGAGAGTTATAAACTTTAGAGATCTTAATTTCTAAAAAATGGTTAACGGTTATTTAGAAACTCATTTGAACTGTTGGGATGTAGATGCTTAAGATGACAAGTTCAAATTGGTGTGTCCGGGGTGTCTGTGAAATTGACTCGGTACTTATTGTTGTTCGAGTATCAATCTTACTAAGAAGGCGTGGAGGGAGGGGGGGGGGGGGGGGGGGGGGGATCCGTATTCTCTCTTTTACTACAGAGGATGCGCATCACTTTATGGTTTGAGATTATATCTCAGCCCGTTTGAGAATGGAGAAAAATAGAAGGCAACACTAAAGAACAAATTATTTGTGAGTAAAAAGAAGACTAGTTTATGAAACACAACTAAAAATGGGTGTTTTTTCTAATTTGATAATCTTTTTATTCGCAGCCCAAGTCCGTGCACGCAGCAGAGGATCCTGACATGACTATCCATCCCCTCCCCTCCCCAACCCCAACCCCATGTTCTCCCACCCCATCTCTTTTCTACGTGGCAGTTCGTCATTGGCCCCGCAAATTTCGAAAATCTGCGCCAAATCCTTAAAACTAAAACTGCAGGAACGAGTGACAAGGTCAGCAGAATATGAAAGTATCGCGTCATCGCTTGTTTGTGTACAAACACGCACCAGCTTCAGTATCCATTCATTTCTCGACTCGACGGATGGAGCGCACATTCTTGTACCGAATAAACTAAGAATAATTTACTTAATCCCCGGATTGGGACCCACCAGTAGTGGTTTTATATTTTAATTGGTAAAGAAACATTGGGCTTAAAGTTTTGAAACGGGATGTTTATGCTCTCCGGAGGAAAACAAAAATTCGTATGTTTGATCGGATAAGAAGGTTTACGCTCTCTGGACCTGGAGCTATTCGTATTGGTTAAAACAAGGTAAGGGCTGTTATATTAGTTGTTCTATGGAGTTATGTTTGTGAAATACGAACTGCACCGTGTGCAGGAATGCGATAGAAGAGCTTACAAGAATGAATTCGGCAAACGATTGTCCGAGACGACAAATAGTGGGCTTGACCCGGCCTGAATTTAATGGAGGGACTAAGTCTATTTTTTTAAGAATAGAATAATTATTTTAATTAACATGATATTTTATAAGTTTCTAGTTTGTTGGTAGGAAACTAGCCACCAACCTTAAAAAATATATACGTTATATAAATCATTATAACTAATTATATCTAAATGGTTAATATTTACAATAATATAAAAATGTAATTCATTCAAAATTCAAACTCAACAATGATAATTTATTTTTTTGTATGTAACTACTTGGAAAAATTTAAATAACACAATTTATTTGAAAGTCATCTTCATAAGTCATAACTATTTTTTAAAATAATTTTTTTAATGATATATCACATATCTTTATTGCTTCGATTGCAGAAATAAGAGAAGTAGAATAATGTGAAAATGAAAAAGAAATTGTGCCAATAATGTTACACATTTTGAAGGACTTATTGCATTGTATAAAATTATTCTACACCGGGTCCACCTGAGGCAAATATCCTAAACCATTCCAACAGCAAATCTGTGGTGGCCTCAGCGCGCTTCACGTCGTCTTGCGTCGAGACTTAAAAAACTCTCCTTCTCTGTCTTTCTCTTTGCACAGCACCTCCCTCTCTCTCTCTCCCTCTCTCTCTCTCTCTCTCTCTCTCTCCCCCTCTCTCTCTGTACCTCACTAATGGAACTATCCCTTCTCTCCACAAACCGCCTCTCTCTCCATCCCTCCACCTCCACCTCCACTTATCCAACTTGCTCAGCAAGCAATACAAATATCTTATCCAAGCCGAGGTACTTTAAAACCCGAGCGTCGGTTGAGAGAAGTACTAGTGGAGAGAGAGTCAGTACTTCTACTCGACAACACAGAGAAAGTCGCATACAGAGAGGCCTCGTCGCAGATGGACCAACCATGGGTGTTTCTACTGGACAGGTGTCAGCCATTGAAAGGAGCTTTGGTGGGACCGAGACAGATTTCGCAGTCTGGGAGAAGCTTGGTGCTATTGTTCGGCTCAGCTATGGCATTGGTTAGTTTATAAATCATAGTCTGATACTTTGATACATTTTCTAGTTGAATCTCAAAGTAACAACTAACAAGCCCTAATTAAATCTCAAAGTATACCCGGAAGTAATTAAACAAAAATCAAGAGATATTAAATTAAGAATTGTTTTAATTACTAATGAATGATTCGGTGTGTCTAATCATATAAATTGTACATTTTATTGCTGTTTTGAAAATGAGGATAGGTATATACGGAGCAATGGCATTTGCCGGCAAGTTCATTTGCTCGATTACTGGCGTCGATTGCATAGGGGGATTCCATCCCTCGATGAATGCTATTGTAGAGGGGCTCGGTTATGCGGCCCCACCAATCATGGCTCTGCTCTTTATCCTTGATGTATGTCTCGAAACCAATCTCTGTTTTCCTTGATACTCAATTATTTATCCCTCTGCTTCAGTAAGCGAGAGCGCGATATCATTTGTAGAATTAATTAATTTCTATACTAGTTAATTAGATTCAATATACAATCCAAGTTTCTGTAATCTGTTATTTAGTTTGGTATTTAAATGAACTTATAGTTAATTAATCATTATTTAAGCCTCAAATATATATTTTTCATTGCCAAATACAGTGAAAAAGAACAAACAAATGAACATTTAATTTGTTCAATGCAGGATGAGGTGGTGAAATATTCGCCACATGCCCGTGCAATAAGAGATGTGGAGGATGATGAGCTTAGGAGCTTTTTCTATGGCATGTCTCCTTGGCAGGTATTGCAATACTACAGCTAGCATATTTAATTATCTTTTGATTGTCTTTTGTTTTCTATACTATTTGTCCTTCTCATCATTTTTTTTAATTAATGGTTTATCATCTTTCTTAATGGAGTATATATGCATGTTTATTAATTTACTAACTGTGTGTATTTGTGTAGTTCATTCTGATCATCACTGCCAGTTCAATTGGAGAGGAGCTTTTCTATCGTGTCGCAGTTCAGGTACAATAAATTGCACATTTAATCAGGAGCCTCTTAAACCCACTTTTCAGAATTTTTCTATATTTTCAATAAATTTTAGGAAATAAAAAATATCAAACTAAAAATGCCAAACTAATTTGTTTGATTTCCTGCAAAATTTATCTAGGGTTCTTTGTCTGACATATTCCTGAGGGGTACTGAGCTCATGAAAGATGCACGAGGGATTGCATCACTGGTAAGACAAAACAATTCATTCATCTTGTACTAAAAGTTCAGCAAGTTCTTTTCTTTATAATGTATTAAAAGATTGCAAAAATTCTCTTAATTTGTAGACCGGCATATTGCCACTTTTCGTTCCATTTGCTCAAGCTTTTGCAGCAGTTGTCACTGCAGCTCTCACCGGATCCCTCTATTACATAGCAACTGCTCCTAAAGGTAAATTTTTTTTTTTTTTTTTTTGTATTTTACATAAAAGCTAATACCCTAGTTGTTTATCTTCATTTCCTTCTTTCAATTTAAAATTATATTTACATTTTGTTGCAGATCCTACTTATGTGGTGGCACCAATACCACAGTCTCCTTCAAGCCGAGAAAATTACAAGAAGTTATTCACAGGTAAGTTATAAGTTATATAACTCACACTACAATTTTTATTAATTTCTAATTTTAGTGTGTTCTGTTGCTTGATATACTGAATATATACTCCAACATTTGACGTGTATTTGAACAATGGCTCATGTGCATGAATGAAAAAAGATATAAAGGAAATGAAAGTATGAAACTCCCCCAACGTGAGCGTGTTGGGGGTGTGGGGGTGCACGTGCATCTATCTATGCAATACGACCCGCTCAATTAGTTTATTTATCAGCTATTTGCTCAAGGTACATAAGGTGATTTTTTTTGACAAGATGCAATATTTGAATATTTTCAGCTTGGTATCAGAGAAGGCAAATGAAAAAGATATACTCTCCTTTATTAGAAGGATTGCTGGCACTTTACCTAGGTTTTGAATGGATCCAGGTAATTTCAAAATTCTTATTTTAATTCTTTTGGTTTGCTATTGTTTCAGGCTCAGTAAAATATCAGTCTTAATTACCATTTCTCTAACTAAATCATTTCTTGATAATTATAGACTGGTAACATTCTCGCACCTATGATCACTCATGGGATCTACTCTGCTGTGGTTTTGGGTCATGGTCTTATGAAAATTCACGATCACAGACGAAAGTTACGCCACAGGATTCAGCAAGTAAGGACTGAAGCAAAAGATCCGAAAAGAAGTTAAATTATAGCGCGTGAAAGGAAATGTGGAATGCATTCAAAGTTTCAAGGAAATGATTTTGTAATATGTAGGTTATATATAGGCTAGTTTCTAGTCAAATTAAGATATATAAACACACTATGTACATAATCACAACGATGAATATAATTAGGAAAAACTATGATTTTAGATAAGATGTATAGTTATGTGAGAACGAGTATATACACTTTTGAAATGTAGAATTTTGGCAAAAACTGAAGTATGTTTCTGGGGGTAAAAAGGAGCTAGAATGGAAATATAAGCCATCTGCTGATAGTATATATAATTTTTTTTGTAAATTAGCTTCCTGTTCTTTGATGTAAATTATTCTTACAAAAACATTGACGGTACTGCTTACAGATCCATAGTTATAGCACATCTTTAAAAAAGAGATCAATGCAATCCTGTTTCCAAATTTCGGAGCGAAAAGAATTAGTATCACTATATCTAGTAACATCTTCATTTTAATTTCTTTGTTATTCTTTCTCTCAACTCTTGGGCTCTGCCTCAACCGTGGCAGCAGCTGGGGAGCCTGGGGTTCTGCCTCGACTAGCTTCGGTGTGGTCTCAGTGGCAACTGGTGCCTCCGGTTTGTCCCCAGTGGCGGCAGGTTCAACCATGGCAGGAGCTGGAGCCTTGGGCTCTGCCTCAATTGGCTTCGGTGCGGCCTTAGTGGAAACTAGT
Organism: Carex arenaria; assembly: GCA_964058825.1. NCBI lineage: Eukaryota > Viridiplantae > Streptophyta > Magnoliopsida > Poales > Cyperaceae > Carex > Carex arenaria. The sequence continues at coordinate 608,467 of CAXKVW010001708.1, forward strand.
GCCTCCAGTGTCCCCAGTGGCGACAGGTTCAACCGTGTGCCTTGGGATCTACATACCTTGACTCACTCAATGGCGACTACCTTGGGATCTGCCTCCGGTGTATCCTCAGTGGCGGTAGGTTCATGGGCAGCTGGGACTTCATGCCAGACATATATCATGAAGTCACATATACCGCCGCATATAATAAGCAAAATTATTTTATCGAGCGGGAAGCTACATAAGAAAGAAACCATGTAATTCTCGGTAAGAAATTATGCAAGTCAAAATGCTCTATAAAAAGAAACCATTTAAAATTCGGCTTGTCTATGCTAAACACCATTTTAAGGTAGTATTACATGTTATTGTTAGTGTTACTAACATGAAGGAAAACAAACATCACCCCGATGGTAATAACAACAAGCGTCCTTTCATACACCTGAACAGCTGAACTCGAGAGCATATATTTTGGGGTAAAATGGGTACATTGTCAGGCTTAGGACGACCACCGAGGAAATCAAATCCTGTCAATACCATAAAATTTAAGGTATTGTAAAATTACAAACGCTATATATTTAATAATTTAATTGATATTAAGATGTGATAAGTTATTTACCTTGGTGAAAGAACATGTCAATCCTATCGCAAAGCACATCATGGCTGTAAACACACCTAGCTAGTGAGAATAGTCTGACCGGGTGGGACCGGTAAAAAGTATATCTGTGACACATCACTGTGTGTAACATATTTACGGACAAAAATTCAACATATTAAAAACCAGAGAAAATTATATAAAATGTGAACAAATTAAATGTAACTAACTGGAGTATTTTTTTTTCTTTTCTTTTCTTTTTATGTGACTTATGTGGGTAGATCCGTAGATGGAAAGAACAATAAAATGTGGTTTTCTTCACAACATAACAATTTGTCTTCTTAACTATCATTATCTGGAATAATATAAATTTGATGTATACTATTACACCTTATAAATTTTCAAAATAAATGAAGCAAAATTTTGAAGTTTCATACCAGTAAAGGGAAGAATTAGAGCAACGATATATAATTAAAACACCAGACAAAGTCGAATCGAAACAAAAAAGTTAGCAACCGGTCGAATGTAAACGATTATTGATGCCACCAAAACTGTGAGAACCAGTATACCAGGCTGGAAAACACGTTTCGAAGGAATATCCCTGTATTTTCCCTGCCATTTCCTATCCTGTGAGAAGATGGTCTTCTAGTCATATTTTTTTTTTTTATATTTCTTGTTTTTCTCTTTGATTGCTTCTTTGTTGGTTTTGGAGTTGTTTAAATTTTTACTGTCAAGTGAGCAGGGCAAGGGAAGAGCCTTAAAACGAGACGAGAGAAAACATAGTGATTTTCAGACAAGAGGGCAATGAAATTAACAAAATATATATATATATATATATATAATTAGAAAAAAAAATACCGGTCTAGAAAAATATAGAATTACCAATATTAATGAGTAAACAATATAATTAGAAAAATACTAAACAAAATGCGAAAATATAGGATTCCTAAGAATAATAACGTGTTCATAAATTAACAAAAAAAATTATAAAAAAAATGAACTACTATTTATTTATGCCGTTAACTTATCATTATAGCTAATAAGAAGTTTGATTAATATAAATTTAGATGACAAAAATATGATACAAACCCTAAAAAAAGGGCCAAGTAATAGAGTTCGAAATTTAAAAATACAAGAAGAAGGCTTTGTTTCTTTGAAATTTGAATCCAGTTTCTTCCATTAAGATCCTCTCTCTCTCTCTCTTGTTTCCCTTGAAATTGCTGTTTTTTTTCAACAAGCTCGGCTTCTCGTCTCATTCTCAAGGTATTAATATAATTAACTCATGATATATTGATATTTTCACATGAGCCCTGAGTGTCTCTCTATTTCTATTTTTATTAAAGATTAATTTCTCATTTATTATCCAAAACTTATTTAATACTTTATTAATCTTAAATAAATGAAATTTACTTGTATATCTCTCAACTCCTATGGATTTTCTTGTTTATCCATCATATAATATTTTTGAGTAATGTCTACTGAAAAGTTAATTAAAAGTTCATTAGTGTGATTAGTGAAGACTACAAGTTTCGATTTGCTTACATAAGCAGTGCAAAATATTTGTAATATATACCTAACATATCATTTTTTATGATCCATATAACTCACTAATTCTTTTTGTATTCATGCAAGTCATGGATTCTTTAAGCATGGTAGCCGCTACGGGATGCTATCAGTTCAAAATCAGCCACTCAAAAATGAAAGACATGGGCATCGGCAAGTGGATCACCTCACCAAAATTCCGAGTTGGTCAACATGATTGGGTTATTTTATTATTTATTAATTACTACCCTCAAGGCGACGAGAAGGATCACAATGGCAAATATGTGTCGATCTATTTAGAGCTTCAAAGAGAATTTGTAGATGTCACAGCAGAATTTGGTTTGAAACTGTTGGATAAGCATGGTAATGTTTCACCAACCACTTTGAAATTGTTACATCACAAATTTACATCTAAGAAAATCAATTGGGGGTTGTGGGACTTTTTTGAAAGGACCAATTTAGAACAAACATAATATATATAAAAGATGATTGTTTTATACTCCGTGTTTCAATCACCATAGACAGTGCTAGTATTATAAGTTCCAGGGGCTTTCTTTACAAATACCTTCAAAAGTTAAAAGAGGAGAATGAACATACAGATGTCACTTTTAATTGATGTCGACGGCAAGAATTTTGTTGTGCATAGACTAATCTTGGCAGCTCATTCACCAGTATATTTGAAGCAGAACAGATCTTTAGCTCAATGGCAGAATCTAATATGGATTGCAATATAAAGATAAATGAGATGATACCTTCAGTTTTCAAGGCATGTGCTTGACTTTATGTACAATAGTTCGTTCTCGGTTAATGAGAAACTCGTTGATTGTGAAAGACTGTAACAAATAACACGGATCGATATTTTTTAGGCTGGATTTTTCGTAGCAGTAAAAAAAATTAAAATATTTCTTTGTGTCGTATTGAAAAAAATAAAAATACTTCAAATTTGAGTTATTGATTCCGGTTTAGAAATCACTTCTAGATAAATACATAAAATATTGTGATCATTCTAATACATTTAATTTTTAAGATTTTGTATCGATTTTGAAAAAAAAAACGAATACTAATGATTTGTCTGACAAATTGTCAGAGATTTTTTTAGAAGATGTTATGATTTATTATTTTTTATATTGAAATATTTGAAATATTTTTTTTTATGTTTCTTTGAAAATAGATGGAATGCTATATAATTTGATTTATTAGAAGGATTGTAATAAATAACCCGGGTCAAAATTATACAGGCCGGATTTTTCACGGTTCTAAGAAAAATTAAAATATTTCTTTGTGTCTCACTGGAAAAAAAATAAAAATGGTTTGAATCTGAGTTATTGATCCTGGTTCAAAAGTCACTTCTATATAAATACAGAAATTTTTTTGATCCTTCTAGTATATTTAATTTTCAAAATTTTGTATCCATTTTGAAAAAAAAAATTAATACTAATGATTTGTCAGAGAAATACTTTTTTTAGAAAATATTTATTTGTGTGTTATTGGAAAATAATAAAAATGCTTTGAAAGTTAGTTATTGATCCCGGTTAAAAAGTCACTTCTAGGCAGTGTTTTGAAATTCGGTTCTCATTCGGTATTCGAAAGGCCACCGAATACCGCATATACGGTATGCGGCCGCATATATGGATTTTATTCTGATTTATATATGCGGATTTTAAATGATAATTCGTACATATAAACAAGTATACGGTAATATGTGGTATGAATCACTGTTAATATACTATAAATTGGTATTTTTATCGCTGTTAATATACTCTAAACCGGTAATATGTGGTATAAATCACTTTTAATATACTTTAAACCAGTATTTTATTACTATAAATATATTCTAAATCAATAATATGCTTTAAACTTCATATTCGGACCGAATATAGATTTTCTATTCGGATTGCAACCGAATAGACCGAATTTTAAAACACTGCTTCTAGGTAGTACAGAAAATATTGTATCTGTTAGTTAGTGATCCTTCTAAAACATTTAATTTTTAAGATTTTGTATCTATTTTGAAAAAAAATGAATACTAATGATTTGTCTGACAAATTGTCAGAGTGGTTTTTTTTCCAAAAATAGAAAGACCACAAAAGTGCCGGCATTTTTCTGGAAGTGACTTTTGAATCGGAATCAATAACTTAAATTCAAAATATTTTTATTTTTTTCCAATAGCACACGAAGAAATATTTTAAATTTTCTTACAGCAGCAAAAAATCCGGCCTGAAAAATATTGATCCAAGTTATTTGTTGAAGTCCTTCTAATAAATCAAATTATATAGTATTTTATCTAATTTCAAAGAAATATAAAAAGTATTTCTAGTATTTCATTAAAAAAATCATAACATTTTCTAAAAACAAATTCTCTGACAATTTGTTAGACAAATCATTAGTATTCAATTTTTTTTTCAAAATAGATATAAAATCTTAAAAATTAAATGTACTACAAGGATTACAATATTTTCTGTATTTATCTAGAAGTGACTTTTGAATCGGGATCAACAACTGAGATTCAAAGTATTTTTTTTTCAATAACACACAAAGAAATATCTAATTTTTGTCGGTCGAGAAGAATCCGACCTGAAAAATGTTGATCTGGGTTATCTGTTCCAGTCCTCTAATAAATTAAATTATATAGCATTTTATCTATTTTCAAAGAAATATAATAACATTTCTAATATTTCAATATAAAATTAAGAAATCATAACATTTAAAAAAAAAAAGGTCTCAACCGGCCAATCAATGAGCGCTTTGAAAAAATGGGAACCGGCCATTTTTTGTCGATTTGGATATTTTTATAAATACTCAATTTTTTTTAGTACATTTGGAATTTTTTATTTAATGAGGAGGGAATTTCTTTCTTATGTATAATTTTTTTTTTATATTTAGGACTTTTTTTTACGATTGGATGAACATTGAAATAAAGTAAATAATTTATGGTAATGAAGCGGATAGACTTCGAACGACGAATTTAAACTGTTGAAATCTATACCTTATGAGTGATGCGTGTATATATAAAATTTTGAAAGTTTTGAATTAACTAATTAGTACAGAGTTAAGCTGTTAAAAAAATATTTTTCTATAGTTTGAATTTTTTTGTTTAAAACCGATTCGATAAATTTTGATGACCGAAAATATACTGTTGAAGTTCCAGATGAAGCATGAGCCCAACTCTACACACGAAATGTATGAATCCGGCCCAAGACTATTTTTTGGGCTTGAATTTGGTTTATATTCTGGATTCATAGCACCTTAAAGAATCTCCTGCCCTCCGAAACGAATACTAAATTGGTGCTCTGTGGTAGGTCACAGGCACGGAGGACCCACCACATCAAAGATTTTCTTTTTTTTTTTAAGTTACGTGGGGTCTAAGATTGTCAGAAACTTGTCACACGGTCAAACTATGTGTCCGTTAATCTCTGACCGGATTACTTTTTAATTAATATTTTATTTGCACAAGTTTGAAAAGCAGGAAAGAGAAAAGAAAGGTAGTTATCGAGATACGAGAAAAGCCATGTGTCAAAGCGGGGTACCCTCCTCATACGAAGGAATATGAGATGACCCAAATATCTCTCTCACTCTTCCCTCACTCCTCTTTCTCTCTCTCTCACTCGATCTGCTTCTCTCTCTTCGGTTGCGCTGACTATAAGGTATCCTTTTCTCTCCCTGTGAAAACCCTAGGTGAGGTAATAGTGAGCGACTCAATGTACTGTAAATGCGTTTAGGACTTTTTTTTTTCTTGCTCTTTCTTTTAATTTGGTACTGATCCCAAATGCTTACCCCATGATCTCAGGTTGTGTTTTGACTTTTAGTGAAATCTCTTGCAATTTGTAAAGTGGCTGGTGTTTTCCTGGAAATTGGGTAGGGTTTTGTTGAAATCGGTGAGGTCCTTTTTTAAAATAAAAAAATTCAATGATCGTATTGCAGTAATTGCAATATTTTGGGGACTGATCTTTTCTAATTGGTGTAGGCTTGGACCTTCCAAATTTGTCAGAATTTTAGGAGAGCAGTTGTACATTGTGGCCGTTGGTAAAACCTAGAATGTAGTCCTAGATATGTGCTGGATTTGTTGTGTCAAGTGCCGGCATTTTCTTGGTTGGTAATTTTGCTGCATTAATATTCTTATATTTGGAGTTTGCTTAATGAGAATGTAGTCCTAGATATGTGTTTTATTCTTTTGACAACAGTACTAAACTGTTTGCTCATTTCAGTTTGGTACATGAACGAGATTCTTAAATTTATATGGCATTCTCGAACAAACTTAAATCTTATTTTTTCTTTTATAAAAAAGACTAGCAAGTATGACCTAGAGGAATGGTGTTAGTTTGTTTCAGGACAAGTATCTCGTTTACTTGGTCTTTGAAATTTTTCCATATATTCATTTTTTATTACATAAAATTTAATATAACTTTTTGAAATTGCAGATATCAGTACATTTAAGGAAGTGACTAGTGAATAAGGATCTTTTGTTTTTTGTTATTACCCTGGTAAGATGGACTTGAGAGACCCGACACCAATTTCCTCCATTTCGGCACCCTCTCCATTTGCATCAGCTGCACCTCCTCCACCACCAACCAATCCACCCAGCTCATCTCCATTTGCTCCCAACCGGAACCCTTCTAGTATCTCACAACCTGTGCAACTCTCTTTCGAATCACATGCTCCAAGTCCGGGTGGTTCACAAACACCCGGGTCACAAACACCGGGTTCTTTCTTCCTCAATAGTCATGGCAATTCAGGTGAACCTATGAAGAAAAAAAGAGGAAGGCCAAGGAAGTATGGTCCTGATGGATGCATGGCTTTGGGTTTGAAGCAGGGATCTTCTGCGCCAGGTGCATATGATGGCCCTGTGAGCGATCCCGCTTTCAAAAAGAAGGGACGACCTCCTGGGTCTGGAAGAAAGAAGCAGCTTGAAGCTCTTGGTAAAAACGTGGAATAAATCATATATTTTTGTTTGAAAATTTTATTGATACCCTTGAAAAATGAGAAAAATTACATATGCCCATCTAGGACATTAGTGAGTATGGCTTAAACTTCTTCTCCCTTAGTCTCTCTCAAAACATATCTAAGTTGTCACTCTTTTTTAGTGACTACAGATAACAAGTGAGGAAAAACTAGTAGTACAGATTATCTTCTGAAGTAAATGTGAGAGGCATAGAGTAATCTTTTGGTGACTTCTGTAAAATTATGCATGTTTTCTAGTTTAGGTGGGATGTACATGAAATTTGAACTTCTGGGTGTAGACATGAAAAAAAAACCCTAATATATTTTTTTTTTAGTTACGTGAGATTTTGTTTGAGGCTAAAACATATGCAAAGAATGTTCTGTGAAAGAAAATATATATGGTTACTACTGCTAAATACTGCAAGTTGAACAGTATTTATTGGTTCATTTATCACCTTACTGTAATAACCTAAGAAAATATAGTAGGTGGTTATCTCATATTTTGTTTTCTTAATCTGTGTTATTCAGGCTCTTCTGGAGCTGCATTCACACCTCATATAATAACTGTAACACCTGGCGAGGTATGTGGTCCAGATCCTATTTTGTTTCTGTTACCCTCTGTGTGACTGTCAAATTTAAGATTATGTATCTTTTTTTTTTCATTTTGCAGGATGTCGCATCCAAAATAATGGCGTTTTCACAACAAGGGCCCCGCACAATCTGTGTTCTTTCTGCCAATGGAGCCATAAGTAATGTTACCTTGCGTCAGCCTGCCACCTCCGGTGGCCTTGTTACCTATGAGGTTCTTATTATTTTTTTTGTCTGTATGGTCACATTGCCAGTAGCACTTTCACACGTTGCAAGACTAAAAAATCAAGTTGTTATATTTCTTGATATTTTGAAAATTGTCCTGCAAATGCATTGCAGGTAGTATGGTGCCCCTACATTGTAGTAGGTACCACCGTGTTCAGTAAAACTTGATACCATTAAGCATTTCTGCTGAAACAGGGTCGGTTTGAGATAATATCTCTTTCGGGTTCATTTCTGCTGGCACAAGACGGTGACACACGCAGCCGCACAGGTGGATTGAGTGTGGCATTGGCTGGATCTGATGGTCGTGTGCTTGGCGGCTGTGTGGCTGGCATGCTTATGGCTTCTACACCTGTTCAGGTTTCTATTTCTTTTTCAGTTGCTCTTTTTTCCTATCCTAAAATTCATCTTTTTCTTCACATTTTCTGTGATGGGGTTTCAATTACTAAATCAAACTTCTGCAAATTCTAAAAAATATAAAGCATAATCATACTCTTACAACACATGGAAAAGGGTTAGTTTCACTCAGCTTCATATCCAATTCTGCTCCCTCCACATTCACCGAACTACTATTGTGTGCATTTGGATTTAAAATGAAGACAGTGGCTTAATTAGGATAAAGATCAAAGTTCTAGTGTTGTGGGGTAAAAAATCAAAATTGGGTGACCAAAATACGAGGGCAGAGTTGATTGACTTTTGGTGCAATTAAACCTGAGATATATCTCTGTACCCTAGAAATGACTTGTATTAGTATTGTTTCTCAAAAGACGCACAATAATGAGTGCTTTGTGAAGTTACTGAGGGAAAACATGGCAATATCACACATACCGTGCTGTTAGTTTTGTATATGGCAAATCCATCAAGTACTGAGAAAAATGACTTACTCATGTTTTATTATTTTTTTTCTTGTGTTTAATTATTGCTAAACTGGTCTTCTGAATAAATTTAATAGGTGATGGTGGATTCAAGTTGGTACTGGTGTTCTGACTTATTCATATTTTATTATTTTTTTCTTGTGTTAAATTATTGCTAAACTAGTCTTCTGACTAAACTTCATAGGTGGTGGTGGGTAGTTTCATAGCCGAAGGAAAGAAGCCAAAACCGAAGCCAGAGCAATTTAGTCGGGAGCCTATGTCGACCCCATCCATGATGAAAACCGGGCCACCTGCACCTCACATGGTGGTCCCCACCATGATGAAAACTGGCCCACCACAACATAACATGGGGGGAATGCCACCACACATGACTGGCTTCGGTCCCGTTTCAACAGGTAGCAGCCCACCCTCTGATGTGATGTCAGATGATGATGAGTCCGGATCAGATGACGACTCGGGCAGCCCTGTGGACCACCATATGGGCCACAATTTTAGCAATTCTGGGGTCCATGTCTCATCCGGTTACAGCCCAATGGGCTGGCCACTTTCTGGGGCAAATCAGACCAGACATGAGTCTGATGTGAAGATGATGTCGAAGTAATTAGCTAGATTAGGTTGACCATATGAGTTTGTTGTGTTATTTCTGAGGCAGGTATTGCTCGAGTTCAGTTGATTTCTTTATTTAAATTTCTAATTATTCTGTTGGTGTAGTTTTCTAATTAAACTTTAGTTGATGAGACATTGTGTTTGAAGCTATTGTCGTTATTGGCTACACTAAACATCATTACTATTTGGTTTAAATATTTTTCAACTGTGATCATGTCCTCTTTATTACAACCATCGTTCTTAATTTGGGGTCAGATACACTGCCTTGTGGGTCTTTTATCCAGCTCAAAGTTTATCATTGAACCTATGTCAGTGGTGCGTGCAATGCTTTTGGCTTTACACCAGCCAGTGTTACACCCAAGTAGAAGCGCTATAATAGGAACTTGATCTTGAGAATGTTTATTCTATAATACATTCTCGTATAGACCAGATAAAGCAAGATAAATTTGTAATGAAAGAACTAATTAAATACTTACCCAGCCAAAGGGCACATTCTATTAAAACAAACTTGTATCCTAAGAACAAATCTCAGTATTATGCTCGTGCAATCTAAATTAATATTTATCCAACGAACCTTTAACTTATTATTTACACAGTATTGTCCGGCGCAAATCAAATAATAAGCAAGAATTAAGGATGTCTAATCTATAGCAGTTGGGACAATAAAACAAGGATATTAAGACAAAAACAACAGTCTTATGAGCAGAATTGATTGAAACAACTAAGGTGCAACAAAATTCAGCACCTAATCTCGTATGACCCGGCTTTAGTTATGTAACGAACCCATTCCACTGTGTTGTATCCACTCTTCTCCCACACCTGGAAATAGCAAGTAAATGTTATAACTTTGTTGTTTTTAGAGACTCGGTTGAAATAGAGGGTTGTTCACTGTGCGTAAATGGGATCCAAGTTATGAGCTTATTGACAATGGTTCTATGCCACTCGGTTGCAGTATCAAACATGCTAAGCAATCATAGTAATACAAGTTCGAACAGTTGAACAATTCCATTCAAAGATTGGGTTGAGACGTCATATTAAAGAAAGATGGCTGCATATACCTTAAGAAATCTGACACGCAATCCTGATGCAGTAAACATCGGGACCTGCAGATGAAAATAATCTTATTAGTTGAATTAAAGGAGTCTAAGGTTACAAAATACAACAAAACACTGCTCAAGTAGATAAACGGTGCATTTTTGTCTGGGTCAGGTCACACATATACCAAATCTGAAGAAATATATTAATTATAAATGATATCTTGGCAATATTTTGCCAATAAAATATCTAAGTTCCCAAAAGGTAATGTATTATCATGCATAGTAATTCCATTGTGAAAGCATTATTATTTCAAACAAGTATTCATGAAATGCGTCCTTCTAATTATTAGGGAAAAAACAGATAATCAATCTACTTTTCCGATTACAACAAATCTAAGGAAAAATATCAGTATCAACCCAACTAGACCCACCCTGCAGGCATCCCTAAACTTGAATGGGATCACCATTACAAACAGAATACTTTTGTTGATAATTATAAATATAATAATGATACCTGAAATTCCATTTGAATGGGAGGCCTAGTTACTGCCTTCTTATCACCCATTGTAGATATCAACTCAACCTCGGCATTCATTGTTGCCTCTGTTTGTCCTGGAAACTTCCTTATCCTGCAATTTCATAAGCTATTTGATTTTTGTAGTTCAAAACTACAGGTCTGTGCACATTTTTCACCATTTATAGGAAAAGAAATAAATAAGGACAGGCAACAATTTCCATAACCCATCTTAGAATTTTGATCTAACCCTACTGCCTACGCTTCGACTCATTGTATTAGTTCATTTAGGATTTTTCAAGTGATAGCAAACAAAAATAGTTAAGTGAGGATATACATTAATCTGTAGTTCAGGCCTACAGAATTGCGTAAATGAGACTTTGCAAATAATATTCAACATTTCTCACACTTTTTCACCTATAACACAACATTGTGTTAATGGTTAATTCACGAAAAAAATTTAAGTTATATTATCAACTCATCCACATCCTCTTCAGACTAATTTAACAAATGTATTATGTAAAGTTGAACCCCAACAGCTAATACACAGTTAGTTTGTTAAGTTCAATTTGGGTTGGCCTGCATGTCTGTTGATGGCAAACATACAGGTCATACTGCCATTTGCTAACAAAACATGCAGTTTCCATGAAATCATCCTAACAGTCAAATGTCATATGAAAATCCTGGAAATTACCGTACATATAATGTAGGACTATGCAAACGCGTTGAAAGTCTGGGTCGATACTACAAAAAGAGGAGGGATCAAGTTACAACAATTTTGAGTTACAGCAAAGTTACAACAACGGTTTTTTTCATTTTCAAAGTCCAAATCGTTGATCCAAACTGTTCAACATGATTATCTAAATAAAATATGCTTCCAGATCAAATTTTATATTTTTGTGAATTTTTTTTACTATTTATTAAGATGGGTACAAAATTCAATAGTCTGAATTTGACTAGTTTTTGTAAAATACTTAATAAATAGTAAACAAATTCAAAAAAAATGTAAAATTTGATCTGGAGGCACATTTTATTTAGATAATCATGTTGAACGGTTTGGATCGACGATTTGGACTTTGAAAATGAAAAAAACCGTTGTTGTAACACAAAATTGTTGTAACTTGATCCCTCATACCAAAAAGGCCCATAAATAACGAACTTACTTCCAAACCAAACAATCAATGGAAGCATTGTATTTTGCTTTCCCAGTTGTTACTTGAAAACTAGTTTTTGCAGTTTGCTTAGGAACTGGGACCTTCACTACCACTCCCAGAGCAAACATTTTTGCACCATATGAGCTCTTCACCTGTAAATTAGAGATTATATAAATGCTTTTATGAAAATAAAAGGAAAAGAAATATACAGCTCAATAATTCTGTGGAATATAGAGAGATGGTTAACTACATACATTGACATTGACCTCTATGCGTGTTCTGCCCAATTCTTTGAACGTTGGCAATACTCTGAATGGGAGGTTTACCCCCTCTGTTATACGGTACCTAAAAGAAGTATAAAGTTCAACACCAAACTGCATATTAATCGCAATGCAGTTGTAAGAACATGTTCTAAATGATAATTCAGACAAATGGAGTTACTTCATCAATTCAAATTCACCATCAGGAGGCACGAAGCTGACAGTCTTCTCAGAATTGAACCTCGTCAGGTTTACGCATTGGTGAAAAGTTACATCATCAAGTTCGATCGTCTTCCCACTAAAAAAGAGAAACAAAGCAAGCTTATCATAAAAAAAATTGTTTGATCATGAAGCTCTGCTAGTTACGTATTGAGTATACACTTTAATTTGCAAAATATGCAAAGCCTGCAGTTAAAGAGCAAATAGTACATTCTGCAGTTGAGTTAAAGATCCACATGACCCCCGCCAACTTTTATTTACGAAACCAATGATACAAAACACATTGTATTTGCAGAAGGCTGATGATGAATATGACAACTAATTACATGTTGAAATTTAAATGTATTGAACAAAGCAATTGCCCTTAAATCAATAATATCCAACAAAGTTGCACCAAAACACACACCAGCTTTTATTTCCAAATCAGAACAACAAAACACATTGTAATGAAAAAGGTCCAACTACTTGATTCTGAAATTTTATAGGAATTGGGCAAAGATATTGCCTTTAAATCAATAATCCAATAAAAATCTTCAACAAAATAAAAAAAAATCCTAGCCTTGATCTCCTTAGTGGAACAAAAAATGAAATACATTCGTCCAAGAAAAGGTAACTATATTCTTCAACAATGTTCATTTCAGTTTGAAAATGATTGGGTTTTGCAAATAAGAAATCTGGTTTATTTTTTGCCACTGGAAAGAAATAGTAATTGTTTTGTAAAAAAAACAATATGCAAATTGGCATGCAAATGGTCAATTACCTAAGAAAGCTTTTCCAAAAGGTATTTAATGAATATAAATAATCTTGCACCTTCTAGAAGGCCTGGCTTTGATTTGGGATTCCTTTTCCAAGCCAATTTTGTCATTTAACCCTAGCTTCAAGTCAGGCATTCCCGAAAGAAAGCACTTCATGAGAATTTTCCCCGTCACATCACACCTTAGTACATTTCCTTTAACATTGAAGATAAAATGATTAAACAGACAATCAGTTAATTTTATTCCAGAAGCTAAAACTAGCAACTTATTGTATTATTCAACTTGGGATGCTTAAAAAATAAAAGATCCATGTGTTCACAACTACAGTTTGACGAACTAAACTATAAATGAAAATCATCTTCCAACAAATCTATGCTTTATGATAATGTATAAAAACTTACCTTTAGAGGACATAAGAAGATTAACACTTTCAACTATGTCCAAGAACACCTAAAATTATCTTACAGTTAGCATTCTTTCATTGACAATTTGCTTTTAGTAAGCTGGAAAACAAATCCAAGGGACAAAACAAGATCACCTCATTTTTCTTATAATGAAGACCCTCACGTCTCCAGCCAACAGCTCCAGTAACTTGTAGTGTAGCATTTGGGACTGGCTTTTCTGACGCCTTGGTTAAAAGAAAAGTAGAAAGAGAAGATACTAGAAGTTGAGAAGTTCGACAATTTCAACTTAAATAAATCACAAACTGCAAATAAAAGGTGCTTTTAATTACCTTGGAAGAAAATGGAGACCGGATTCCTTCTTGCGTGATATACAGCTTCAAAATTTCAGGCGAAAGGTTCTGGGGGTAGCCAAAATCCATGATTTCTGCAAATTGAGGGAGAAAAAGGAACATAAAAAAAAATTGTACACAAAAATCTACATAAAGGAAGATTTGATAAAGATGGAGTGATTACATAAATTATTAGGTTATCGCTTCGTTCTTGTTTTGCTCCCTAAGTTTATTGATTGTACCTTCTTGGGTCATAAAAGCTTCACTTTTTGCATAATTTTGATTCTGCCTCTATTTTCTGTTTAAAACTTTAAATGTTTGAAAGGAACTCCAAGATGAACCCTGGTTTTCATGACGCTTGCCTGGTATTTCTACCCCAAATTGAATTAACTTCTTGCCATTTTAGCACATGTGGGCAGGTATTTACAATACTTTAAATATGTACCTCATGCTCATTATATACTAAAGCTCCCACAGCATAAAAAAAAAAAATAGCATTTTTTCTGAACCAAAATAGGAAGCTTTAAGCTTCTGGGACAAAAGTAGGAGTTCATTGCCTTTAGGAACCCAATGCGATTAGAAGTCAATACTCCATATTGTGTTAATGATATTTCCAGAGTAGGAGATATGGAAAAGTAAAGGAATAAAAATGTTCAAGTTTGTGAGTGTGCAAAGTGCAGGATTATACCATCAAGTAGCTCATAAATGAGAACAAAATTATTTCTGATAGCATCCTCATCAAAGTTGCCTCCAAAGTAAGACTTAAATAGAACAACAGCCTGCTCAGAGAAAAGAACAACATGCATTGATACCAATATTTAGGAAGTTTATGTAATGAGGAGCAGATCATATATACGGACAAGCGTATGCCTGTGCCCAGGCTTAAGTTCGGAAAAGGCTACATGGCTTTAATTTTTTATCTGAAAAATTAAGCACAAATTGTAAAGGTGCCTAGTCTTCGACATACAGTGACAAGGACGAGGAAATCTTTTTGTCTTATAATTTTGGTAATATTAGCTCTTTGTGCCCATGCTTGTGTTACTGTCTGCATCAACCAGTGTATGTAACAAAACATTATAGTACCACTGGTTCTAGTATGGTAAGAACAGGTAGTGGCCAGGAAGGGTCTGGTCCTTGTAAGAACCTATTAATATATACAAAACCTACATTCTCCAAGTACTGATTTGTTCATAAATAGTGATCTTAGAATTTACAGTTGCAATAGACAAGCATGTGGAGACCTTAGGTATTGCAAACTATTTTCTTTCCATCAATCGATTCTTTCTTCTTCAAAAAAAAATATATTCTTTCATTTTTCTTATTATCAATATTTTTCCGCCTTTAATAGTTTCATTACCCAATCCAATAAAACCATTCTGGTACTGAAAGTAGATACACCTTAATAGGACATGACAAATATGGTTTTGATGCCACACACTGTAGCATGAGAAAGGAGATATACCTCGACCACGAATTTGAATGCAGAGGCAGCATTAGCATTGCTACTGACAACAATCACAATATACACATTACTAATTCTCATATAGAGAAAGGAGCATCCCCCGATCTGACGGACAGGACACGTTCCCATTTCCTTCGTTTGCATTATATGCGTTCTGAATGCATCGACCATGTTACCTCTGGAAGCACAAATAATGACCAATTATCATATGTATTGCATGATTTAAACCAATCAGATCTAACTCAAATCTACTTGCATTTGCTCTTAAGCGGAGAAAATTATGGAAGGACATTTCATAGAATTGCAGATCGGATTAAATAAGAAACGATCCGGAAACTGCAACTATTTATCTTTTCCAAATCGAGCCAGATATTCAGTTACTGATTAAACTTTTAATTTTAAACAACGCAACAAACTCTCTTACCCGACATCGTCCCGATAAAGGCGATTGATTAGAACATCGCCACGGAGATTTAGAAAATATATGGCTGATGCCGCGACCGGCATCTCTTCTCCTAATTAGAAACCCTACAGCACTTAGCGATCGTTTCTTGTTGGATCGGGCTAGGGTATCTCCTCCTTGTACAGAGAAAATTAGGGAGGGGAGAGAGGGGAGGGTGTTGACTGGAGTAGAAGGTTCTTCGTTCCGACCAAAGGCTCGAAATAATTCAAAGAAATTCTCGTGTGCTCGGCGCAAATGTGGTGCACGGACATCGTGAATTACAATTACCTTTTGTGGGCCCTTCACCTACCGAGGCTGATAAGCAGCTACAGTCCCCCAGGGTTAGCTTTTGTCTTTTCGAAACGGGAAATTTTACATTTTCCCCTTCTATATTTTTGTAAAATACATAGCACCACACCTCCTTTCAAAAAATCTTCATAAAATAGGGAGAGGGGCTCTCCGATGTCCATTGGATCAAAGTCTGTTTGATGGGAGTTTTATACCGTCCGATCCACTTTAAGATTTGTGCGCATCACTTTAATATCCTAATATCCGTACACACAGATCTTAAAGTGAATTAGATGGTACAAACCGCCCATCGAACAGACTTTGGTCCGATGGCCATCGGACACCCTCCTCTCCCCATAAAATACTCTTGTGAAGCTCACTTTTTTTCTTACTCTCCCTTTCATTTCTCTCATTTTACTCATCTTTAAAATTTTTGAGAATGAACAATTTTGAAAATCTTAAAATGCTTGATAGCATTTTTTTTTTTATCGTTAATCCTCTATAGATTAACAATTTTATTTTATTTTTTATTACTTTTTAAATTTATTTATTTTGCATGTTTGAAGTTTCAATTTGTATTAATTCACTGGTATTAATGTTTCTTGTTGTATTGATAAACTTATTGTTACGTTCTAAAATATTCTAATTAATGAGTACAATATTAATTGGTTTCTTAAAATCATATATATTTTGCTTGTTAAATGTTCCAATTTGCACTGACATTATGTACACTGTTATGATTGAAGTTATGTTACAATGAAATTTTTTAACATATAAGTATGCAATGTTAAAATGAGAATTAAATTTGTTGTATAGGTATTGTATATATCATAAATTAAATCCAAACATAGATTGATGCTCAGTACAATCTACTCATGTTCATCACAAATTTGCATGACAAATTATCGCATATTAAATGTCGATTCAGCCAAGGTGAATTTAAAGTTCATAAATAAAGTATATTAATATAATAAAATCAATTTATTTTTTGTTTAGTTTTGCTAGGTAGATGATTATGTTAAAAAACAATTTGTGGTCAATACTTTATCGATTGGCCTTCCATTTGTACTGTAGACAATTGTATTATTTACAAAAAAATTGGGACTTTTTGGAAATTTAATCATGAAGATAACCAAATTTTCCCATAGTTTTTACAATCTTTATGATTTTTATGAATAAACTAACTATTTTAAAAAAAAATAGTTACTAAATGTGACTCGTGTTATTAGATCGTGACCAAATCACAATTTTATCAATAAAACAAGAAATATCAATACCAATAAATTAATGCAAATTGAAGCTTCAAACAAGCAAAAGAAATAAATTTTAAAAAATAATAAACAAATAAAAATTGCATCAATTAATTAAAAAAATAAAACATAATAATATTCTCCGTAGAGATGAAATGATTAAAAAAAAATGCTACCAAATGTTTTAAGATTCTTAAAATTGTCTCTTCCTAAAATTCTTAAAAATGAGGGGGGGTGGGGGGGAGGAAAAAAGTGGAGTCCACAATGACATTTTGTTAAAATTTTTAAAAAAAGAATATTATGTTCTATATTTTGAAAAATAATAACAATATGTAAAATTCCTCTTTCAAAACTTTCGCGGTTCTAACAAAATGTCACGAATAAAAGTAAGTTCGCCAATTTATAAGTTCATATATTGAAATAAAAGATAGAAAGTAACGTTATATCTTGCATCAAAGTCTTTTGAATCGAAACATTTTTTCTAATTTATAAGTTCATCAATTTAAAGCACATTTTCTTTTCTCACCGGTTGAAAATAGACTAGGTCAGACATATCGAGTTTTTCAATTATGTGGATTTAATTCTCGAGAGTGAAAATATTAAGATGTGTGTGTGTGAAGATGAGGGATGAAGTTACAACAACAGTTTTTTTCATTTTCAAAGTCCAAATCGTCAATCGAAACCGTTCAACATAATTATCTAAATAAAATATGCTTCCAGATCAAATTTTATATTTTTGTGAATTTTTTTACTATTTATTAAGATGGGTACAAAATTCAATGGTTTGAATTTGACTAGTTTTTGTAAAATACTTAATAAATAGTAAAAAAAAAAAATTTAAAAATATAAAATTTGATCTGGAAGCACATTTTATTTAGATAATCATGTTGAACGGTTTGGATTGACGATTTGGACTTTGAAAATGAAAAAAAAACTGTTGTTGTAACTATAAATTATTGTAACTTGATCCCTCCTTATATATGAATATGATACTATATTAGATTTCTAACATACAAAAAATCTCTCTAATTACATTTAATTTTAATTTGATTTCTTTTCATGATCTTAGGAATTCAATTTATAAACAAAATAGACAATATGACAAAAAATTGTCTAGAAAAGGATGAATATTATATTCCACGTAGTCGTGTCCGTGTTAAAAAATGTGGTGCGTACTGTAATCCTTAACCAACAATCTATGCATAAATTGTTCTCTTTTGTATATATATTAGATTTTTTTTCTTTTGAAAACTTGTTAGGGAGTATATATATCAGATTCATTTTTTAATTTCACATATTCAGTTTTTTCTTGGCATCCAAAGATCAACAGTTTAATCTTCTCTTATCAATATATTCATATATGAGTTGACAAGTTTATGTATTGTGGTTACGGAACTAACATATTTACCATCCTTTATATATTATTTAATGCTAAGTTTTTATTTTAAATACATGCTTGTGCAATAATTAAGTACGAACACTGTAATTCTAAAGACTATAAAAACATGGTGTGCAATTTTAAGGGCCTGTTCGGCTGCAGTCCGGGAACAGGAATGGGCACAGGAATGGGTGAATAGTAAACAACGGGTTACTGTTCACGTGGGAAAAAAATAATTCAGTAAACTGAATTATTTTTTTCCCGTGTGAACAGTAACACGCGGGATTGCAGCCAAACAGGCCCTAAATATTTGACATATTAGTGTCGGTTCCTGTCGGCATGAGTGCACCGTGTGCACGTGCTTTTTTTTCTTTTTTGCTTTTGGGGTTCGGTGCCGATTTTTTTATTAATAGGAAAATAATAAAATAAATATCGTGATTAAGGATGGTTTCTGATTTTTTTGTGAAAAGTGGGAAAACCGTTATCCAAAATTACGGTCAGAGGACGCCGTATAAAATTGCGGCCCGATTAGCCCAAAACGATTAGCAGATGGGGAGTTAACTTGGGCCGTTGAATGGGATAACGGCCAGCCAGTCTGTTGAATAGGATAACGGCCAGACCAGGCCGTTGAATGGGATCATAGCCAGATCCAAGCCGTTAAATGAGATAACGGGCAGAGAAATATACAATAGTGGATGAATACTAATAAATATGCATGTACAACAAGAATAAGCATTCTCGAATAATATTTAAAATTTAAAATTAGACCATTTTTTATATATAATTTAATATTCAAAGTATATAATAAGCGTATAAAATACGAGAGCGGCAACTAGAGTTCTAAATTCATGCCGTGCCGTGTCGTGCCAAACACGGCTTGGCACGGCACGGCACGGCACGATTATTATTTTATTATTTTTACTGTATAAATAAAAAAAATTATATGAAATGTAAAAAAAATTAAAAAAAAATAAACTTTCGTGCCTGTCGTGCCTAGTCGTTCCTAGCGTGCCTAGTCGTGTCGTGCCTAAATGTGCCGTGTCTAATCATGTTCCCGTGTCGTGCCGTGCCGTGTCCTGTGCTGTACCGTGCCATGCCTCTCCTCGTAAACGTGCCGTGCCGTGCCCTACAGTAGGAAACCCAAGCACGGCACGCTTAAGGCACGGCACGTGAACAATACCGTACTGTGTCTTAGCCGTGCCGTGTCCTTATCGTGCCGTGCCATTCGTGCCGTGTTTGGCCATGGTGGCACGGTTTTGAGAACTCTAGCGGCACCAAAATGAAGAGAATAAATAACGATTTGAGATGGGCAAATTAAAATTTGAAGAAATTAATCATCCACATCTTCAAGTATATATACCATATACATTCGTATACACATCGTTTTAATCTGAGCTAATATTATTTGGGTAAATATTGTAACATAGTAACTTTGACTTCATGCAGCGTACGAACTTTGACTTCATGAGTTCCAGTGACAGTCCCTTTTTTTTTTTCCACGCGGGCCTT
Organism: Carex arenaria; assembly: GCA_964058825.1. NCBI lineage: Eukaryota > Viridiplantae > Streptophyta > Magnoliopsida > Poales > Cyperaceae > Carex > Carex arenaria. Next base: position 628,807 of record CAXKVW010001708.1, read on the forward strand.
TGGCCGTTGGCTGAATTAACGGCCCGCTCTGGCCATTTCTAAAATAACGGCCCGTGTTTAGCGCCTCCCTCCGCTAATGGCTTTACGCTAATCTGGCCGTGGTTTACGGTAGCGTCCTTTGGCCGTGATTTTGGATAACGGTTTTCCCACTTTTCGCAAAAAATCGGAAACATTCCTTAATCACGATATTTATTTAATTATTTTCCTATTAATAAAAAAATCGGGGTTCGGTGGGCCAACTATTTTTTCTTAAAATTTATTGTAAAAACAATTACGATGAAAATTAGGAGACGTAGATGGAGTCTGTTAACATTAATACAATGAGAGGTGAAAGGTATATTTAATATTAGTCTCTTGCGATTTATTGTGTTATTTTCCTTTGCATAGATACTTAGCACTTAAAAAAAAAATTCCTGTGTCCAAAGTTTCAACTTTTATTTCAACAAATCTTTTCACTTAGAATAATAAAACCATCAGCTTTTTTTGTCTAATGGACATAATATATATAAAGGAAAATATAAACAAAACAAAATCTAGTAATTTAAAACAATACTATGTGACTCTATTCTTTTTTTTTTTTGAGGAAAACCCGTAGTTATGTGACCCTATTCAGTCATTCGAAGCTAGACTCAGTTTTAATTTTGATAATGATTTGATTCGTTCGAAAAAAATACTTAATTTTTTTTTTCTCTAAAAAAACAGTCTAATATATTTTCAAAAAAAAATTCTCCATGAACTTTTAAGCAAAAATAATAAATCCAATACTAAATGAGAGAGAACGAGGTTTTTTATTTCTGGCTAACGAAATTTTAGTCGGCCTGTTTTCGTGTTTTGACTTTTGACTGATTTGATCGGACAAAGGAAGTTACCAAGTCTCGGGGTCCTGGAGCATGGTTTCACGAAGCTTTCACATAACTGACACTGGGACCCAATTCAGGCACACACGACGTTATGATCGCCCCGAGTCCGTATCCTCTGAGATATCCCCGGTGCCTATTTGAGCTTTGAGATTCGTGCAGAACGTATTTGAACCAATGAGATATTCCAAAAAGTCACGCAAAGTTTGAGATATCTCAGAGGATGAGAATTCGTCTCGGTGACTGTGTGCCAGAGAAGATAGAATGGATGGAACACGTATCCTCTGCATTAACTCAAAAGGAAATATTTTGAGTTAATCCATATTAGCCGTCTGATTTTAAACGGAGTCAATCCTACCTTCTGATTTTAACTAAGGATCCTTTAATATTAGTGTGAATCTAGCCTACACGAATCTTAATGAAGATCGAATGGTTCAGAGGTATTAACTCAAAAGATTCTCTTTTGAGTTAATGCAGAGGATACGAATTCTGATGGGTGATTACTACATTACTAGTTTACTACCTTGACCGTCTTGCCTCTCTCCGTCCATTCTCTACTGACTGGCGCTAGGCCCAATACTAAAACCAGAGAGAATTATCGAAGAAAATAACAAAAAGAACAAACTGATAGAACACGAGCAGCTAGAGCTTACGCTCTCTCCTTGCTCAGCGCAGTTGCGCATAACAGACCTAGGTGATAAACATCAGATTTTCCGTGCTATTTATTTCTCAAATTATTCGCCTCTTATTTAATTGTTATTCTCGTACGCCTCCTTTTGTTCTTATCGGATCGATTTTTTCAGTCTTTGAAGTCCCTATTGTTTCTCTCATGGCGACTCAACTAGCTAATGGCAAAGATGCTGATCAGGTACTTCCACCAAGAAGTTAAAAAATTAACTCGATTTTTAATTGGTTTTGCTTATTACCTACTTTGTATATGTGCTGTCATGTCTCTTGAATGGAGTTCTCCTTTACTGGATCATTTACTGTGCGGGTTGATTTCTTGCACAACTCAGGGAAATTAGGCCTGAATTTTATTGACTGGCTGTTCATTTTGTATCAGATAATACCCTTTTTATACAAATATAAATATTTAATTTAATACATGTATCTTTGCTCATTTGTAGGTTTTGGTTGAAGAAAAAGGTTTTGCAAGGACATTAATTCTAAACAGGCCTCGGCAACTGAATGCACTTTCCTATACAATGGTATCATCAGTATCTAAGAATCCTTCTCCAAATAACAATTTGTCACCTGTTAATATTTAAAAATTTCTTCTCAGATTACTCTGTTGTTGAAGAATTTAAAGGCCTTTGAAGAGGATCCAAATGTAAAGGTTTTAATATTGAAGGTAATATATATTGCCCTTTCAGCTTGTCTTTTCTTTATCATCTTCTGATCTTTAGTGAGGTTTCTTTTTTATTTTCTTAATTACAACCGCACCCTTTTGTTTTAGGGTAAAGGAAGGGCATTTTGTTCTGGAGGTGACGTGGTAGCAGTTGCACGTGGTATTTATCTGAGTAATTGGTTTAATATATTGTCTAGATACAATCTATATTTCATAACTTCTAATGTGCCTTTTGGTTTTTGTACAGCTGATTGGACTGTTGGGGCTGATTTTTTCAGGGATGAATTTACATTAAATTACCTAATCGCTACTTGCAACAAACCTCAGGTAGGATAGGCTTTTCTGCGAAACCATCTCCTATCGTACCTTTAATTAGGTTAATGCTCTCATTGTTATAGTTGCATTTCAAAAGGTATCTCTTCTTGATGGGATTTGCATGGGAGGTGGAGCAGGTGTGTCTATCCACGGGAAATTTCGAGTTGTTACAGAGAAAACAGTAAGAATTCTTTTTCATCTACTGTATTAGATATTTTTTGGTTAAAAGGGCATGTGCCCAGTTTCATTAGAACAACGAAACTTACAGAGTTTGTTAAAAGCACCAAAAGGATCATCCTTATAGAGAGAGCTCAGTTGGCTCTCTCTCTGCTACAATGCTAGACTACCACAAAAAACATAGAAGGTATAACAGACCATCAGGAAAATAACGGTCGACAAAAGAGTTAATCTAAACTGATACTACTGACATATAAACACAAAGTCAGCCTGATTGTTCTAGGTATACTAACTAACTGATCCGAAGCTATTTATGGCTGTCGGATTCATCTGGATGATATGAAATACTCTCTTCTTCACCAGGGAGAATCACTCGCAGAGGGATTGCATCCATCACCTCTTCGTCAGGGATCCAGTTTATGGTTTCTGCTTGCACCTTCTTCTTGGCCTTCGTACTACCTTTCCAGTAAACAACCAAGGAAATGATTAGATATATAATGTTTCGAGCTGTTTTAGGTTGGAGGTATTGAAAACATATCTTGTTTCGATGTTTCCACAATGTCCAACAAGTAGCACTGAATACAATCAAGAAAGCCACTCTCTCAATTTTGGGTAAGGATAATGCAAACGATAGAACATCTTTAATAGAGTGCCATTGTTTGTAATACAACTGGTTTTTACCTAACCAATACCATACCTGCTGAGCTAAGGGGCAAAGTATAAATAAGTGTACGACAGTTTCCTCTTGATTACAAAAAACACAATTGACATTGCTTTCCCAACCTTTCTTCCTCAAATTGATTTTTGTAAGAATCCTATCTCTAAAGGTTAACCACATGAAAATTTTAATTTTTGGGGGCAAAGGTAGGGACTACACTAGCAATGGATGAGCTGTCAAGATACCCTTATGATTAAGGAATTTATACAAAGATCTAACACTAAAACATCCTTTACTGTCCCATCTCCAAGCTAGTTTATCTACAGTATGTGTAAAAGAGATATGACTGAGAATGTTCAAAAGGTGATTCCATTCTGATAGAGCAACCCCCTCTAGGATTTCTATAAAATCCACAGCCTGCCCTTGAGTGTAAATGACATCAGATAAAAGAACGTTTTTGTTAGTACAGTTGTTATATAATTGGGGAAATCTAGAAACTAAAGCACAATGCTCAAACCAAATGTTAGTCCAAAACTTAACCTTGTAAGTACTCCCTGGATTGTATTGTATGCTACAGGTCCCTAAAGGATCTAATTTCAGTATAGTTGCCCAAAATTGAGATAATGGGGTATGATTATGATCTATTTATATATAAGTAATCAAAGTCTTCCAAGTACTGTTATAGGTTGGGTCTTTGAATTTCCACCACCATTTAGCTAATAATGCTAGATTCATTTCTTTTAGATCTAGGATGCCCAATCCTCCATATTCCGTAGAGAGACATATGCTTTTCCAATTGACTAAAGCATATTTCTTTCTTGATCTATCTGTCCCTTGCCATAAGAATCGACACCTGATTTTATCAATATCTCTAATTATTATAGAAGGAGCTTGAAATAATGATAATGCATATAGTGGTACTGCAGATAACACTGAATTAATTAATGTATGTCTACCCCCAATGGACAATAATTGTCCTTTCCAATTTTGAAGTTTTCTCCCTACTTTATCAACTAGAAATTGCCAATCTAGAACTGTGAGTTTTCTGTCATGTAGAGGTAACCCTAAATATTTAATTGGGAACTCTGAAGTTCTACAATGGAATACATTTGTGAGGCAATTGGGATGAGGAGTATTAATGGCATACATATCTGTTTTGTCTAAATTGATCTTAATTCCTGATACAGCCTAGGCTTGCATGGCCCACCATGCAGATTCCACTATCTCATCCTTAGCTTCAAGGAATATAATAGTGTCATCTGCATAATGACAATTGGTGATATTTGTGTTGTTAAAACATAAAGGACCTAGGTCTCTGATGGTTTGAGAATACTTCCCTTTAGCAAAGATTCTACTAAGAGTGTCTGATGCTAAAATGAAAAGAAGGGGTAAGTTCCCCATTTACAATAGAAGTAAGGGGTAAGTTCCCCATTAATAGTTATACAGGACTGGGAACTAATCAGCCAATGGTATATCCAAGTAATCCATTTATTACCAAACTCCCTAAGATATAAAACCTCCATGATGTAAGGCCAATGTATTTTATCATAAGCTTTCTCAAAATCAACCTTAATTATTACTCCTTGTTGATTATTATGTTTACTAAAGTGAATAATCTCTTGGCTAACTACCACTTTATCAAGAATATATCTATTAGGTAAAAAGGCTGCTTGGCTAACTACCACTTTATCAAGAATATATTATATATCTATTAGGTAAAAAGGCTGCTTGGCTATCATCAATCAGTCTATTCATAATATGCCCTAACCTATTAGTTAGAATTTTAGAGATTAATTTGAAACCACAATTAACTAAACTTATTGGTCTGAATTTATTAATGGTGGCTACATTTGGTTCTTTTGGAATAAGACAGATGATAGACTTATTGAGTTTGTCAAGTTGCAAAGAATTATTATGAATGTGAGTACATAAGGAAACTAAATCATCCTTGACTAAGTCCCAAAAAACTTGATAAAAACTTGACTAAGTACTGACTAATATGCTGTTTGATGTCAGATAAGGAATTGGTGGGGGTATTATTAATGTATTATTATTGTCTAAAGTATGGATTCTATTCTTTTTTTTCTATGATTAGCCACTATATGAAAATACTTAGAATTGTGATCCCCTTCTTCAAGTCAGGTTTGTTTAGATCTATGTTTCCAATATAATTCCTCTTCTAAATGAATATCCTCTAATCTATTCCTGCATGCGGTCCATTCAGATAATTCATGAGGTAATAAGTCTCTACTTTCCTGAACAATGTCTAATGCATTTATTTTGGACAGAATGTGAGTTTTCTCCCTCTTTTTCTGTCCATAGAAGTTCTTAGCCCAGCCCTTAATTTTTCTTCTAATATGTCCTAGTTTATTCTGCCAACTGGCAGCTATGTTAACGGGGTTTAAATGGTATTCTGACCACCACTTATGAACTAAATGGTACTGGATGCTCCACCTCAGCCTGGACAGGAGCTGGAGGTGGCGGAGCGGGTGCTCGCTGTTGAACAGGGCGGTCAGGTGGAGTTTGTATCATCGGAACTTGTGGGTGTTGCGAATGAAACTCCTGTAATATATGACCCTGGAAAGGCCGATCCGGCATTAGTTGCATTGGTACTTCCTGTAGTGGTTGCCCCGTCATCGGGTGTAGTAGAGGACGTATCGGAGGCCGCTGAGTAGGTCGGTTACCAAACGGTTGGCATCTACCTTGTGACAACCCTCTCCGGTGACCAGGAGACGCCATGACTATTGTATTATATATTTTGATAAAAACGTAGTCTCTCTGTTTTTCAAGGTGGGCTGATGTTGCAAAGTATAAATTAGTAGTTTTATCATGTGTTTACAATATTGCCTGGGACAATGGCACCTATGCATATATGTTTAATATAACTAATAATGGAGTGTTCCTATAGAGACAGCATATATTAGAACTCCAACTGACATCTAGCTGGTAAATTACCAATAAGCCAGCACAGGAAAGAGCTAACATATTGATGAAATTGTAGAGCAAACTCTACCCCCCTCAGCTCAACAATAAATACTGAACAAACTTTAATCTATTTTAAGGTTTTTGCAATGCCTGAGACAGCACTGGGTTTGTTTCCTGATATAGGCGCCTCTTATTTCTTATCAAGGCTCCCTGGTTATTTTGGTAATTTTCTTCTACTTTTGTCCATTTGACAATAGTAAAATACATTTCCAATCTACATAGGATGTTGGGAATTTTTCTCTCTCTTAATTGATTAATTTATTCTATATTTTTTATTTTCAGGTGAGTATGCTGGCCTAGCAGGTGTCAGGCTTGATGGGTCCGAAATGCTAGCATGTGGCCTCGCAACACACTTTGTACATTCGACGGTATGTTCAATTAAAATTAATATTAGGGACTCGACTGTAAGTTTTCCCTAGGCATGCATTGTCTTTAATACACAGAAATGAAGTATTTTTGAAAGTTCTCTTTATGTTCACAGAAACTGGCTTCATTAGAGGAAGCCCTTGCTCTGTCAGCTACCTCTGACCCTTTCACAATTTGTGGAATCATTGACAAATTTTCCCAAGATGTACCAGTGAAAGAGACTAGTGCTCTTAATAGGTACAGATTCTAACTCCATCACTCTAATAAACTTATCGCTTTAAACATTTTCTCTTATGGGCTAATGTTTGGGTAATTTTAGGCTGGAAACTATAAACAAGTGCTTCTCCAAAGGAACTGTTGAAGAAATCTTATCAACTCTTGTAAGTATTAAGACTATTTCTTAATGCATTTGGGCATCTAACTAATTTCCTTTTTATAATTTGATTTTCTCTATCTTCCAGGAAAAAGAGGCTTTGGAAGTGTCTAACAAATGGCTTCATGCACCAATTGAGTCACTTAAGAAGGCTTCACCTACCAGTTTAAAGATATCCCTAAGATCAGTATGTCTTCTATATGAATTATGAATGTAACAGATGCAATCCCTACGAGCTTAGGGGATGAACCTTTGATTTTCTTTGAAAAATAACTAGGATTACAATGATTATTCTAAGAAGCGTATTTGAATTGTCTTTTTACCTAAATATTTCTGTGAATCAGTGTTAAATAAAAAAATAAAGAACAAGTACCGGAATAGTTACTTCTGTTCCAATGTTCTTTAGATCTAATTATTAATTTTAGCAATATTGATCAGCAGTTTGTATTAATCCACCCATTATATATCAATTTTCTGCTGTACTAATTTAATTTATTTTGGCACAGATAAGGGAGGGGAGAATGCAAACCGTTGGCGAGTGCTTGATCAGAGAGTATAGAATGGTTTGCCATGTTTTACGCGGTGATTTTAGCAAGGATTTCTTTGAGGTAAGTTCAAGTTTTGCAAAGAAAGACATCTAATTATATATTTTTATATTCCTATATAAGCTCCATCCTTTATGTGAAAAGTAAATAATATTTGCAATTGCAGGGTTGTCGGGCTATTTTGTTTGACAAGGATAGAAACCCAAAGGTAGAAATATACTTTATTTGTGTTTAATATTATCTAAATTTTTTTGCATAATTCTGGTGGTGCTTCCAAGTACTGTTTTGTTCTTACCCAGAGTAAAACTAAATTTGAGACAGCTAGAATCAGGTTAGAGAAGTCGGTGCAATTTGTGTTCGCCTGGCATAATTTCTTGCATGTTGGTAAATTTAATTACCAGTCCCCTTGCTGGGCAAGCATCTGTGAAAAAAATAAAGCAATAGACATGGCTGTTCTCTCTCTCACTGGTTCTTAACCCATCAACCATGGTTGCTGGTTCCATCGTTGGTAGGAATGAAAGGAAGAATAAGGCTAATTTCTCAAAAATTACTCTTCCTCGTGGTGACAAGTTTAATTTGTGATGTTTTTTTTTGTAGTGGACTCCATCTAAATTGGAGCTGATTGGTGATCGGGCGGTTGACAAATATTTTTCTAAAATTGAAGATTCGAACTGGGAAGATTTGAAACTTCCCTTAGGGCGCCGATCAAACACCAAGTTTATTTCAAAACTTTAAAAACCGGTGCAATGGATGCCAGGAGGTCATTTAAATAAAACATAAAAACTCTTTATTTTACCACTCTTGTTGTACTAGATGGGATGATTCTGTCCTTGTAGTAAAAGCTGGATTATATTAATAAATTGTGATCTTTTTACCAGTGACTGACCTCATTTAGAATCAAACATTTCAGTACAATTTGACAAATTAGTCCCTCTCTCGTCTCGTCTGTCATAATTTGTGAAGATTATCATTTCATCTTTACAATTGTATATGTTAATGCACATCATGGTGGACCCACTAACTTGAACTTTCAAAACTGGTATGTAATAATAAGTCTTTTGATAATTATTCCTTTGAATTAAGAAGGGAAAGGCTGTTAACATGATTAGTCAACAATCTTATCTGTAACATGATAAGATCCAACTTTAATTTAAGGCTCACATACTACATAAAATAATGGAAATATAAGCTAGATCACGACAGACTATCTCCATGACAATTTTTTAAATCCCAAATGAACCCGCTTTGATTCCCCGCTTAGTACCGCACAGCATGATCAAAGTTCAAATGATATTGTAGCTGGCATAGCTTACTATATATGGTGCGAGCCTGCGAGTAAAAATATTTGCGGAAGCTGGAAGGTCCTCTCCTTTCATACCTAATTATACAATTAAAGATTCGATTGATCCTATCTAAAAGATAGAGACCAGCTTGAAAACGAAATGCAACAAGTCAAAAATCAAATTAAAACACCAAATTGAAGTACTGACCTTAATGAACTCTTCAATTCTTGGAGAAGCAATAGGTACACGGGAAGCCAGCGAATCATTATTGCAGAGATTAGAATAACGGGCACGCATGCAATTTATCAAAAACAAATTAAACTCGAGAGGTCAACTATAATTATTGCAGAGAGTAACAGCTCTACTAGATATTATACACTATCCTTCATGATATTTAAAGACAATCGGAAACACAAAAAAATACAGAAATATATTACAAAAATAATGTACAACTTAAATTTACAAATCAAGATATTTACACAGCTATTATAACTTATAAATACAATCAAACCACAACAAAAGTGGAACAATGTCGTGCACTTCCCCTACTATACCTCAATTGTCATAGATACCAAATGATATTTTATTAGAGGCACACTTGGCATTTTGAGGTTTTATTAAGGATGCATATGGCATTGTCCGGAAAGATATATTATGGCCTAGCACAAACTCTTAAAAATTGCAAACTTCAGCTTTTACAACGAAATGTCTGGATGGAATGACACCACCAGGCTTACTGATCGATACAAAGGGTAGAAACTTAGACAATATCAGATGCGGATCTGACTTCTCTTCTATTCTTAATGGGTCGAAACACAGAGCAAATCCAGAACAAGAATCCACCGCCCTGCTTTTTCTTGTTGTTTCTCTCTCTTGAGGCAACCAAATCAGCCATATACTGAACAACAGCCTATCATATTGGAAAGAAAGAAAGAAATAAATAAATCGAAGTTATAGATTACTGGCTAATTTAATGCTTTTTAAAATATGAAATTTTATACAGGATAATGATGAGTTGATTATGCAGTTAGTAATTAAAAACTAGGTAATTCAATTGAATGCCCAAAATTTGGAAAAGTAAGATATAAATGTGCTAATAACAAGTTTGTCTAATGTAATTTTATAAAGTAGAACACCCAAGTTCAATTATAACCCTTTAACAAATACCCTTACAGAAGTTTCTAGATCTACCTCTATACCAAGGTACACAAACTCGGAGAAAATTAGATAACATTAACAATAATGCAAAATAGAAAAACTTAAATAACAGGAATTCTGAGTGAGATACCAGTATGAATACCTAGGCCAGCACTCAATTCATTGGCTTTATAGAAAGATTTGCTCTGCAATCCAAGGAATATCATACCACTCATACCGGTATCTGGCAAGATTAGCAAGGTCTTGCCAGATACTGAGGCAACAAATACTTCAAAAATTCAGGTACTTAATTACAAAAATACTAAAACATATGGTTGATGATTCATATTGAAAAATCCATGGTGATATCTTAAAGTGAATAACTTAAGAGAATAAAAAAATACCTGAGCTCCCAACTTAACAATTTCTCTAGGTGGTACCTCTAGAGGGGTCTCGTCTGCATTAAACATGCGAAGCTTTGACAAAAACCTAAATGAATCAGGCAGAACACGTATCTGATCACTACTGATATCCAGCTCTTCTAGCATCTCAAGATTCCCAATTGACCGAGGCAACATGCGCAAGTCGGCAAAGTTCCTTGACACATTTAATCTCACCAGGCTCGTCACCAAGCAGAGACTCTCAGGTATAGATTCGAGTTCGTTAAAGCTCACATCTAATTCCCTCAAACTTGCAAGCGATGACATTGTGGTTGGTAGACTTTTTATTCTATTATAGTGTAGGGTTAGGGTTTGTAATTTCTCGAGCTTGCCGACTGCCTCAGGTAAAGCTTTCAGATGGTTGAAATCTAATTGGAGCTCCATTAAGGAAACACAAGACCCAATAGTGTATGGCAGTTCTTGAAGTTCATTTGTCTCAGCATTTAATCTTTTCAAGTTGATCAAATTACCAATTGAGTCAGGTAGTGTAGTAAACTGGTTTGAGCTGAGGTTAAGGTCAATTAAATTTACAAGTTTGCCAAATGTAGTTGGAAGTGATGCAAGCCTATTTGCATGTAAATCAAGTTCCATCAGGTTGCACAAATCACCAAACGAGTCAGGTAGGTTTATTAGCTGGTTTGAGTGCAAATCGAGTTTTATTAGGGACTTGAGGTTGCCAATGGAAGTTGGAAGGGCAATAATTCGGTTTTCTGACAAGTCAAGTTGCGTGGTTTCTTCCAACTTACCAAGTGAGGATGGAAGCCATTCGATCTGGTCAGTTAATTTTCCCCTTAGGTTCAAAACCTGGGTTACTTTTTTGGCCGAGGATTCAATTACACTTGCAACTTGGATTAGACTCAGCTTCTCCGGGTCCCCTGATCCTGCAGTTTTTTATTTGATAGATTAGTAAGTACGATTAAACTAATAGAGATTATAGATGGTATATTTAGTATGCCTATAGTAACAGTATGAGAGAAGGAAGGAGACTGTATTCTTCACGGAAAAAAAAATGCAATACTACCTCATAAGAACACTATAATTCAGTTAGCTAATACAATTAGAAAATGTTAAAAAAAAAAGAATAACAGGACTGTTCTGTAAATGTACCCTCTCTTTTTTTCCTGAAGTACGTCAAGCCAACTGTGTATTTACCGTTATTTAATGTTGTTATACTGTTATTCGACATTAATGTGTTTCAGTCAAGACTGCTGGAATTTGAAAGTGCTGAGTCTATGAGTTTATTTATGGTGCTAGATACTACACTTTTTCTGAGATGAGATGCCTGTAAAGTCAGTGAAGCTACCAAACCAGTACACCCATTCATCAGTCACTGCTTTAACAATTTGTATTTTTTGGAAGGGTTTAGATGATAAGATGAAGGTACCAGAAGAAACAGACTATTATTTTTGTTGTCTTTTTTTTCTTCTAAAAATAAATAAATTAAATAATAAAAACAACAGAGAGAAAAAGCAAAAGTTATTTTAGGATAGATTTCTTATTTTATCTCATAGAGAACAGTTGGAAATCCTTGAAAAGTACACAAGAAGTGCGCACACAACCTTTTGCTAGCACATTGAATTTACATTTTAGCAATTAATCATTTACTAATTTCAGAAGGCATAAATCCTGTAAAACGAAGACTCTACCTTATTATGCAGAAGTCTGAAGTTCTTATCTACCGAACGGTAAAAAAAAAAAAAAAGGTCCTCGTACATCTACTGAATTGAAAATTTATCAAAATATATTAGTGAGTGAGTGTGTGTGTGTCTGAGAGAGAGAGAGAGAGAGAGGAGTAAACCTTCAGAAACCTCAGATTTGAAGGAGTCAACTTTCACATCATCTCCATACCCTGCTTCTCTAAAGCTAAAAGCTCTTTCAGTCTCTTCTTTCTTCTTCACAACCTCTTCGAATGTCACCACAACAGGCTCATCATCATGCGGGTTTACTGTCTTAGAGGCTCTCTGGATCAATTCGTCGAACACCTGGAGCCTCCTCTCCAAATTCAGCACATGTACTGCCTCCTTCATCTGTTCATACGCCATAAGAGAGATCCAGTTCTTCTTCGCCTCTTTAAAAACGAAAAAGAGCTCCTCTGGCACTTCAGAGATCCTCTCCATTTTCTCCAGTTCGCGCAGTCTAGCCTCTTCTTCTGATTTTGAGGAGTCAATAACAGACATGGCCGCTTCAACTTCTTCAATGCCGGGTCTTGGTGGCAGAGAGCGATAGAGAGACGCAAGCTCGTCTATTAGGTTCGCTACTGCTGGTTTGATCGCCATGGTTTTCATTACAGCGAGAGAGAGAGAGAGAGAGAGAGAGAGAGAGAGAGAGAGAGGTGGGGGAAATAATACTGTGGGCAGAGAGGCGCTTATCACTACGACTTAAATGGTAAGGGGAAGGGTCTTTGTGAAAATTATTCAACGGTGAATTTTCAGACTTATACTGTTTTTTGGAGGGAAAATTATTGCACAGACCCCTAAGAATTTGTATTTAACATATACAGACGCCACGTTGGTCAACCATGCCTTGCAAGTTGCAAGTTGTAAGATTATTTTTTTATATGATTAATTAATCCACCAGTGTACACTGGGGTGCGTATCCTCTGAGATATCTCAATTTTTGCGTGACCGACGTGTCCGGTGCCTATTCGAGGGAATGTAGGGGGCCATTATTATTTGAGCTTTGAGATTCGCGTAGAACTTATTTGAACGATTAAGATATTCCAAGGAGTCACGCAAAGTTTGAGATATCTCAGAGGATACGAATTCTGTACGGTGCCGGGCCGTTATAAGTGTTACGATGTAACTTTCTAATTATTAATATATTATTAATATTCATGCTACCTGTTGATTGCGTCAAGAGTTTTACGGTGATAAGCAAACCATGATTAATTCCATTATAGTATGGATAGATGCAATGTATCTGTATAGATAAAAAGGTTGAAATTAAAACAGGTAGATATCATAAAAGGTGTCTACATCTACATGTGTCCTATGTTGAGTTTCACTTGTTAATTACAGATCAGAAACATGGTGCTAAGCAAAGTAGCATACAGTCCAAAAGCATAATCTAGAAGAAACAAAATCTATTTTGGAATTTATCCTTCCAGTTCCTGAGCAGAGTTTTCATTTTCCCTAACTGAAGATTATTTTTAGTACAATTTAATTATGGTACATTTTCTAGTCGTTGTCACTGTCACTTTCTATAATTATATTAGCTGGCTATTGAATGGAGTGATGCATTAAGGATAAATTAAATTAATAAAAAAATATAATCAATTGGACTAATAGTAGACCAAGTTTGCTGTTTTGTATATTTGTTCTGGCAAAATCTATATTTAAAATTGGATCATATCATATCATATCATATCTCAGGCTAAAACAAAATATTTTAAAGGATATCAGGAAAAAAATAAAAATAAATAAGAGAAGTAATTAATCAGCTTAAACCAAATTAGGTCAAATTTATTTCCCCTTTTTCTTGAAAGCAATCATAGCGAATAGGTTAGTTCACAACCTATTCTAGGAAGCAATGGACCCCTTGATACTTTTCTGGTTTCTGGAATCCTGGCTGGATAAATTTACAAGTGTTAGACACTTCTAGATATTCCCGGATTTGATGTTGTGATGTCAAAATGCCCACTGAGCTATCATATAAGATAAAACTAGAGACGGTATTGTATTATATTTCACAAAATCTCTCTTGAATTTTCTAAAAAAATATAAAATTTGGTCTCCAAGCACAATTTAATATGGAGATCAACTTGAACGGTTCGGATCGACGTTTTGAATTTTGAAATTAAAGATATAGACGTGAAGCAAAACACTCGTTTTACTTCGTAAAGTACCATAGCCCAACTCTCTCTCTCTCTCTATATATATTAATATATATGAGTAAAGCTACCATACTTTGCAAATTAAAGTGGGTGTTTTAATTTGCGCTCATATCTCTATTTTCAAAATTCAAATAGTCAATCCGAATTGCTCAGCATTATCTCCATATTGAAATGTGCTTGGAGACCAAATTTTACGTTTTTTAGAATTTTTTTACTATTTATTAAGACACTTTGAAAATCGTTTATATATATAGAGAGAGAGAGAGAGAGATAGGCTATTGTGCTTTGCAAAGCAAAGGGCCTATTGTGCTTTGCATTTATATCCGTTGGATCTGCTAAAAAGATTCGTGCAGATCAATGAGATCAGATCTTCAAAATTTCGCTAGAGCTAAAAAAAACTGACCCCTTCATTTAACTGGACAGGTCCAGTGTAAACCCCATCCCCTCCCCCTGCGTCTCCTTCTCTCTCACACGCAGACTCCATCCCCACCCCCCGTCTCACGCGCGACGCCTCCTTCCCTCTCTTCGTCTCACGCGCGGCGGCTCCCTTCCTTCTCTCGGTCTCACACGCGGCACCCTACACCCATCTCGATGCCACATCTCCGATTGGGCAGTGAAACCCTAGAATCTGTCTCCCGCTCCTCTCCTGTCGGCGCCACCATCTCTTTGGGCCACAGATTGACCAGTTCAATTTATTTGGTTAGTTTTGATAAAGCTTGGATTTTGGTATATGTTTGTACCAGTTCAATGTTTAATTAGTTAGAAACCTGGAATTTACTACATCGTCCCTTTTTGTGGTTAAGAAATTAGAGAAAGGTAATTTATGTAGTGAATCCATGTAGTGATGTTTTTTTGCAAATGAATGTAAGATTCTCTAGTATAGCTGTTTGGAGTAATTAATTTCATTTAGTTAATTGGTTTTAATGCATTAAACATATATTTTGCAAGTTTGTTGGTGATTATTGAAGTTAGAAGATTGAACTGCTAACAGATGGATATGTTAAATTTCTTGGTTTTATTATATGGTTAAGTATTACTCTAATCATTGCAAATGAGTACTAATCAGATGGTTTTATTGTCCACAGATTGTGTCTTCTCCTGCTTCAAATAGGATGGCAATGGCTTTTTCGAAGAGGAGTTGGAAGTTCACGTTGATCTAGGGTGGTATGCATAGTGATTTTATATGATTCATATTGAAATTAGAAATTTGCATTGATATGAGAAATGTATGTACAGTCAGGACTTAGTTGTTATTTTTTTTAACTAGATATGAGAAACAGTAAAGTACGTATGTATATTGAATAACACAGTAAAGTACATATGAGAATGCAGATGTATGAACATACTTCAATTATAGCAATTTGTTAGTAAATTTCAGCAATTGTTATATGAACTACATACTTGAAATTAGCAACCATTTAGTTAAATTTTGCAAATTTTTGTGTAGGTAACATGAACACCTCCATTAGTTGTTCTCATGCTTCGACAGTTTGAAGGCAGAAATATCGACTCCCCTTTGCAAGAAATGTCAAAGCAAGAGTGTTGTGCCAAAACAATATACCAAAAAGAACTATGTAACATAATTTTATAGCAGTCATGTAATGCATTTTATAGTTGTAGTTCGTTTTTTAATTTTGTTTAAATGACATGTGATGTAATGATATTTTTTTTATGTTTGCTTTGAGTCTTCCATGAGATGTAATTATTAATTTAAACGCAGAAGTTTGTAAACTAAGACAGAGATTGTCCAAGATTCTCCTGTTCCATGTCGGTAAAATTGAAATGATACTTTCTTCTATGCCTTTCAAAAATAGAATGACTATTTATACTCAAATAAATTAATAAAATATGCAGAACTTGCTAATTTCTCCATGAACATGCTTATGGACATTTGAGGTGGTGGACACAACTCAAAAATCTAAAGGTTGTTTTGCAAAATTTATGAGAGAAATGGTACTTGACCCAGTTGTTAAGGTTTCATACTTGTATTACTCAAATATAACAAACAATACATTAGGTTACAAAATCTTGCACAGTACAAATATAAAAGTACAAAATGTAACAAATTACATTGACTCCTAGCTACCCTACTAATGTGAGTCCTCATTCCCATTTTGATAAATTTCTGTCCCATTATCAAATACTGGTACAACCCCTATATCATGAAGCTATATGATAGAAAATAGAGAGCACTAAGATTGCACAGACAAGAAATACTCGTTTAAACAATCAACTATCTTCATCTCCTCAACAGATGCATGTGTGATAGAAAATAGAGAAACCTTCTTGGCCCCCTTCTTATATGCTTTTGTAGATTTCAGTTCACCTGTCAACAGATGCATGTGTGAGATGGATGCTGGTATCCATAATGTGCAATATAGATTTATTTTACTATCAATTTTTTTCTTTAATCGTAATCTGTTCATAAAATGTTTATCTCATTTGATTTTTATCAATATTATGCATCGGTTAAAGCAGTGGTATGTACCACTAATATTGAAACTTGCTTTTGAATGGTTTATTCAAACAACAAAATCCTCTAATATAGTAATATTCAAGCTAGGTTTTGTTAGTTGTATGTGTACCAGTTGGACCACTAGTATATAAGTGCAAGCTCAGGCTTTACAAACAACAAATTAATCTCTTAATTGTAGCATACATGCAAGTGTAAAAAAAAGATAAAAAAAACTGAGGAGTGCATCATGTATACCAGTAACCATAATGCAAGTGTAACAACAAATTAATCTCTTAATTGTAGCATACATGTATACCAGTAACCATAATGCACTGATACCTACCAGTACCAGTGTCAGAACAACAAAACCAATCTAATAGAGCAGTAATATCGACTAGTACCAGTGAGGAGTGCATCAATAAGCACGATAGAGGTAGCACAGTTTAGGCTCAGTATGGAAAGGTACTATTGGGGTTTAATTCTAAATCAAAACTGAGAATATGATCATACAAACAACTTTATAAGACAAGCAATCATAGTTCAACTTAACACAAGCAATGATTTTCGGTGCATCTGAGCTGGAGAAGATCGTGATTAAGCAGGAACCATAGGGGAGAATTGGACTAGATGGAATAATTTAGGGTCAATTGGTGCATAACGCTGATTTGCACAAGTTCCATCCTATCAATTTTTTTTTTTTTGCTTTCGTTAAGCTTAATCAGTATTGAATTAATCAAATGAAAGAAAATTGTAACTCAACCAGGTTATTGTAAGACTAAATACAAATTCTAGGGTTTCACTTAGCTTGTCGGAGAGAAAACTGGACAAATCGGATCGAAGTAAGGTGCATGCCTCCGATTCTCTACGAGGAAGGAGAGGCAAGGTCGGGACAAAGCGACACCTACTGAGAGCATGACGAAGAGAGGAGCGCCGTTGGAAGCTTTTGGGTTTAGGAGCGATGGAGTCTGCGTGTGAGAGAGAGGGAGACGCAGGGGGAGGGGATGGGGTTTACAATGGACCTGTCCAGTTAAATGAAGGGGTCAGTTTTTTTTAGCTCTAGCGAAATTTTGAAGATCTGATCTCATTGATCTGCACGAATCTTTTTAGCAGATCCAACGGATATAAATGCAAAGCACAATAGGCCCTTTGCTTTGCAAAGCACAATAGCCTATCTCTATATATATATATATATATATATATATTATGATATAAACAACATAGATAAATAATTATGAATAATAAAAGTGGTGTCACATACTCGCATTATCAAACAAAATTTATTTTCAATAAGGAATATATGTTACATTTTTTTTCGAAAGATAGATGTCCGAATTTTTAGCAATTCTTAGTCGTGCTAAGAGTTTATATGGAATACAAATATTGCTATGGAAAAACGTTATCGTATATATTTAATGAACTTTATAAAAAAAAACTAATATAAAATTCTTCATCTTATTTTTATTAGTGTCAGCATTATATATGCATTTAATATTATATATAACACTTATTGAAATATGAAAAATAATATTCTAAAAAAACATGTAACTGTGAATGACTTAAATTTCTCAAAATACAAATGTGTATTAGATACTTGATCTGCTTTAGACAATTTTGCAATAAAATAGTACTCAATAATGTGTCGACTCGCTACATAGTCTGCTGTAAACAATTTGGCAACAAAGGAAATAGTCCCAACTCAGAGATCAGAGATGTCGCTAGAAGTGGGATCCCAGCTTGGCCTTGGAAATCGCTAGAATTCCTGTTTTAACTGCATGACAAAAAGCTTTAAGCACCCACTTCCAATTCACGGGTTCAACTCCGTTTACGGTTAAACGGAGGATAAAGATATTTACAGAGTTAGTTTGACTTCAGGCAGCGAACTAATCAAATATTTGTTCATTTTATCTCTTGATTATGCGCTGCATGAAGCTAAATTAACACTGTCAATAATTTTTACCCGTGAATCACCGTATGCTAATGAGAAGGGGAATAATGAATTAGAATTGGAATTGGATTCCTTTTAAATCTGGTTGATTCGTGAAACTTTTGTTGCATCTCGGACTCTCGGTTCCTATATATAAGTTTGGAGCTAGAATAGATGTAGCAAAAAGATGGGCCGTGTCCGATTAAGATCGATACGGATTTCAGATTGCTTAGATTTGGACCAAACCAGATTTGAATCATTTTGAGTTCTTTTCTACAAGTTCAAGTCACAGGCGAGCTGATATTAAGTTATTTTTTACAATATAACTAGACGACTGAGCATTGCTAAATTACAACTCTTCATCTTACATGAAACAAAATGAGGTTAATATATTATCTGACCATCAAGTTAAATTATTAAATTCATTTAAAAATTACAAAAATACATAAAATTAATACAAATTCAATATTCATAATATAATCTCTTATATATTATCTTCACTAACTTTTAAGAACTATTATATTATTTTCCATTGAATTTAACTGATGAACGAATTGATTTTCAAATCACACCAAATTTGAAATCTGACAAATTTAAATGAAGAGAATGCAACAATAATTTTATGAGCTTAATTTGAAAATAATACAAAGTTTGGGCCGGTATCGAATTAGGGTCAGCCTTCTAGTTTCAAGTCATTCAAGTTTGAATTTTGGTCGGGTTGTTCGATTTCAAATTGTTTCAAGTTTTGAATCATTCGGATCGTTTTGGGTAGGGTTTTAGGTAGTCCTAGTCCAACACACAAAATTGAATACAATATATGTTAGTTTAATTCTATAGCCCGTATGCTGCATAAACTCAAAATTATTCTGTTAAAATATAACTTTTCTCTAAAATATCTAGCAAGTCAATGCTACATACTAAAACTTAACCATATCTTGTAAACTATGGGTTCTTCCTTCAAAATACCTTGCTCTAAACGAGCAACTTTTTTTTTAATATTAATAACCTAAACAATAGTGATAGCTGACATTTTTTAATATGGTTCTGATAGCTGACATATAACATAAAAAATTGATATATTTCTATCACAAAATATTACAAATTTGATCATTAATCTAATGTTGTATGGATACGGGTACAAATATCATATAAGATACGATACGTCTATTTTAAAAAATCTAGGATACGCTACGGTTATTATATATTATTTTTTATTATTTTAATTATATTATTAATTAAACACTTATATTATACCATAGTTACATATTTTAACAATAAATGTTTGTGCAGTGTAGTGGTAGATGCTTTGGTTGCTAACTAACAAGTCCAGGTTCGATTCATGCTACTAGATAAATGGGAAATTTTTTAGGTGCTTGCACAGCTCATGGTACACCTAAAGCGCACGGTGGGGTATCGGAATTGTATTGGGTGTGTATCTGTATCCAATACAGATATATATGGAACCTAAGGTGGAATATCGGAATAACATAGTCATCAATACAAAAAAATTTAGATTAAATGAGGTGTCTTTGTTTATATTCAAGTTGAAAAAATTATGCAAAATTTGATAATTAAAGTATCTAAAAAGAAGGAAGGGTAAGGAACTTGCACAAATGAGAACTTTCATTCTTACAAATCAACTCTAGAAAAGTGACTATCATCTTTTGGAAAATAAAATAAAAACTTTAGATAGCGGGTGAGTTATGGTATTATGTATAACATCTAATGTTTTACATAACGATTATTACGTTATCACAGAGAAGTTTCAAGAAAAAAAAGTTATCGTACATATTTTTTTTTTCAAAAATTATATTCTTTATGTCTACTAATTATCAACAATGAGGAATTTGAGATAACAACCAAATGACAACTAATCTAAGTCTATATATTTTTATTCAATCATGCAAATAAGAAAAAAAAAAAGATCTACATTTTTTAATAGTCATACCAGTGTTGTAAAAAAAGGCCGTCTAGGCTGATTAATCGTTGACAGCAACCAAACTGTCACGGATTTCTCCGACTGATCGACTAATTTTTTCCGATTATGGCTGATTATTCCCAATTATTTCTGATTAATTGCTTGGCGGTACCATGTCTGTCTGACGAGCGCATATCGTTATTTACAACACTAGTTCATACTTCATAATATTGCATATTATAATAAACGAAGAGCAATTAATTCTGCAAGTGAAACGAAGTCAATACCTATTTGATCATTTTACAGATTATAATAATCAAAATTAGCTTTCAACTGAAACGAAGGACAATAGTTCTACAAGAATACTAGACAAAGAGCAAGCAAAATGAAGAATTAATATTTGAATATTTTTCAATATAGAAGGAAAGACTAAATTATAAATAGTAATAAAAACACAGAGTTCGATTTAACATACCTAGCACAACATACCATATATGTAGCATCACAAATAGGAACTTCTACAGAAGCTTGTGTAAATTGCAAAAATAAAAGAGCCCATGTAGCATAGCAGTCTGCAATAGCGGGTAGTGGTAATAGCAGTCAGCTAATACATCTATAGCAGTCGTAGCTGTATTAGCGCACTTTTATCCCATAGCTTAGCTTTTATAGTCCGAAAAAGCTATTTAGAACACTATTAGCATCAATCAGATGAAGCTACAACTTAAATTTCAATATAAAATATTTGAACAATCGATCTGAATTGCTCAATTCTATTTACACATTAAAATTGTGTAAGAACCTAAAATTTACATTTATTTTTAAATTTCTTTTACTATCTTCTATAAAAGAGAAATTAAATTAAGAAGTCATTTCCGTTCAATATAATTGCTTGTCTCCCAATGCGAAAAATAGTACCAAAATATATATTTGATTTTCTGCAAAATTTTAATATGTAGATTGAAATTGAGTTATAGAATCATAGCATCGGCTGATAGGTGTTGTGCATATATAGTATTATTATTTAGGACGCATATTAAGAAAAAATGTATATCAAAATTATGTCTTGGAAACTTTTTTCTATTGGTAATGTAATGAATCTGCACTTTACATATGATATCTTTCTTTTTCTTATGGCTGATAAAAGCATCTTGTTGAATATTAAAGGGCTCCTTTTAGCTTTTGAAAATGTATCTGGTCTTAAAATAAATTATGATATATATTTTTAAAATATATCTTCTATAAAAGAGTGAGATGTACCCACTCAACTTGTATATATGCTATGGATTGTGATGATCTAGCTTCTGTATTAGATTGTAAAGTGGCTTCTTTGCCACTAACTTACTTAGAGGTACCTATTAATAATAAATATTTAACTGACATTGATTGACAACCTCTATTAGACAAAATTGGAAAGAGATTACAGAACTGGAAGGGCTCTCTGCTCTCTTTAGGGGGGGTAGAGTTACATTGATTAATTCTGTCCTCTCTGTCATTCCTTTGTACTATAGACTATCTGCTAAAATAAGACATAAAATAGACAAAATTAGAAGGAAATTTTGTGGCATGGTGGTAATTCTACAAGAAAAAATTATTACTTGGTTTCTTAGAAGGTGGTTTGTAAAAGTAAAGATCAGGGAGGATTATGAATTCTTGATCTTAAATTAATAAATCAATCACTTTTAGTAAAATGGTGGATTAGATTTCTCGATAATTCTGTTCAAAACATATGGAAAAACATTATTCTTAGGAAATATAGTTCTAAGACTTCTCCATCGATTTGCTCTCCTTTTTAGAGATCAATTATAAAGGATCATAAGATCATAGATTTGGGTCTGGATAAAGATATTGGGAATGATTCTTCTACAACTTTCTAGTTAGATAGATGACTAACTAATATGCTCTTCAATATCTATATCCTAATTTGTTTTCTATTGTTACTAATAGGCTTATATTAGTAGTGGAAGGTTTCTCTAATTCTAATTTATATCTTACTTTTCGTAGATAATTGACTGATATTTATCGGATAGAATGGCTATCCTTAAAATAGAAATTTTTGCATTTTATCCTATCACCTCACTTGGAAGACTGATTGATTTGGAAATGGTCTAAAGATGATAATTTTATTGTACACTCATTTTATAGATGGCTAGAATATGAGAGCATACCTAATACTGATTACCAAACCATTTGGAAATCCCACAAACCCTTTGAAAATAATTTTTTTCCTTTGGTTAGTGAGAAGAAACAAGATTCTCACCAAAGAAAAATTTATCAATTAAGGACTGGCAGGGAGACATGACTTGTGTTTTATGTAATCAAACTGAGACCACATATCACATATTCATTCATTGTTCTTATATTAGAGCAATTTGGTATTGGATTGCCTCTTTTAATAATTTTATCTTTGCCTATGAATGTTTAGATAATTTATGGCTTCTTGATGCAGTTCTTCTAATGTTAGTGGAGTTATATATTATGGGGGCTGTCTTATGGATTGTTTGGTTGAAAAGGAAAACTGTTTGTTTTAATGACATTCAGCCCCTCCCTGTTAAGATATATTCTTAGGAGCTAAGATTATATAATTAACTCATTTTTGGTGTAAAGCTAGGTTAACTAAATCTTCACTTAAGTTAAGCCTAATGGTTCTCTCTGATGTTAATAATCTCCCAGATTAAATTCTGGAGGAAGAACATAGCAGCCCGAATACGGCTCAGGTTGTGGAATTGCTTTTGCCCATGGCACATAGGGGTGTCAATGGCACCCTTTTACCCGTTTAACCGACTCGTACCGTATCCGATAAGACAGGTACGGGTAAGATTTTTTTTCTGTAAACTTATCGGATACGGGTATGGGTATATATTTTTTTTCGTTATCTAAACGGGTAAGGGTACGGGTAAAGCCTATTTCGTACCCGTTATCCAATCGGGTAATTATAAAAGAAAAATTATATATATTATAAATATTAATAGGCATTGAAAAGAGTACTTTTATATGTTTACTTGTGCTTAGCATGATAATTTTTTTTTTTCCAATAAAGTACTATGCATGTGTTAAATGAATGTATATATTTTAATGTTTTATTTAATAAATAATAAAAATAATTATTATAATAGTATTACCCGTTATTTATCCGCTACCGTTTTGTTATCCGACAACCATAACGGATAAGGGTAGGGTACGGGTAAGATAATTTATAGCGGGTACGGATAAGATACGGGTAAGAACAATTTGTAACGGGTACAGGTATGAAAATGCTTCCACCCGATCCTTACCGTACCCGTTGACACCCCTAATGGCACAAGAGGATTCAGGCGAGAAAATGTCCAATCCGAGTTCTAATGCTGGCAACCTAATGTTTGAAGATGGCCTGGATGAGGAGGATCCGGTTAATTGGGAGGAACTGGTTTGATTTGTTATAGTTTTCTTAGTTTTGAATAGTTGGTATTTTGTCGGTGGTTTGGCTTGTTAGTTCTATCCTTAGGATGTATATTGATAGCTCTTTTATGTTTTAACTTTTACTTCGTTTTTTGTTGAGACAGATGTATGAACTTGTGTATGTGTTTTGGTACCTATTTTAGGTACCGGATCTGGTACTTATAATTTCAATATAAAATTGGTAGATTCTTTCACTATTCTTAAAAAAAAATATCCTATGGGGTTGACATTTTATAAAATCAGTACTAACTGCACCAAAACGATGATGATATTGAATTCAGATTCAGTGCAATACCTGACCGTGTAGAATGGGATCTGAGTCAGCTCGTTTTAAGCTGACACAAATCTTGAAATGGACCTCCATATTTCAATAGGCTCGGAATTAATTTTGACGACCTCCGAATCAATTCTGGTACAAAAGGTAAAATCCCCCTGTTCTATGCGATCCTTACAGTTGGAAATAAATGTTATATCCTGTAAAATGACACTTGGCTGGAATCTAAACCTCTCAAGCCTAAATCAAGCACCCCAATTACAGGGAAATTGCTAATATATTCACCTTTCATGGCACAATCAGTTTCTCCTTTACCTTCCCTTTTCATGAGCTGATTGACATACCAAATCATTGTCACTAGTTAACAAGTCAAAATTGAAAAAAAAGAAGAAGCCAAGTTGGTGCTGTTTCTGTTCTTCATTAAAAGAAAAGCTGACCTTTTTCATATTTACTTTGTAATCAATATATTCTTGCATTTTTCTAATAGTCTAATTGTAGTTGTCCTGTTACGCGTCTACGTTCGTTAAAGAAGAACAAACATAACAATATTTTATTTATAGTAAGATTTTTTTTTAAGGTTTAAGAAATGATATTAGAGTAATTCTCTATTTAGATAGCCACCAATTAACAGCCAATAAACATTTCTCCATAAGGCAAGCATCCTACATTCCTACAAGTAAAAAAGAACAATAATTTGCTTACTAATATTGCCAATTTGTTTTTGAAAGATAGTCCTTTCCTTCAAATTGAAAATCTTATTAAAATCTTTTTATGTTCTAGTGCTTATGTGCTTCTTAATACAGTAAACTATGTGATTGTTTTTAAGACTTCAAAATATCAGGGAAACAATTTGGTATCTAAATAAGGTACCAAGGAGTTTCAAGGCTGGAAACAAAAAAATGCATGTGACTCAAAAAACAATATTTATTTTTTTTGCACAATTTCAACGGACCAACGATTTCCCCATACAACTGAAAATGTATGGCTCAAAAGCAATGTATCTTTGCTCTACAACCCTAATTTGGAGTTTAATTTGGCCATCAAATGTCACTTTCTAAGGAGGATTCATGTGACTTGATATTGACAAGCCTTTCCTTTTTATAGAGGAGAGCTGTTGCCAACTTCACAGAAAAGAACTGCTTCTACTACACTCTTCACACAATACAAAGATAGCAAAACTAGACTCTGCAATTAATTCCTTCCCCTCATATATAGAGGGTTCAATACATGAACTAAGAACATTTTGAAGTCTTATGGTGTTTGCACAACTTCATTGGGCCATGTCGATGGCTGGAACCCTCTCCTTTCATGAAACAAAGCAAACTTGGTTTCCAAGAATGGAGAAGTTCATTCGGAAAATAAGTACATTTTTTGCTTCATTTTTGAAAAGTTGGTACCTAATTGGAAGGGAGGATCCGAGAAGAGTGGTGCATGCCGTAAAAGTCGGTGTGGCACTTACACTGGTTTCCTTCTTGTATATATTTCAGCCATTGTTTGAAGGTATCGGTAAAAATGCGATGTGGGCCGTCATGACTGTGGTTGTGGTGCTTGAATTCACTGCAGGTAAATTTCAGTTTAATCTCTCTGTTTTTTTTCCTTTATAAAAAGGAGTATACTCAGGAACTTCATTTTAGGTTTTGCAGTAAAAAGGGATGAAACATGCCCATGCCCAGCAAATCTTAAAAATAAAGAAGAGTGAGGCTATGGTACTACGCATAGCGCAGATTGGTCCAGACTACGAATCAATAGTTCTGTTTTTAAAGTCCCAACAGTTGATTTGAACCGTTCAACCTTACCTGCATATGAAAATGTATCAATTTTTTTTTTTACATTTTTTACTTTTCTTTAGATAGGTAGATTTGATCTAAATTTTTTGGATCATTCAAAAGTAGTGATTTTCTACCTATCTAAAAAAAATAGTAAAAACATTTAAAAAATGTAAAATTTGGTTGGCAAGTAAATTTTCATATGGAGATCATGTTGAACGGTTCGAATTGACTATTTGAACTTTGAAAATGAAAATATTGATCCATAGTACGGACCAATCCGTACTATGCATAGTACCATAGCCTCAGTCAATAAAAACTACAACAGTGTCCCTATTTCTCACTGATATAGTTAAACATGCAAATTCTGGAAAGAAAGGTTATTATGGATATTACTCTTTTCTCTCAAGTTTCAAGGTATTATGGCACATCTTCAGATTTTGCCCTGTACAGAAGAAATCCCCCTATTAATTACTACTATGCTTTGATTCTTTTCTCTAAATTTTATTTATACAAGCTCTATTTGTAGGAGCCACTCTATGCAAGGGACTGAATAGAGGATTTGGAACATTATGCGCAGGGTCTCTAGCATTTCTCATTGAAGTTGTAGCTGAGAAGTCTGGAAAAACATTGCGTGCATTTTTTGTCGGAGCATCAGTCTTTATAATAGGTATATAACAAAATTGCTTACATTGAGGTTTCACTGAGGCCGAATTTGCTTACATTGAGTTTAATCAACCTATAACCACATAGAATTAATGGTGACTTGTACATACTATGTGCATTAAGTGACATTTTGCTGTGTAGCAACCAAAAATGATGCCCTTGGATTGCAGTAATTATAAATGAAAGAATATTTAAGCAAGCTAATTTTTGTGATCTATATATTTTACAGGATTTGGCGCCACATATTGTAGATTCCACACAAAAATAAAAAGAAACTATGATTACGGGGTGTTGGTTTTTCTACTGACATTTAATCTGATAAGCGTCTCCAGCTTTCGGGAAGAGAATGTCGTGCCATTGGCACGTGACCGTCTCTTCACCATTGGTATTGGTTGCGGCATTTGTCTCTTCATGAGCCTCATTGTTTTTCCAAATTGGTCGGGTGAAGATCTTCACAATTATACTGTTCGTAAACTTGAAGGATTAGCTACTTCAATTGAAGGTTAGATATCTCTCACTTCTATATATATTTGTCAAATTATTTTGATTCTACGTCATGGTACTAATTATACTATACATGAATTTTGATCCTGAAACAATGACAAAGTGTACACAACTATCATCACTTATAAGGCATATTGTAGAGAAAGCTTATGCTAACACCAGCTTAGTTGTTCCATAACCGCAAACTAAGATGCATATATAACAGTATATTGTGTCTGATAAAATCTTAATAAATGAATCCAGCATGTGTAAGTCTCTATTTTCACGACGAAGACAAAGATGGCAACATTGTTGATGTGAAAGCAACCAAGGAGATGATATCCAATGGCTATCGGCTTGTGTTGGATTCGAAATCAAGCGATGAGAACCTTGTAAGTTCTTATTTTACATGATTTGATTTTCTCACAAGTATTAATGATAATGACAATTTAAAATTTCTATCCTATTATTTTGAAACAAATTAGTCATTGTTTGCAAGCTGGGAGCCACGCCACTCAAGACACTGTTACAAGTACCCATGGCAACAGTATGTCAAGCTTGGTACTGTGCTTAGGCATTTTGGCTATACAGCTGTATCTCTTCATGGATGTTTGGAATCTGAAATACAGGTAAATTATAATTCAATTTAAATGAGTAATAAACCCAGAATTTATATATATTTTGATTGAGATGTCTGGCACCAATTACACTGATCACAGTAGATTTCTTCTTTGTTGACATACGGGTGTGAGGAATCCAAAGTAGACAAAAAGAGAATATATCTACTAATCCAACTTATTTACTTGTAACGCCTCTAATAGTGCATCCTATTGATTTAATAGCTATCTGTAAAATATATACAGCTTTATTTACTAATTTTACGGTATATCGGAAAAGGTAAACCCATTTCAATTACATACAGAAGTATATCTAAACCATTGATTTAGATATAATAATCACAGTACTAGCTACCAACCAATCTATGAGCTGCACTAATTTACATCAATTATATGCATCTGTCTTTGCCTTCATAACCACTTAAATTTTCATTGCATGGTTGCAAAACTCTCAAAGACCACGCCATCCGTCAGAACGCTTTTTCGAGGCCCTTGCATCCAAGTTGCCAATGAAGTCTCCAAGGTTCTCCTTGACCTGGCCTCCAGTTTACGGGCCCACCGCCGGTGCTCCCCTGATGTCCTCTCTGACCACCTCCACCAAGCCCTCCATGACCTCAATTGTGCCATCCGTTCACAGCCCCGGCTTTTTCTGAATTCCAAAAACAACCGTTCTGCTGCCAGAAATGCAACTAATAACAACTGGATGGTGGCACTTCCTTCAGCCAAGACAGATGTAGCTGCATTGGTAGATAAGAGAAACAGCAGCATCAATGGAAACACCGACAATAGCAACAAAGTGAAGGCACAGCCGGTATTGAGACCAACTCTAAGTAAGATAGCTATGCTGAGTCTGGAGTTCTCTGAGGCGCTTCCTTTTGCAGCATTTGCGGCGCTTTTGGTGGAGATGGCAGCAAGGCTAGAGCTTGTTATAGAGGAGGTGGAGGAGTTGGCCCGACAAGCGAGTTTTAAGGAGTACGAAGAAGAAGACTTGGTTTCGATCGAGGTGAGGCGAAATGAGACAAAGGAGAATGTAAAAAGCAGGGAATTGTATAGTCCTCAATTAAATCCTACTATTGATTGAGAAGTTGGGCACTGAGAGATGTGTCTGAGATCATATACTTTGTTTAGCATAGTTGCACTATTTGTAATGAAGAAGGCCACTATATTTACTTGCCGAAAATTCCATCCTACGGGGAAAAATATTTCCTGTAGAGACTCTTGATTGATTCTCAAGGGACAATATGACTCCTCTGAATTTTGAGTTCATGCAATAATTAATTAGACCAAAATTTGGACTACTATTTATTCTCGTCTTATATTTGGAATTATTTGGAAACCAAGAAACAGGTTTAATGTACCGGCTGGTGAGGAAGAAACAAGGAGCCTAAAAATTACCAATGAACTGAATATCACCTCCCCTCAACCAGCCCCCCACCCCCCCCCCCCAAAAGCATAGTTTTGAAAAATCCTGCTGATTGAAACCACAGAATATTATGAGCAGGAATTCAAGTTTGTAACAACTTAGATTTCAATACTCTCTAATGTTATATATCCCAAGAAATGTCCAATATCATTTATTATCCAACAAAAGGACTAATTTCCTAAGTAACCTTTCAAATTCAGGAAATATCATGAATACACTAATAAACACAAAAATATCCTTGGTCTGAATCACCTACAGTAAATATCATGAAAGACTGTCATTAGCTTGTTATTGTCACAGTGCTTGTATTTTGCTTCCTCATCTTATTAATATCTTTCTAGGTCGTTTTGTTATTGTTGACAGAAAGGTTCTATTTGTTGGGCAGTAGAGCTAAGTTATGACTAAAATGCAATTTCTGCTTGTTGCACAAGCTGCCAATTGCCACAGTTTTTGTGGTTGTAATAGTTGTTTGAATCTTGATTGTTTTTTACTTTAATACTTATTGCTTTCATGTGGTTGTTGTGTTCCTTGAGCTACAGTTGTAAAAGATGCCAAGTAGATGCACGGTTACTTAGGCAGGGTTTGTTTCTTAGGAATCAAAGGTCGATGATGTCAAATTGTTGTGAGACTTGAGCTGGCAGCTTCTAGCTCCTGTACCATTACTGGTACATTTGAGCAAATAGTTACCATGCTCTGCTGATGAACATAGTGTAAGGTACTGACTACTGAGCCGAAATTTTTATTAATCGAAATTAAATAAAAAAATATCGAAAAAGAGAAGAGAATCTGAAAATTTTCGAAATATAAGTAGAATGGGTTAAATTATCTCGTCCGTACAGACGGAACAATTTATTCCGTCCCTCTTAATGATCTGAGTCCCGCTTAATAATTAACTCACGAACTAAGTAGAAAAAAAAAAAAGAGGGACGGTAAGATCCCTCCCATCCAATAGGTTCAAAATATGAACAATTTTTTTTAGGGAGCTTTAATTGCTGACTATCATGGACGGGAGGGGATAGACTTTTGGTCTGGACCTATATTTGTTTAAGTCAACAAGGATCATGGACGGGAGGGATCTTACCGTCCCTGTTTTTTTTTTCTTTTTTGTTAGTTCGTTTAGTTAGTGGACTGAGTGATTAAGAGAGACGGGATAATTTATCCCGTTCTACTTATATTTCGAAAATTTTCAGATTCTCTCCTCTTTTTCAATATTTTTTTTATTTAATTTCGATTATTAAATTTTTTGGGACTATTGAGACCATGGGGTAAATATATAGGAGGGATTTTTTCTTTCTTTTAAATTTTCGTAAACAGTTGTAAGAATCACTTTTGTTACATAATAAATTGGGCTATATTGCCTTTTAATTAAAAAAGAAGAGGTTCTGTTAGATTATTATTATTTTTTTTTAATTTGAAAATTTATACCTACGTTCCATAAGATTGCAGAAATGAAGACTTTTGAGCTGCCTTTTGTTATCAAGTTTGCGGGGCCTTTTTGCACATATTTCCTATTATTCATAGTTTTTATCTAAATAATGCAAGTTTTGGTTGACTATGATGTGATTTAACAACTGAAGTATATATTTCGATGGATACTTGATTACTTATTTAATATATTCACATATTATTCCTACTTTTATCCAATAAATAAAGATCAATTTTTGTCAAAGTTAAAGTGAGATTTACACAACAATTTGATAGATAGAAAATAGATGAATATTGTAAAGTATTATTGATAACCACTTCTCTTAATTTCTCTCCTCTATCATTTGAACTTTCAAATATTAAAACAAAATATTTTATCTGGGTAGCGCCGATCGAAATTCGGATTCCATTTCATCCGGGGTTTTACTGAGTTTATCCATAATATCCGAGATCTCACTGAGTTAATTAATCTTATTTTAACCGAACATTAGAACAAGAAAATGTGAATTATTAGGAATAATTAAGAAGCCATCCATACAATTACCAAATTTCTCAATTGGGCCCAGTTTTGCACAATAACCCTGAAATGACTAGTAAAGATATTTACAGAGTAGATTTTACTTCATGCAGCGCATGGACAATAGAGGTAAACAAGTGTTGCATATTAGCTCGTGCTCTGTATGGAGCAAATACTGATCTAAAAGTAAAAAGATTCAACTAATGGACCTGGATTTCTTTTAGAACACTACATAAAAGATATAAGATGGGCTTTCAGATCTTTTCAGCCCATTACTATTCTAGCATTCAATATTTCTCTCCTCTCCTCAGATCTCTCCAAAATTTCAAATTAGTTTCAGTCTCCCACCAGTCCTCCCCAATTCTTGCTTTTCTTCCTCCGATTCCGATCTACTATGGAGGCGCCGATTCTCCAAATAACCGTGCTCAAAGGCCCCAGAAATGGCGAAATTATTGTCTGCAAACCCGAATCCCCGATCAAAATCGGTCGAATCATGAAGGGTAACAGTCTGGCGTTGCGCGACCCAGCTATATCTCAGAATCACCTCTGCTTCCGATTTATTCAGGATGATTTTAGATGGTTTGTCTCCGATCTCAACTCCTCCAATGGCACAACCATAAATGGGTCGCGAATTCAAGCATCCAAGCTCGTATCCATCTCTGATGGGGATGTTATTGAAATTGGTGCCAAAACCAAGCTCGGTGTAAAAATTGTGACACCAAGGGTTTTGGAAGGAAATAAAGATGGTAACAATGTAAGGGGAAGGAGGGTTAGTAGAAGAGGCGGTCCTGTGAGTGCTACTGTGAGGGTTAATTCATCTAGGGTTTCTGGAGAGGAAATAGGGTTGAAAGGGGCTCAATCTAAAGTCTTGGCTCCGGTAAGGGGTCGTAGAAACAATGTTAGACCTGTTTCTACTGTAGTTTCGGATAAAGAAGAGGATGAAGCTTTGAATCCTGATTTGGTTTCTGATTCTGGGGTTGAAATGGGTCAGAAGGGAACAGGAAGACGTAGGGGGGATATTGTAACAAGGAATACTGCTAGGGTTTTTGAAAAAGAGGGGTCTAGGGATTCTGTGACGTTTTCTCACTTAGAGACTGAAGAATCAGATCACAACAGAGAGGCAAAGGTGAGAAGAAATCCTAGGAGGGTTAAGTCCTCTAGGGTTTTGAAGGAAGTAGATGGGAATTGTGCAGTTGATTCAGTTCTGGAAATAAAGGAGGTTGGTATGAGGAGAAAGGAAATGGGAAGAGGAAGGAGTACAGAATCTACAGTTTCAGAGGAGGAAAAGGAAAATGGTGACAATTCAGTGTTAAAATTGGATGGTCCAAGTTCTGACCCTGACCATGTTGCCATTCCAGAACTCAGAAAGGGAATAAAGGCCAGAACCGGTGCTGATTCTTCTATGGTTATAGAAGAGGAAAGAGAGGAGGATGCCGGAGTAGAGGAAATAGGCCTGAAAGGGGCTCAATCTAAAGTCTCGGCTCCGGTAAGGGGTCGTAGGAACAATGTTAGACCTGTTTCTACTGTAGTTTCGGATAAAGAAGAGGAGGAAGCTTTAAATCCTGATTTGGTTTCTGATTCTGGGGTTGAAACAGGCCAGAAGGAAACAGAAAAAGGCATGGAGGATATTGTAACAAGGAATGCTGCTAGGGTTTTGGAAAAAGAGGAGTCTAGGGATTCTGTGACGTTTTCTCACTTAGAGACTGAAGAATCAGATCACAACGGAGAGGCAAAGGTGAGAAGAAACCCTAGGAGGGTTAAGTCGTCTAAGGTTTTGAAGGAAGTAGATGGGAATTGTGCAGTTGATTCAGTTCTGGAAGTAAAGGAGGTTGGTATGAAGAGAAAGGGAATGGGAGGAGGAAGGAGCTCAGCATCTACAGTTTCAGAGGAGGAAAAGGAAAATGGTGACAATTTAGTGTTAAAATTGGATGGTCCAAGTTCTGACCCAGACTGTGTTGCCATTCCAGAACTCAGAAAGGGAATAAAGGCCAGAACCGGTGCTGATTCTTCTATGGTTATAGAAGAGGAAGGAGAGGAGGATGCCGGAGTAGAGGAAATAGGTCTGAAAGGGGCTCAATCTAAAGTCTCGGATCTGGTAAGGGGTCGTAGGAACAATGTTAGAACTATTTCAACTATGGTTTCAGATAAAGAAGAGGAGGAAGCTTTAAATCCTGATTTGGTTTCTGATTCTGGGGTTGAAATGGGCCAGAAGGAAACAAAAAAAGGTATGGAGGATATTGTAACAAGGAATACTGCTAGGGTTTTGGAAAAAGAGGAGTCCAGGGATTCTGTGACGTTTTCTCACTTAGTGATTGAAGAATCAGATCACAACAGAGAGGCAAAGGTGAGAAGAAATCCTAGAAGGGTTAAGTCCTCTAAGGTTTTGAAGGAAGTAGATGGGAATTGTGCAGTTGATTCAGTTCTGGGAGTAAAGGAGGTAGGTATGAAGAGAAAGGGAATGGGAGGAGGAAGGGACACAGCATCTACTGTTTCAGAGGAG
This sequence comes from Carex arenaria, assembly GCA_964058825.1. Taxonomy (NCBI): domain Eukaryota; kingdom Viridiplantae; phylum Streptophyta; class Magnoliopsida; order Poales; family Cyperaceae; genus Carex; species Carex arenaria. The sequence goes on from CAXKVW010001708.1 coordinate 662,526, forward strand.
GAAAAGGAAAATGATGACAATTTAGTGTTAAAATTGGATAGTCCCAGTTCTGATCCTGACCATGTTGCCATTCCAGAACTCAGAAAGGGAATAAAGGCAAGAACCTGTGCTGATTCTTCTATGATTATAGAAGAGGATGTCGGAGTAGAGGAGGGAGAGAGGAATAGTGAAGAAGCCAGGGTTGATTTTGAAAAAATGAAACTTGATGAATGGTTTGATAATATGGAATTCTTCCTGCCTATGGTGATTCGGGAGGAGTCTGAGAAAATCATAGGTATTCTGAAAGAGAAAGCTAGAAAATTTGATGAGCTTCTGGAAGTGGGTACTGATGCAGTGTTTCGGTATCTTTAAGCAACAAGTATTGTTTTCTACCTCCTTTTATGTCAAGTATCTTTTAATTTTTCTTTGATCCACTGTTTCATGATTGACTTTGTAATAATTTTTGTACTAGCTTTGTAGTATTGATCAATGTGTGTAAAGGGAATTCAATGTGAATTGATTTACTCAACAATTAGTTTAACAGTTGTTGGTACCATATCAGAAATGGTTAATCTGTCAATTGTCTTGTTTCAATCTATTATTTTGTACGTTTCCTTGGCTTTTGATGGCTTGATTGCATGTTGATGTATGCTAGAGGCGAATTGAGCATAATTGAATTTGCTGTAAATTGAGTTGGGCTAAATGTATTCCTATACCTCTTCTATACACCTTATGTTCTGATAAATCACAAATTAAAGCATATATGATTCCAAAAAGTTTCAAATATTTATATGATTTTGCTGCAAAAATGTTTTGGGACCTATTTAATTTTTTTTTTTGCAGGGTAATTGAATATCACATGATCAATTATTGTGGCCGTCGTGCTATATATCGATTTCGCTAACTGTTATTTTTTTATTGAGATGAGATTATAGAGGTGTGCTAAATTTCAGTAATGAACCCATCATAGATGATGCCATCCCACATTTTGGCACGAGTTTCCTCCTTTATTGACTCTGTAAGCTGTAACCAACATTATCAATTGGCGCCATTTAATTAACATTCTATCAAACAAGTTTTTATTGTTCTTGGATTCAATTTAAATAATTGTCCTCTGTGCCATCTGGTATGGTAATTCAGGCATTCAATAATAATATTTCACCTTGTTTGTCAGCAGAAAGCACTAGAGATTACTCAGCTAATAAATCAAATTGCTGTTCTGGAAGGAATAAAGTTACATGAGAATGATATATTTGATTACAATCTGTGTTCTAATGCTGCAATTTATTCATGGCATCTATTCACTCTTATGCAAGAAAAGATGGCTCTGAAACAAATTACGAAGTATTTCCTTCAATTAATATCTGGATATTAAGAATTTGCAAAATTTGAAACAGTTGTGTTTCTACAGATCATTTGAAAAGGTATCAAGTGTGTAGTGACCAAGCCTTCCAGTCCAGTAAAGGTCCAGCAATTTGGATGCAATGGCTCTATTTCTGTCCCCAATTGAACCACAATGTAGCCCAAACGGCTTTTGCAGTGCCACTAACTGAGACTCTATAAGTTTTTCAAGTTCATCTTCCTTTTCCAAATCACCATTAAAGGAGTGTCTCGTCTCAGCTAGGGTTCTTCGGACATCCTTCACAATAACATCCTACACAAGCAAAAAGTAACTTTTAGAGCTATCTATGTCAAGTATGTAATTGTACAATTGTACAAGACAATCTAATGTCACTGAACGTATATACTCGCAAATCAAGAAGTATCATGCAGACTGTAAAAAAAAATGTAACTCATGAGTCAATAAACTATAAACATATTTTTTTTTTTAAACTTTCTTATTCAAAATGTAACAAAGCTACTATTCCTGCTATTTATTTCTACACAAGGAAAGAAAAAAGGTAGCTTGGACTTTAACTTGAAAAGAAAAGAAAAGAGGAGTGCGCTGATCAGATATTTAAATGCAGTCATAAAGTGCTCTAGAGTCTATATTACATATGAAATGGATCTCATTCCCCAGGGGAATGCATGATATTAAAGCTCAAACATTCTTGAAATGTTTCCTCCCTTATTTCACATTTTTTGGGGGGGTTTCGGTGCCCGAAAAGGAAGATAATAGGAGGGAACATCCAACAAAACTCTGGAATAATGAAACAAATAAGCCAATAATTAGTTAACAATAATAACATGATGACCCATACATTGGTATGATCTGAATGCTGCTTTTTGCTCTTTTTTTGAGAGACGAGTTTGGCCATATCAGCTGAATCCCTCCAACTATGGCATATGCCAGAAAAATTCAGAACAGAAAGGAAGAATTCCACCAGACCGGTATCTTGTAAAGTTGAGTCCTTGATTGCTCCTTCAGTGATAGGTAAGTGAGCATTGCAAAAACATGACAAATAAATTAATACAAAATGAAATGACATGGATTTCTTACCTGTTAGTGCTAGCTTAGAGGCATAGTCGTCAGTTGCAACTATTGGAGATAGAACACCTGGTGTGTCTAATACGTAAATACTAGGATGGCTTTGCATCTGAAAAGGTAAGTTTTGAGTTTCAGAAATATGTGAATATGTGTGATCTTATTAAATTATTATAGTTCAGTTATGAAACCCAATCATTTCCCATTGAAATACAAATCGAGTACTTGTACTGTTAAGGCTATTATCCACATATGTACCAGCTGGTTTCAGTTAATTGTTCAATAGAGCTAAAGCATATTCAGCCCAATTAAACATTACAGAGAAATACTACAATCAGTACAATACCAGCAAGATACTTCACTCAGTATCAGTGCCTAGTTCATAAGGATGCAGCAATTGAGTTACCTTATAAGCAGTGATATCTTTAGTTTCACCCGGGTAAGTGCTCACTACAGCATGCCTGTGTCTCCCCTTCTCTTAAAAAAGTTCAGAAACAATTAAATTCCACCATAAGTTGGTGAAAAAAATTAGAAGGCCTTGAATCTAAAAAATTGACCTAGAAAAGCGTACCTTCAGCATGGATCCTTCCAATTTCATGCAATGAATTTGCAATTGCAGATTTACCAACATTCGGTATCCCAACCAACATAACTGTTGCAGTGTAATTATCTTCACCAGACTTGAGCTCTCTTATTTTATCTCTTAGAACAAATGATAGCTGAACAGAACACATATTTTTGGCATGGTATTAACATGTTTTTTTTCCCATAAATAGCAATTGCTACTGTTCTACCTCTTTTATGTTATCTTTCTTGTGTGAATTGACTGCACAGCATGCACAACCCTGTTGCATAATATGTTTCATCCAGTCCTGCAATGAGTTCAATTCATAAAGTTTTATTTGTCTTTTCTAAAAGCACATTTTGGAGAAAAGTTTTTAATGAAAAACTAGGATGCACACCTCTGTGGAAGAGCGATCGGCTAGGTCGACCTTGTTCAACACGATTACATGCTTCCTAGATCCGAACCAGCGCTTAAGAGACCCGAATGCAGAGGTAATTGGAATCTAAGAAATTTAGTAACGACTGTTATGCAAATTTTTGCTTCTTCCAATGGAATTAATACGAATTTATGGAGAAACAACAAAGCAAGAGCAAAATAAGAAGAGAAAGAAGAGCTGCCTACCCGAGCGTCGCGAATCTCGAGGACAAGATCGACGATTGGGAGTCGGTCCATGATGGCGCGCTCAGCAGCTGCCATGTGGCGCCCGTACCATGCTCCTCCAAGCTCTCGCACGGCCGCCCCCAACCGCCGCGAGAAATAACCAGACCGCGCCATAGTCTTCGGTTTCTGCCACTGGGTCGGGTCGGGTCGGGTCGGATCTGGTTTTTGATTGAAAGTTCTTTTTTTCCCAGGTTTCAACACGGATCCCATAACGATTACATATTGTTAATTGGGCCCTACAAGGCCTGTGATTAGATTCACTGTTTCAAGAGAAAAGAAAAAACTTAAAGCCTAGGGAATAAAGAGAGAAAGTAGCCAGTAGGTGATGTGTACATTCTTCTTTTTCTTCGCTCTTTCTGCGGGGCTTATGCATGGTACTTCTTGTGACTTTTTTAAAATTATGTTTTCTTCTTAGTTGAAAAGATAGTATTTAATTACAAATGGAACTTTTTCATCTCAAGTGTTTGAAGCAAGCAACTAGGTTCCAAGTTCCTAGTTTAGCATTATTAATTCTTCAATACGCCACATTAATTGTAGGAGGAAAAAAATTGATAGTTATATCCGATCATACAAGAATAAGTAGAGAATGTTTACTTTAGATTTTTTTTATTATTTAAAACTTTAGTAAAAAACTAATCAATATAGATCATAACTATTTTTTTTTGTTATTATAAAGAAAATAAAATAAATTCTATATATGTCATTTGATTTTAGAAAATCTCAATAACTTAAACATAATCATTTCCAATGAAAATAATTTTCCAACAAAATTGGGTGTAATAGAACAAAAAATTTCAATTTTAAATATTAATCACGTATAAAATCTAAAAGTTTGTCCACATGATTTATTTTCTCACAAGTTCTTTAATAATCATATTTAACTTTGTTGGAAATGTCCAACGGGATAAATTGTTTGGGCTGAATTTAATATTTAAATTATGGAATTAATTATGGACTAAACTTTACTGAACCACGTAATTTATGAGGTGAAATGTCTTCCCATCTCGAAAAAGGTTTATTTGAATAGAAGTATTTGAAATGGTGCGATTGAAGTGGTGCAACCAACTAGCACTAGCACTCCGAGCGCGAGAGAGAGAAAAAAGATTGTTAGTCGGCGCTAGCACTATGACTCACAATTGTTTTTAACTTGTTCCTGTGGATATCGATAGAGACGTGATTGTAGTTGTTGATGCGTAAATCTGACACAAGAATGAAGAAGAAGGTTACTACTCGTATAACTAGACGGAGATCTATGCTGCGCGTCTAATGGTAAACTCTATCTTAAATTTATTTTTTTCACTGGAATTATGTTTTTTAAAAAGTAATTAATTGACTGAATTGAACTGAATTGTTGAACTTGCCATATCCCATTCTACAAAGACAAATTAGAATTAAAGTATACAACAAACGGAGAAATTAATATTTTCAAATTTAACAATTAATATACTATATATATTACATGATGCATCGATCATAACTACAGTATACATATGTTTATAACTATGTATTTCATATATAGAACCCACAAACATACACTAAGATTACAAATACAAGTCGAAATACATGGCCTTTTAGACATACGTACAACAACATTGAAATATATACACGATCACTTAGATCACTATTGCGTTCACATCTATAACATGTAACATAATAATTAAGGTTCTCTCTTCAACCATATATATATCATGCATCAATTTTATAAGTAGTTATATTAATTTATCATGCGGATGAACATGTTATCATCTTGTAGCCACAAGCCATCTTCTTCACTTGCTTGTCTGCAAAGCGCCATCGAAGGCATTGTGTTCCCATTCTCAACGCCTAAAATCATTCAAAACAAATATTATTAGACAACTTTTATTTGATAATTTATTGTAAATTATATAAACTACATGTAACTACTGAAATAAATATAAAATATTGATTTAAAAATTGCATTTATTTTCTTTGTATTAAATTGATTTTTATGAAAGAAAAATTATGTATGTACAATAAACGTACCATTGGAAGATTCAAATGGATATTTCATGAGTGTATCCAATTCAATGATCTGGTTTTGCAAAAGAATCTCAGCATTATTACTATTATACATCTGCATCTCTTGCATTGGAAATATTGGGGTCAAGGGCTGTGCTTCAGTCGAGTATGATCCATGAGTGAGCGAGCGATCTTGTTCTAAGCCACTGATGGAAGATAATGGGGCCATCGGGTTCCAATTTGGGTTTGGGTTTAATTCCATTAAATCTGGAAGCCAGTTATCTGTTGACATCCAGTCATCTATGCCTTCGTCGTTTGTCGAAGGAAACTTCAATTATAAAAAAAAAAAAAAAAATACATCCAATTATACATTATATTGTAGAGAGTAGAGACTATGAATTCATCCAATAATATTGGCAATTCTCTCTGTTGGAGCAATAAGGATCTTTTCTTTTCTTTTTTCAATTCATCAAGTAATAATGGCAAGTTGTACCTGTAAAGAATTTGAATTAGGCAGTGTTGGAATCTCCCTTCTACCAATTTCAAGAGAGGAATTCAAAGAATAAGCCGGTGTCGAGGCATTGCTAATGTTAAATTGATCTGTTACGACATAATTATCTCTATCTGGGCTAGTGTTAGCAGGTAATCTCCCTTCAATGTTGCTCAAGAATTTATTTGTGTTAGCAGGTAATCCAATTGAAGAAAATGCCCTTTGTCCGGTGGTGTCGTTATGCCTCTTCACCACATGACATAATGCATAAGCACCCTGTAATTATGAGGTAATCAAGTAAAAGCATAAATTTGTTATGGTACCAGTAATGACAGGTGCTAATTAGGTTTATATGTATATAACCATATTAAAAAATTTACTACAATTAGACTTATATTAAAATTAAAGCTAAAAATAAGTACCAGAAAGCTGTTACATCCATGTGAGAGATTCTCGCAGATGCGGTACTCGTGCATGATCCAGTCAGTACGCTCTCCCCCAGGAGCTCGACCCTTATAAAAAACTAGGGTTTTTCTGAGCCCAAAGGTGGAGGGTTCACATGCAATTTTTCGGTCTTTTCCGGTGGCTTTCCAGTAGCCAACAGCAGTTGCACGGTTGGTGCGTGTGCCATTCGGGTACTTCTTATCCCGGGGGCAGAAGAAGAACCACTCTGAATCTTTCTTTGGGAGAAAAGATTTCTCTGTAATTGGATAAAACATAACTAATTAGTAATTAATTAGTTAATTTCCTTTTGGCTTACAAGTTGCACCCAATGCATGCATGCATGCTGACTACTCAGTCTTCTTTATATATTACACATACCATATATTTTTGAGCATTTTCTTTTCACCCAATGTAGTGCTTTTTATGTGTTTGTAATTTCGGTTGATGATATTTGTCAGTACGTACTCAGGTAAACACACACACTGACAAAACTGATGCAACCTTTTAGAAAAATGATAATGAAAGAGCCCAAGTTTCCTTCTCCGCTCATATACTAAGAAAATTAACGAGTGCAAATTTTGAATAATTTTTTTTTCTTAAAATATGTTAGAAAAAGGAATACTTGGCTATAGGGGACCAACCAACCAAAATCTAAATTGCGTCTTTTTATCCTGAAAAACTGCATTTTTTATACAAGAATATATTCCACAAGCTTGACATTTGTATGAAAAATGGAATTAAAAAAAAAGTACTTTTTTTGTGAAATGATTTGTAAACCTTTCTAGAACCGACCTATTGGATAAAGAAAGCCAAGATTCTTGCCATGCCTGGGGACTTCTTAAAAGGATGATTCGTTTTAGAACTATATATAAAAATAGTTTTCTAATGAACTATATTTGCCATTAGTAGACTGATTTTTGCAGTTTTTAAATTTACTTGGAAACTGAAAAATACATTTTAATAAGAAAAACACTAAGAAAAGCAGACATTTCAATTGTTTTAAACATATATATAATGTACTGGTATTCCATACCATATTAATATTTCTAAATTATGCATTATGTGATGCATTTCAATCCCATATATGAATGAGAATTTTCTTTGAAGTTTGAATTAGCAATGCCTATATATATATATATAGATTGGAGAATAAAAAGAAGATTTAAAATGATGCAAATATAGTCTTTAGAATCATTCCAATTTTCAGATTATGAACCTAACTAGTTAAATTTTCTCAGCTTCTGTCCATTTCATTTTCTTTTGAAATGTCTAAATAATAGAAGAGGAGATCATATTAATTGCACTATTTAATGAATACTTAGTAGCATTTTAACAAACAGAAAGATAGAAGTAATTACCTGGTAACTCCCATGGCTCAAACTTGTACAAATCAACAACTGGTATTACTTCCAACTCAATTTGAAGATCTTCATTTTTTCTCTTCAAGTAGTAGCCGATCAATTCATCGTCAGTCGGATGGAATCGGAAACCAGGTGGCAGAGTCAAAGCACCCATTGCAAAAGAAAGGAGATGAAATTCGGATTCGACGGAAGAAGAAAAATGGAATAACACTAAATCTCGGGGTTAAAAAAAATCCAAGAAAACCAGTAAAATATACTGTTTTATGTACAATTTACTGCTAATCTAAGAACATCCTACTAAGTAAATTACTGACTGACACAATACCGATTGAAGATTTGAAATATCCAGAAATAGAAGCTCTTTTGCATAGAGAGTTTCTTCGAAGCAAAACTTATTTTCCAGATGTTACAGCGCCTGGAGACTTCGATCATATTCTGAGAAATTAAATTTGATTTCCTTTCTTCACCAAAAAATAACTAGGAGAAGGATTTTGTAAAACTAATTAAGGAAGGAGAAAAACGGTTTAATATAAGATTCTAGACTTAGCGATTGAAATAATTAAGACTTAGAGATTTTAGACTTGAAACACCTCCAAACCCCAAAAGTCAAGTAGTGTAAGATTTAAGTTTTAGAGCTAGCTAGAAAGAGAGATTTATTGATTGATTCGAGTAGAGACAAAATAGAGATGACATGATATATATAGAGAGAGAGGAGGGGAAAGGAGCCGCAAGGAAGCAACGAACACAAAACCAAAACTAACGGCTTTATTTGTTTGTTGATTTGACCATTTCACACTAGCCCAAGTCCTCTATTATTAGTATTAATTACAAAAGGATGCAATAAATGATTAAGTAGACGTACACATGTAATAATTATTTTTTGAATAAAATTTAAAAGTATTTTATAAATATGTTATATATATATATATATATATATATATATATATTAGAACTAGGGTGCTCCTAAGTTCACCCAACCTCTTGTGAACTTGACTCTAAAATATATCGAATCGACTTTAAACGATGAATCCAAACTGTTGAAATCTTTCTACCTAAAGATTGATGAGTCTAGATGTGAAAATTTTAAAGTTTCGAATTAATTTAATATAGAGTCAAGTGATCAAAGGAGTCCAAAAAATGAATGCATTAAAATTAATTTATAAACTTTTGACCACTTGACTCTATATTAAATTAATTCGAAACTTTAAAATTTTCACATGTAGACACATCACTCATTAGGTAGAAGAGTTTCAACGATTTGGATTCATCGTTTAAAGTCAATTCGATATATTTTAGAGTCAAGTTCACAAGAAGTTTGGTGAACTTAGGAGCACCCTAGTTCTACTAGATAGATATATAGATAGATAGATAGATAGATAGATAGATAGATAGATAGCTAACAATCAAATTTTATGAAATTTAAATATTATTTGATGGTGCATCTAGAATTGTTAATCAAGTCACTCGATGAAGGATGAAAACATAAAACAAATCTCATGATCATTTTCATAATCATAATATTGCATTATATAGATCATGCTTATGATGTTAGATTTTGAATTTAAACATTATATATATTTGAAGATTATCAATATAGACTTTCAAATTAAATAAATGATCGGGAATTAAAATAGCCCACAGAGGTAATTAAGATCTCTTGAAAATCTGATAACTTAGAAATTGAAGTTAATATAAGAGTTTTTATTAATTGAATTGATATTATAATCAGCTTTACGATTATAATCAGAATCATAAAGAACCCAAATAATATTAAACTTGACTTAATTGTATATACCTTTATGAAATTTAAGGCGCCATAAATTTATAAAATTCGATGTTGTTTATTTTGGTTCCTTGTGTGTGCAATAAGACAATAAAATCCAAAAAAAAAGGCGGCTAACATATAAATATAAAAAATATTTTGGTTCCTTGTATTTCTTTCTAGGTAAGTTAGAATGAAGCATTTAAGCAACCTCACATTCAAGTAAGGTTATTGTTCAAATTATGAATTAAGGTACATTAATTCATAATGAATAAACTATTACAATTAAATATAAAAAATAGTAGGTGTAAATACATTACTTTTATTGTTGCTCGAGTTTTGAGAGATCATTTTTTTTTACATAGAGATGTTGCACGAGTTATAAGGAGTAAATATATATGTTGCATGAGAAATAATTTTACATGTTTTCTAGAATAAATTTGGATATTGTTAGAATCGATATGGATAGTACTAGAAAAACCTACGAGCAAGAAAAAATGTCAATTGATATATGTAATTAGGAGTGAATCTATGTAATATTATAAGTAAATCTTCATATAAGGTAAATATAAATGTCGAAAGAGATGATGTATATATTCTATGCGAGATAACTATTGCCTTAATAAAAAAATCATTGTAGTCAATCTCTCACACACACATATAGAATTGGTAATTATAATAGTTGGAAATTGATGGGAGTTCAGATCTCCTAAAGTAACTCAATTTTTTAGTTTAGATATGTACTGTCAGATTAAAGAGTCATGTACACTCTACTTTGAACCGAATTGGTCGGATTCGAATCAGACGGTGTGGATCGAAACTAAAAAATTTGATTACTTTAGAGAATCCGGATCCAATTGATGGTGCGGTGAAGCATTTTCCAAATTTGTGTATGGGACCTTGTAATAAGATGCTCTGCAATTGAGATGGAAAAACAGAGGATTAATCGCAGTTTTCACACTTAAAAAGTGGAAACCGTGTGTTGGCGGCTTGGCGCCATTTGGAATGATAAACGGTAACGGGACTAAAGCGTAATACTAGAATCCAATGCTCTCCGTCTGTCGACATCAGCCTGTCGGAAAGTACAATTATCAGCATTAGTTTTATGTAACCTTTATAAACTGACGCTTATTTGTCAAACTGACATAAGTTGCTCTCAAAGGTAAATTAATGCATTTGAGTTACACTTGATCTCAAACTCAAACACAGTTTCGACGGATACACACCAGCGGAGCCAGATTTTTGAACCTTAATAGTTAATTATATAAAAAAAATATTATATATAATGAAATCAGTTTTATAGTATTGTAATATTTTACTCTAAATTATTTAAAAAAATTATATATAAATATAAAAAAATTTAAAAATAGGAGTCAAATTGAAATCGTTAGTCCTTCAATCCCCCCTGGATGCACATAATTCGTTGTCGTTTGTTGAGCTTGCCTTGTTTCATTGCATATGGTTAGAAACATTGTTATTTGCTTCCATATAATTTTTTTTTGGGGGGGGGTGAATGTAGACACTATTAGTTGATAAGCGTATGCATTAGCTGATCCTCTTTGTTTTTTTTTCTTTGACGTCTATATTATATTATATGCCTCTTTATTATCTTTCCAGCTTTCTCCATCATCATATACTCCAAGTACACGGTAATCATCATTCAAAATAAAATATTATATTGGCTTTGAAATTTGAATCCATGACTGACTTTCGCTTGCTGGCTGCTGAAAAAATAAAAATAAAAATAACTACCGCTCTCTATTCTCTAAACTTTTCCAGCTGTGTACTTTATTATCCTTTTTATCTTATTTGAATTTAGTGTATGAACTATGAACACTTTCCTGCGGTAAAATCAGAACGCAATCTATAAGATCTATATGTATTACGTAGGCTCCCATTTACCTTAACATATATAATTAGCACTCCAATAAATGAATATTGATATATATACGTTATTATGTCATTCTATTCTATTCATTGAAAGAGATGCATTCCAGCATATTAAAATAAAATATAATCAAATTTATTGAGAAATGAGAATTATCATGCATGCATGATGCATCTAGGAAATTAATGACAGGTGCTGACATGAAGCTGGTAGCTAGCTCCTACCATGCCTTTCAAAAAAAAAAGACAGGTGCTGACATGAATATATTGATGCGTCGTGTCAGAAAAGATAAACTTTATATAAATTTAAATTAATTTGTAGAGAGATCATTATTTTGACATATTAAAATTAAGGGAAAATTTCCGGTATGCCCATCTAAACTTTTGAAATAGCCAATATTCCCATGAAATCACCATAATAGCTCGTATTCCCATCAAAAATTAGCTTTATTTCTTCTATCCCCTTTTGTTTATTTTCTTTTATTTAATTATTTTAAAAAATGAATGGACCATTATACCCTTTAAAACTCAAAAGGAGACATCCATTGAACTTTTAACAGAATTGAAGAAGAGATTTCTTTGAGACGCCAAATACATCTATTGCCTCTTTCCTTCTATTGCTATTTGCGCCGCCACTCTCCCAGTTGTTAAGAATTTTATTGAACTAAAAGCTTTCTTCATTAGTGAACTACTACAACTAGCACATATGCTAGTTTCATGCACATATGCAAATCATGTATATATGTTGGTTTTATTTACATATGCAAATCAGTACATATACCAAAATCATGCACATATGCCAATCTGAGAACTTATTTCTTGTTTCATGTGATGTCAATATGGGCTTTATTGTGCAACATATTTGTGGTGCTAACTGTGGGAATACTGGTACAGGTTCTACACTAGCTCATTATGTGTAGACTGCAGTGTTGTCATCACGGGTTGCAACTGAGACGATAACACAATGCCTCAGGATATTCCAAAATTTTTAGGGATAATGCTCTCATACAACACACAAGATGAGAAACGCTCACAGGACCTCACAAATTGGTGAATTGGGCCAGAAATATGGTTTAGAATTTCAATAGATGCTTGTCACACAATTTCATATCACAAATGGAATTATCACTCTACAGTCGGGCTACAGAGTAGAATCCCAGTAGCTTTATTTTCTTGCATTATGTATTTGGTTAGTTAGATTTATGGTTTAATCTTTTTGTCTATGTATTTGGCAATTTAGGGAGAAGCTGCGAGGGAAGAAGGCAATTAGAAGAGAAAGTACTGGGCACCTCTGTTAAAAAATTAGGGGCATATAGGTCAATTCGCAATTTTAAATAATTAAATAAAAGAAAAAATAAGTAAAAGGGTATAAAAGACATAAAGTTAATTTTTGATGGGGATATGAGCTATTATGGTGATTTCATGGGGATATTGGCAATTTCAAAAGTTTAGATGGGCATACCAGAAAATTTCCCTAAAATTAAAACCTTGTACACAATAGTCATTTCCGATATAATATTAAAATCCGTTCGTTCATAAAATAATATTAAAAAGCACGCTGATATTTATTAGCTTTTATCAAGATTTAATACGACAAAGAGGATAAACTATATATGTATACCAATTTAAATTTGTATAATTTTATCATTTTAATTAGCGCATCAACTTTGTGCTAAAAACTTGTACTTGCTGTAATAATATTCCTATAAGCACCTAACCGTTTGACACAGTTCATATTTAGTTCTAGTGCATGGCAAATTAACAGTCGCGCCAGACCATGAGCTGGGTGTTAGCAAATTTTTGTGTATTCTGCGCGCATTTACGCTAGTGGAAAAATACTTTTTGTATCGGTTATTAACGCACATCAGTGTTGGATCTAGGGGCAACGCTGATCCAGGCAACAGAAATACCTAAAGTAATATATCTCGGTTAAACAACCGATACAGAAAGTTACTTTTTGTATCGGCTGTTCAATAAAACCGATACATATTTCAAATTTTATTTGTAATTTTTTTTTTTGAAAAAGAATCTGTGTCGGTTTTCATATACAACCGATACAAATATATTATCTGTATCGGGTTACTATTAAAAGCCGATACAAATAGTACTATATGTATCGGATAATTTCCTAATATACATATCGGCATATTTCCTAATGTACATATATATCTGTATCGGCATTTAATATAACTAATACAGAAAGTTTTTAGTATCGTTTTTTTTAAATAACCGATATAGATTTCTTTCTGTATCGCCTAACATAATTAGCTGACACAAATAAGCCGATACTGATGTGCCTTTTTCCACTAGTTACGAGTTCGTCGTATTGGAATATTTGCATGCATAGCTCTATGTATCAAAGTACTCCCTGATGTAGACAATTAATGCATTCAAAGCAAAACCTGCCGACCAGTGCAAGAATGAACTGCAATGTAAGATATCAAATTAGCATATAATTTATATTAATTGTTGGTGTCTTGGTGAATGGGTTAACGGCTTAATTAACATCATCTTTACCTTGCCTCTTAAAGAGTACAATTATCTACTATCTAGCATGACTTTGGTCAAAATATGATAACATTTATAAAAATATATATATAATTTGTTTTATACTCGATGCAACTCCAATAAATTTATTTTTAGTTACCATCTTAATATGTTATAATTTTAACTTTACCATCAATTTCTGAAAAAAAAAAATTCAATATTACCATACATGCAGACATTTGTCTGCGCAGAGCATAATTGCTTACGCAGATAATGTCTGCATGGAGCTTGTGCTCTGCGCAGACAATATCTGTGTGGTGCCTTTTTAAATGGTTAATTCTAATTCTAGCTCATATTACTCAAATACCGAAACATTGATTCAACAATATCAGTGTCACATTCATATTTTTCAATAAGACATCAATGTGCCCTACCAAGATGATTTCTACCAGGATTAATTATGATATAAAATATTGACATTACAATAATACATCGATGCATTGTTTTCATATTTTAATTGGCCATGCATAACTTTTGATAGGTAACTCCGATTTTAGCATATTGACCCCGACATGCATGGAATCTCGCGAAGAGATAGAGGATGTGGTGTCTGAGACATAGTCCGGAAATCGACGGAGTCAAAAGTTCAGAAAAAAAAAAACTTTGTTCATCAGAATGTATTTCGTTTATCCTCAGCATTTATGTAATTTTCTTTTATTTCAAACAGAAACGGTATGTTATTTATCAGAGTTTTAATTTGATAATAACCAACATTCTAAAATTAAGTACTAATATTTTATTTTATTTTAATTGAATGTATATCATTCTATACCAGACAAAAAAAAATCATCAAGCAAGCAATGCCTTATAATTTTAAAATAAAACGGCTATAACTTTTTGTACCAACTCTATCTTAGAATTTAATTACCATTTCCAAAACCAAAAAAAAACGAATAATGAATTTGTTCATAATTAAATCGATGGTAAGATTAAAATTATAAAATATATATTAAGATGGCAATGCAACCACCTGTGACCTATCCGGTATACAAAATGGTCCAACCACATGCAATTTAATGGATCAGTCACGCAGTATTTCCCGAAATTTTTATTAATATACAAAAAAAAAAAAAATTAACAATCTATACAAAAATAACAAAGAATTCAAAATCTACCCATACTGATGACACTGTTATCGGTTTCAGAGAGTAAAACCGATAGCAAAGTCATGTGTTTTGGTCAAATGTTAGTCATCGGTCCCAGACATATACCAACCCCGTGGCATCTTGAGCTAAAAGACGAAATTGTAATACATGCTTTCGGTCAAGACCCAACATTTGACCAAAACGCATGCTTTCAACATTTGAAATTATAATTGTCGTATACTCGTTTTGATGCGGTGTCATCGGTATGGGTAGATTTTGAATTCTTTGCTATTTTTGTATAGATTGTTAAATTTTTTTTTTTTTGTATATTAATAAAAATTTCGGCAGTATTTCCTTAAGCAGACAAAATAATCCAAATGATGAAATGAATTTGATGGATTGTTTAATTGATCAGTTCATTTGTTGTCTGAACTATCAATATTAATTAGCCACAACTACTAAGGCTCAAATCATATGTTCAAATTCTAAAAGAATTCTTCAAAAAGTAGTCAAAAGCAAATAATGAAACCAGAGAGTGACTGTTTTCTTGATTCAACGTGCTTCTGTAATTCACTTTTAATTAGATCGCTCAAACTAATTAGGTAAGCCCTTTTTAAGCTTACACATATATAGAATTTGTACACACGGTGTGGAATATTTGTAAAGGTTTTGTTGGACCATGCTTCTGTTTGCGTACACACACTTTTTTTTTTTTTAACAAAAAATAGTTACCTGAATTCCCTGATTTGTCCCAGTCCCCACAGATTTCGTTCAACTCTTTTTTTTTTTTTTTTTGCATCCCTTCATTCTTCAATTTTTTTTTTGCCTTTTACGGTTCCTTAATTAAAGACAATTTTCTTAACTTAAAATGTTTTGATAAATCAATGCCTATTTTTTTGAATACATATGTTCAGTAGTTTTATTAAGCTAGCTCAAACATTCAAATAACTAATTAAACAAATGGTAATAACTTTTTAAGTATGAAAACAACTAGATAGAATATTTAAAATGCATATGCATAAGTTAAATGAATTATGAATTCATGTAACTAGAATCAATCTCAAAGTGCTATGCGTTCAAACATGTACATTTAGAAGAAATTGTAAGCATATTTGAAGTGATCAAATAATTATATTAAACAAATGCATTTATGCACGCAATCTGTTGAATTATAATATACCAGTGATTTTATTTGCGTAAAATTTGATGTATTTAATTTTAAGATTTTGTTTCTAATAATTATTTGTGTAAATATTAGATAATATATAGTTTATAATTGCTAACATTTATGATTTAATCACTTGAAATTATTCTAACATTAAGCAAAATACATCTATTATGACTGTAATTTGTTGTAAAATAATATCTTGCGGCTATTTTGGCAAAATAAAATTAATATGCTCTTTCAAATTGCACTAATAATAATTTGTGTAGGTTCGAGATATTACTTGGAGAAAATCTATCAGTTTTGATTATCTAAGCACTTTAAATATATATCCTAAATAAATACAAAAACATCCAATATGCACATATAATTAATTTGTAGTAAATTTATTACTATATTTTTTGTTGGTGTACGTAAAAGTTGATAGATTCTTTCGAAATTGTTCTAATAATTATTTGTGAAAGCACAATATATAATAGTTGATGGGTACCTATCATTTTGATGGTTTAATCACATGAAATTATCCCAGAATAATATAAAATATCTATTATACATTCAATTTGCAGTTAATGCTATATTTGATGTAAAAAAAAATGACATATATTTTTGAAATTGTTCTAATAATAAATTTGTGTAGGATTTAGATATTATTTAGAGTATAACAATAAGTTTGTTGATTTATATCACTTGAAATATGTATGGAGTTAATATAAAAGAATCAAATATGTATGCAGTTTGCTAATTTACATTGCTTCAAATTTTCGCATAAAAATTGATGCATTTTTTTACTAAATTGCTTTATTTGTAATTGATCGTTTTTCAGGTAGAATTAATAAAAAAAAAAATTATACATGCAATTTGCAGTACATTCTATACTACAGCTATTTTTGACGTAAAAGTCATCACGGAATTATTGCAATGATAATTTGTGTAGGTTTTAGGTATTGTTTGAAGCATAAGTTTGTTTTGGTAATTTAGTCATTAAAATGTGTTTAGAATTATTAATCAAAAACATTATACATGCATGCAATTTGTTGGATTGCATAGCTATATATTTTGTTATTTTAAAATTTAATTAATATAATTTTAGAGTATCTACACCACAACAACTTAAATGAATTTCTAAATAACTGTTAATCACATTTTAGAAATTAAGGTTTTCAAAAATTTTAACTCTCACATCTCTGAAATTAATTCTAGAGTTTCTATTAAGCTACGTCAGCAATAAATAAATAAAAAATGAAATAGTTTGAGCCAATCATTTAGCCAGGTGAAGTTTATACTAATAATCGAAATTTACAAGTCATCTCAAGTAATGGACAAGATTCCACCTGGTGGCCCTTCTCTTTTTTATTCTGTATTATAGTTTAGGCAATTTCTTTTAATTATGATATGATTTGACGACAAGACTGTACAAAATCTTGTCGAATTAATTTATATTTGCTTGATGATCTCTCAGAACTTCAAATCTCACACAAATTAAGTGCCATGCTAGCTGTAGAGGCTAGATGTTGTTGAGAAACGTTCCTCGTAAGCCACTATATATTTCCCCCGAAACAAGAGATCAGAGTGAAATTCATTATACTCTTATAGTTGATGGTCTTACACCATTGGCTGTTAAGGACATGCATGGTACCATACTTAGGTGCATGGGTGTCAACTCCTTGCTTTTGGGTCAAGTTTCACATCTGTTCCGACTCAAGAAGAAAGAGTGGTTGAACTTCTTGCAACAATTTTTTGCAGTCGTAGCAATTGTAGAATTGTAGTAGTGAGAAGAGGAAATAAACAAAACAAAAAAAAAAAAAGTAGAGATCACGGACAACTGTACACAGTATCATTGTTAATTAGGTTGGAAAAAATGACACTTTGGAGTGGACTCCGGGCGCCGTTATGGAACAAAACTTCTATATATGTTACGGAGCGATACTGTATGCGAGTCAGTTATGTGTCGTAAATATTCGCGTGATGTGATCATTCTTTAGCAAAAAGTGATCAAACGACACAACACGACATAGAATACGGCACAGAACGGTTACGGCACGTCAGTTACGATTTAAATGAGACAGTTAGATCTTGGTCAAACGGTCAAGATTGAAAGAATTTGCAAAAAAATAAAACTCGATCGATTGCAAAGTGTGTTAGACAGAAGTGCAACGTACGAATGTAGAAATTTGGACGATACAGACCGAAAAGTGAAAATTTGCAGGAAGCATGCAGTTATGCATCCTCAGATATAGCATATATATATTTATATATATATTAGATTTTAACCGCACTCAATAATGTGCATTCAGATATCTATGTATGTTGATTTAAACGTGATCAAATATGAGTTTGTCATAGCACGTACTTTTGATCATATAATGTGACTATTTACGTGTTGTAACTAATTCTTATCTTTTCATCAATCACGACACATCATGAGACGTGAAAAAATAACTTGATCATAACACAATACGGTAGAACACGAATTTACCACTATTGTGAATTCATCATCGATCTTGCCTTCCTGAATGAGCAAACCAATTAAATACAAGAAACAAATATCCTATCCCCATTCTCTCTCTCTGGTGCTTTCGGCAACTTTTGTCTCACACTAACATAGATACTATCTTTAGACATATATATAACTTCAGATTTAATATATAATACATATACAACTATTGCATAATTTAACTCAGAGAAACAAACATACTGTTCCACTTATAATTTCTTGTACTTTGAATTCAACAGAACAATAGACTTCACTTTTTTTTATTTGAAAAATGGTGCCAAAAGGTCCAAAAGCAGCTATCAGCCATGCATGACCTCTGCTTTTCAAACCCCTTTTGTAATTTTTTTCTCATCATGAGGTTACAAATTCTATGTCAAAGTGGCTTTAAATAGCGATGGATGTTGGTCGGTTTCATTTCTCCAAGTATTGCACAGATTCAAAGTACATCAGTTGAACTAATTCACAACTTGTATTGCAGGAAATGTTCCTTGACATTCTGTTTTTGGAAATAATTAATGTTCTTTGATATAAATTAGTATAGTCTAACAATTGCACACAATTAGATATTTACAGGTACTCTCCGGACACAAAAGATTTTAAAAATTCTTAGTTGGAATATAATTTATTATTTGTGTGTAGAGTCAGAAGCAAACTTTCAAGTTATGTGAGTCATGAAATTACTTTTACAAAAAAATTATATGGAGATCAATTTTACAATTTTAAAGTGCTATAATATTTTAGTCTAAATTATATAATAAAACCAACTATTTAAAAAAAAAAATAGAGTCAATTGACCCCATTTCTCCTTATTAAATTCGACTGCGTTTTACCAATGCAGAAATTTAAGTGTTAATTAACACATTAATCATGCTGAAATAGTAAGAATAAATGATCATACAAATTGGTTATTTTATTGAATTAAAAATACTCCATGTAGTAAAATAATGTAGCTATTATTTCAACTTGGTTTACCTTGTTATATATTTTTTTTAGTTTTAAGAAGAGTGGGAGTCGATAGTGGAGCGAAAGCAACTAAAGCAAATTAGCAGCTAAATAATTCAAATTGACGGTAGGGGTAGAAACATAATATGCTTTTTCAAACACAGAAAAGACAAAAAGTTTGTGTAAAAGTAAAACTATCTATCTATCATTCCAACGAAACCAGTAGACAGCACCGTTGGTGATGCATGTCGCTTTCTTATCCCTTTCAGCCGAAAAAACCAAGTCATGCTCACATGCCTATTAATTATGGCTCCATGCTGGATATATAATACACGAGGATGGTTGAATTGTATTATTATTTTGTGTTCTAATATATTTTATATGAAGAGGGATCCAGTTACCACAAAGTTACAACAACGGTTTTTTTCATTTTCAAAGTCCAAATCGTCGATCCAAACCGTTCAACATGATTATCTAAATAAAATGTACTTCCAGGTCAAATTTTACATTTTTTTGAATTTGTTTACTATTTATTAAGATGGATACAAAAACTAGTCAAATTCAGATCATTGAATTTTGTATCCATCTTAATAAATAGTAAAAAAATTCAAAAAAATATAAATTTTGATCTAGAAGTATATTTTATTTAGATAATCATGTTGAACGGTTTGGATCGACGATTTGGACTTTGAAAATGAAAAAAACTGTTGTTGTAACTTTGTGGTAACTCAAAATTGTTGTAACTTGATCCCTCCTCATTTTATATTATTTATTTTAGTTTTTAAAATCGGAATCTTTTAACATGATTTTTATAATAAAATATGCTTGGAGGCCAAATTTTATATTTTTAGAATCTTTTTACCATTTTTTACATATATATAGGTACAATATCACTTTATCATATGGTTCATAATCTCCTTAAAACAGTGATTTTGTTCATAAAAATCTAAAATTTGGTCTTCAAGCATATTTTTTTATGAAGATCACGTTGAGCAGTTCGGATCGATTGTCCGGACTTTGAAAACGGAGATAAAAAATGTATAACATATTAAAGTACAAAAAAAATGATGTATTTGAACCCTCCTCATAATATATTGAGGTATAATTTTTAATTAATCATCGCTAGGCCTTGCACCAATTTCGTAAATCAATCCCCACTATAGTAGCTGATATGATCATATAAGCACCTCTGGCATTTCACTGCAAAATTTTGAATTGTTGCAGTACAGCATTAGTATATTTCCTAGTTAGAACTTAGAAGAACATGGAGCAAGTGCAGAACTAAAAAAAATTGATTGAGGGACTGAAACGTAAATGTATAATGTACGTGTGGTTCTTGGAATATAAATCCGAGTCCCACAACACAAAATATAATTATAACCACCAAGTTATTATATATTTTGTATTCTATGAGGTGTTGAATTATATAAAAACTTTAAGAAAAAAAAAATTAAATTTCAATATGTACGATTAAAATTTTAAAATTATGTCTTGACTTGGCTGTAAAATCTTCTCTGACTTGAAGAGAAAAGAAAAGGAGTATGAAAGAAGAAAGTTAAAGAAACAGGCGTTTACATTTTTAACCAGTACTCTATTTCTTACTTGCAAACTGTCCTACGTAATTAATCTAAATTACATACCCACCAAACTAGGTATTTAAAGACTTCCATGTGAAAAAATATTTTAGAAAAATTAAATATTATTTAGAAAAGTATTTAATTACGCCATTATTATTTTCTTATCTGTTTATACATGCCAATAATTTAAACATCATGCACCATGCTAAAAGATACAAAATA
The DNA here is from genome assembly GCA_964058825.1 of Carex arenaria. NCBI lineage: Eukaryota > Viridiplantae > Streptophyta > Magnoliopsida > Poales > Cyperaceae > Carex > Carex arenaria. Next base: position 684,111 of record CAXKVW010001708.1, read on the forward strand.
AATAAAAATTAACGCAACATAGAAAAACTAGACAAGTATAATCATATGATCAATCTTGTTTTGGAGCCATAAAATTGAATGCAAACAATTAAATGTAAACCCTAGGAAAACTACAAATATAATTATTTCAAGCAACTGCTGACCATTTCTGTAGGTTTATTCTTAATTTCCTCAATTTTGAGTATTTATGCAAGACTGGCAACACAACTACGAATGTAATTTTTGAAAGCAACTGCTGAACCTTTGACGATAGGAGAAACTAAATGAGGATAGGAGGAAATATTCAGAAGAAATCAGTACCTCCTCTTGGCATTGCATCGCTTGCGGAGAGAGTATTGACAGAGCAGGAGGTGTTGCGATCCGCAGTGCGAGGAGCAAGTGCAAGGGGGGGCAGATCTTGGCTGTGGAGGACTGAAGTAGGGAGTCGACTGTGGGGCACGCGGCATCCAATTGAAGAGGCACGCGTCGTGGAACAGAGGGAGAGAGCGGTGGAGAAGTTGGATGGCTAGATGAATGCTAAGATACGGGGGAGCAGCTTGGGTCCGACGCCCATCGGACTCAAACTGGGTTCGATGAGCTCCATAACCATCCGATCCACTTTAAGATCAGTGCGCACGGATATTAAAGCAAAGTGAACGAATATTAAAGTAATACGCACAGATCTTAAAGTGAATCGGATGGTTATGGAGCTCATCGAACCCAGTTTGAGTCCGATGGGCGTCGGACCCAAGCTGCTCCCATGCTGAGCGAAATTTGAGAGCGATGACGGAAAACAACGTCACTGAAATTGATCTGAGACGCACACTAAGTAACAGACGGCAGAGAATAGAGATGATACTGTTCTCCTTTTAGGAGTTATAATGTCTACTTTTTTTTTATATTCTTTTAAAACTGATGCTAAGTTTTTAAATTTATCTTTCTAAACATTATATATATATATATATATATATCGGAGGAAAAAGAGAGTTTGCTATTGGATCGATTGTTTTATCATTAGACCCTCTTTTTTTTTCCTTCGTAATTGCTCCATTTTTGTGGTGTTCCTTCTGTACCCGCTTAGTGAATATTCTTTCGCATTATACGCATTTAGATTTCTTTTAGGTTTATTTTTGGATCACGCAAATCATTCACTTTGATGACGGAATTTTTTTTTTCTTGATACCCTGCAAATTCGTTATTAATTAAAAACCACCCGAGACGGTTTATATCAAAAAATGACACTCCCGCAAAACCATTTCGCACACCAGCCAAACCGGGTCCGCACAACCCTTTTGCGCACCTCTTGGTCCGCACCATGATTTGACCCGCACCAGGTCCGCGCAATGATTTTGCGCACGAAGGGGTTCGCACAAGGGTTTGGCACACCAATAGGTGCGCACGGAAATTGACATAGTTGTACGGATTTTAATGTACTTAGCACTGATCTTGATGCAATTGGATGATCCTTATAAAATTGGACTTTGAATATAAAAAATTAATGTCACAAAGAAATGGGTCAAAGACGTGTCTTTGACCGTTTGCAGCCGTATGTCACATCAATTTTTTATATTCAAAGCCTAATTTTGGACCATCCGATTGCATCAAGATCCGTGCTAATTACATTAAAATCCGTGCAACTGTGTCAATTTCCGTGCTCACCTATTGGTGCGGCAAACCCTTGTGCGAACCCCTTCGTGCGCAAAATCATTGCGCGGACCCGGTACGCAAAATCATTGTGCGGACCTGGTGCGCCAAATCATGGTACGAACCAAGAGGTGCGCAAAAAGCTTGTGCCGACCCGGTTTGGCTGGTGCGCGAAATGGTTTTGCAAGAGTGGCATTTTTTTGATATAAACCATCCCGGATTGTTTTTAATTAGTAACGAATTTCCTGGATATCAAAAAAAAAATTTCAGCTTTGATGAATGTTCGATTTTGAACTATCAATATATATAGTCGAGAGGATGTTATCATTTGTAGAAGAACAAATGTCCTTTTTATTAATAACTCTTAAAAAAAATTCATAAAAATAATCAGATCCGGATATTTTTTTTAAAACTAATCAAACCACTCCACTAAGAGACAGTTCACCCTTCACCTCAGACCACCTCTTGTGGGGCGGTCCACTCTTAGTACAAAACGGCCCTCCTAAGGAGCAGGGTCGGCCTTGACCCAGGGTACCCAGGGCGATGGCCCTGGGTAGGGATGAGTAAATCGCTCATAACTCGTAACTCGCTCATAACTCGCTCACTAAAAACTCGTTAAGAACTCGCTCATTAACAACTCGCTCATTAACGACTCGCTCATTAGCGCTCATTAACTAAATGAGCCGAGCATGAGCATACCCCCAACTCGCTCATAACTCGCTCATTAAGAATATGCCACATCTAATCCTGCCACATTTAATCCCAATTTCTTAAATTAATATTAAAACTGAATAAATAAAAAATTCCAAACCTACTTATTACGCTCCAGAGTCCAGACTAAAGTTGAAATTAAAATTGCTCCAGCGGCCCAGTAAGTCTAAATTACTATACTTGTTGGCTTGTATTTTTTTTTATTTATATAATTATGCAATACTGTTTCATGCTTGTTTTTTTATTATTGTTTTAATAATATAAATTTGTAGATATGTCACAACTCACAAGAAGATAGCTCCGAGGATGTGACGTGGGACCAGTGAGACTGAGAACCGATAAGAAGATAGTTGTTTGATTTTGTTAAATTTGCTTATGGATAATTTTTGTTAAATTATGTAATGTTTAATTAGATTGGATTATGACAATTTGTTAAATTATATAAATGAAAATTAGTTTTTGAAAATTAGGTTTTGAATTCTTAAATTACTCATAATTCGTGACTCGCTCAGTTGCTCATAACTCGCTCATTAACAACCCGCTCATTAATAACTCGCTCATTAACAACTCGCTCATTAACAACTCGCTCATTAGCGCTCATTAACTAAATGAGCCGAGCATGAGCATACCCCAACTCGCTCATGCTCGCTCATTAATCAGCCCTAGCCCTGGGTCCCAAAATTCAACAGGGCCCAAAAAAAAAAGAGTTAAAGTTAAAAGAAAACACAATTTTATAATGTTAAAATAAACAAGGCCCCAAAATTCAACGCTGGCCAATTGTAGTTGAAGCCTTGAAGGGTTTAATTTTATTTCTAAGTAAAGGAGGAGAGAAGGAAATTGGACCAATCTCATATGAATCTAGAAGTGCAGCTAGAAGACTAGAACAAATTTGATGTATAAGATACGTGGCTGCCCCTTTTTAATATCAATAAATACAGTGATGATTAAGCCTTTTTAATATGCCTCCGAAATCAATTTCTCCTTTAGAATAAATCATTCCAAATATAAAAATTCAATTCCAAATCATTTCTTTTCTTCTCTATTATATTGAAATGAATTGAAATCTTGTTCAACTGTTATTCTGATCAGATTGGTTTTATGTCCCATATTTTGTATGATCTATTGATATATTAATAAATAAAAAATGTACATAAAGGTTCAAATTTTTCTCTCGCTCCGGATCCTAAAATCTTCAGGACCGGCCTTGTTGAGGGGCAGTCCTATTTTTTTATTTTTAGATAGTAGTACTAATTATGGAGTTTATATTAAGACAAAAAAAAATTAATATTATTTGTTGTACATGCATTGACTAATTAAGTAAATATCAAAATGGAAACATTTCCACCTTCTCACTTTAAAAATACAACATTGAAAATATGATTAAATTGTACTATAACACATCATCTGCGGATGATAAATAATGTAACTTGATGTATATTTTCCACAATTAAATGACTTAAATCATGTAATAATGTATTTAGCCGATATTGATGAAACTTTTAATGACAATTAAATTTCATGAAATTTTGTGCGTTGTTAATCCACAAAGACAACAACGTGTTTCATTTTTTATTATTTAAATATTTGAAAAAATATATTATGATTATTTTGTTTTGTTTCCTAATTTATTATTCTATTTTCTAAAACCAATTCGTTCTTATATAATTAATTATATTTAGTAACATTGATGCATTAGCGAATAAATACAACCATAGATTGGTCATCCAGACTCCGATTGAGATGATTCAAGTTGCATTGGAAACTAGACAACGAGATCTACAACTTTCATGAAGGTCTTCAATTCCAATTAGGAATGTAGAAGGCTCATAAATTTATCCAAAGTGAGTGTTTTGTTTTCTCTTCAGAATTTAACCATCTACCACAAGATTGTCGAGGGTGCGTCTGGGGATGAGTGGACTGCAAGTTATCTGATCTGGATACAGCTGTTGTAGTTATTCACCAAAGGGTACCTTAGGTATAGTCCGTATTGGCTAATACGGACTGTACTCCCACTATGTTGCTCTTAGAGTTGATGCGTAATTGGTCATTTTTGGTCCATACTGGGTCTCTGGTTCGTATTGGCTAATACGGGTCGTACCAGAGACTTAATACTGATACTGTGTGATGATCGATTCAATTCTTGCTCCAAATGATGTAAAATAGCCCCAAAATATGGTTCATGCATAAAAATACAAAGTTGAACAATAGTAACATGTTTCTCATAATAATTAAACATAAATGTGATAAAGTAAGAGAAAACCTAAGCCAAAATTCTACGTAATTCACTTACAAAATAAGTGTGATCAATCGAAGGTGACCTAGTACTGATGGCAACGATGAATGAGTTAAACTCAGGTCCTAATCCATTCAGCACATATCGAACCAGATCCAAATGAGAGACTGATTCTCCTACAGCTGTCAGTTGATCGATGATGCTCCTCATCTTCTCAAAATACTCATTGCAACTCTGACCACCTCTGGTGGTTGATTGAAGCAGTTGCCTTAACTCCATTACCCGAGCAGCGGAAATAGCCGAGTATACTCTGTGAAGAGCACTCCATAACGAGGCAGCTATCTGATACTGGCGATGCCATCAGAGAAGAAGAAGAGAGGGGAAAAATGAATTGAATCAGTGTTCTGATATCATATTTGTGTTGAGAAAATACTGTTAAATAACTGAGATAGAGAAAGAACAAGATAGATGAGAAATGAATCTTTTTATTTCTGTGTCGAATTACATTCTGTTTACAGCTCCTTATATAAGCACAATTACAATCAGTAGTTATCACTAATCAGTTACAAGGCTGTTACAAGATAAGTAGTTACAACTGCTAATACGCTTGCTAATTAAATGCATCGGTATCAAACAATAATTGGATTTTAAAGTTATTTGGTTGACTCGCATGATTGGGGATCATAACGTAGCTTACTTCATCATCATAACTAATTAAATTTCTACACTAGGAAAACTGACAACAGTGCCTATGTAGGAGATTTCATGGCTTCTTATCTTATAAATCAAATTGGTTCAATTCCCGCCGAGGTTATGTTGTTTCTTTTGTCAATTTGTCAGATTTTGTTATTGTTACCCGTTGACATATTTCTATATGTGATTAGGTCAAAAGCAGAATGAAAATGCTAATTTTATCATCATTTGTTTTCGTTCGTACTTTATAAATTTTCAATTTTCAATTTGATTTTGGCAATGTATATATAGAAAGATAATAGCTTGCACGGTAATCTGTCCGTAAATTCGAATGAACACACTTGTAAAATGTTAGGAAAACAGAAATTCTAATTAATAAGCATATTACTTGGAAGAACTTAGAGCAAGAGAAGAACTAAAAGATTGTTATTGAGGGACTCAAACATAAAAATGCATAATTTGTGGTTGTTGGAATTTAAATTCAAGTTTCCACAAACACAAATTAGAATTAGAATTACCAAGTTATAAACACATATTAGTATTTCATGAAGTGATGAATTGTATTAAACATTTATAATGAATATACCGTTGTTTTTCATTTAAAAAATCAGGATGGACAAAAAAAAATTCAATGGTACATGGCTATCTTCTAAAAATAATCAAATTGCAAAATAAATGTCACTATTAGGGAAATAAATCTGATGCAATTTTTTTTTTTGCAATCCACCCCTTCATTTGTTTAGAAATTTGTGCATAAAAAAACTTCTTTTGAAATCCGTGCATTCCAAAAATTGAAATGTTGGATTTCGAATAACATGGTCCCTACAATTTCAAGAACTCACATCCTTTGAGATATCTCAAACTTTGTGTGACTTTTTGGAATATCCCAATCGTTCAAATACGTTCCACACGAACCTCAAAGCTCAAATAATAATGCCCCCTACATTCCCCCGAATAGGAACCGGACACGTAGGTCACGCAAAAATTGAGATATCTCAGAGGATACGCACCCCAATTTCAAAGGATCACAGCAGATTTATTTCCCACTATTAGTGCATTATTGAAACGAACACACATGACACTTTTGTACTTGCCCCAATAGCAACATCAAAGTTCCGAATCACAAATTGCTGAAAAACAAGGATATATCTAACCATAGCCATCAATCGTTGGGACTGCAATTCAGCAATTGGCAAAGGGCCTGGTGAGTGGTGATGAAGGAAAATAAAAAACGAAAGGATCTCAAATTTTAATAAATGTAAACGGTAGAACAAATGTAAGATGCCGCAAACCACCACCCAGGCCCATTTTCATCAAGTAAACAAAAATTTCTCCAAGGCAAAACAATCTCCCAAACCACAATATAGAAATTGTTACTAAAATCCCATAATATACAAACCACCTAAGTACATTGGTCAGCAAAATTGCCACCACTCACTAAATATCTCGAATCTCAGCTAAAATACAGAACCTAATCTAATCCAATCCCGGTGGCAGTTTTCGTAATTAAAAGGAAATCACAATTGCAACCCTGCAATAAACCCAAGCACCCTCCCGTTGGTATTACATTGTGCAATTTTCACACAACAATCTGAAAGTAATTTGTTAAAAGAACTTCATTGTATCCCCTGCAAAACCTCATAATAGCCCTTGTATCCAGCAAAAAAGAGAAATATCCCCTTACACCCCATGACCTCTTTTCCAGTACATTTCAGAAAATAACAAGAAAAAGAAAGATAAAAAATCCCATTTAGGTCACTCCCCTTGAAGTATGAGTGGATTGATATCATCATCTTTTAGAAAATGTTGACAAGGGTTTCTATGTCCAGTGAGGGTAATCAGGAAATCCTCTTTTATTGGAGCACACTGGATAGTGTGAGATTTTCAAGGGGTATACATGGCACTTTTCAGCCACGCCAGCTGTTATGCTTCTTTGCCTCGAAGGTGGCACCGTCATTTAGCATATCTTGTGCATCAGTCTCCATGCCAAGTTTGGACAAAGCAAGAGCTTGGAGGTAAAAAGCCGTTGGCCACTCCGGCATGCACACTTGCGCCTGCATCGCATCCCTCAGTGCCAGCTCAGACTGCCCGTTCATTAAATATGAAAAGCTTCTTCGTGCAAAAACTGTGGCAGATGGTACCGACATCATGCCCACCAACTGCGCAAGGGCAATATGGCCATTACACATCAGTAGTGTTTTCATTACAGATTTCTAACATACTGGCAAACTAATTATTCACAATGTATACATATTTCAAAGAAAAAAAATAACATAAATTACCTTTGAATAATACTCAATGGCTGTCTTAAAATCCTTGTCTCGAAATGCAATGTCGCCAAATTTCTTTGTATTGAGCATCTCTTGCACTTGCTGGGTCCATTCTTGAAATGAAAGCTAAAACATTCAAAATGCAATATGCTAAGAACAAAGCTCCTTCAGCTAGAATGCATAAAATTTTCTTAACCAAAATGTCTTTACTATCAGCACTAATGAGTTCTATAATTTATAATGCTTAAAAGTATCAAACTGTCCTAAGCTTAGTGTAGTAGTTTCGCCTAAAGCTAGAATGCATAAAATTTTCTTAACCAAAATGTCTTTACTATCAGCACTAATCAGTTCTATAATTTATAATGCTTAAAAGTATCAAACTGTCCTAAGCTTAGTGTAGTAGTTTCGCCTAAAGCTCACTCATCACCAAAAGAAACCAAATAAATCTCATACAAGCAATGCATAGTGATTGAAATGTACCTCATTTTCGGCACCTTCTTCATCCTTGTAACCAGTTTTCAACAAGATATCATGAACAGCTGTGAGGTCCATGGTTGAGCATGCTTTTCCAAGTGGAGATAGAATTGTTGGCAGAACAGATGTTGTCTTCATTATGCCCAATAGCACATGAGATGCCACCTGAAATGATTGGGATAAAATAATAAAAATAAAGTCCATGAAGGAGATTATTAGTATATTAGCTTTAAAACATTTTTTTTTAGGTTTTGTTACAGACACTGCATAAATACCGATTTGACCCCTAATTACCATCATTTTTTCATTTACTTTATTCCATAAGTTTTGGTGCAATTGTACGAGAATCAATTTGCTAAAAATTGAAAATTCCGCAATTAAGGGTTAGTTGAAGCAAAATTGGGCAAAATAGATTAATCAAATCTGGTCATTGTAGAGTTTGAAGTTCCCCCACTCTGGCATGAATACCTTTGTTTGCAATCAGAAAACTGTAGTATACGGAGAGAGCTGAGATGCCACATGCTTTCAGGTAAACAGTCAAGCTCACAATCATCAAATTTCAATTTTCTGAGCGAGCAGTGTTGACCCGCACACTTTTAAATTTTTAATCCTATCTATGCTGAGCAACCTAAGGCTAAACGATGATGAGGAAAACTTAAAGGAGTCCTTTTCATGCAAAAGGAGTTAATAAGCTGTGCTAACTGAAGGAACACCAGAGTGTAACATAAATTAATAGAGGCAAAATTGCACCTCTGAGGGTTTAATTGAGGATAAAGAAGTCACGTTACAAAGAAAAGGATGAATTCAGAGGTAAAAGATTGAAATTATGGCACAAATTCAAGGGCTAATTGGGGCTTCACTTGAATTTGATTGTAATATTTAATTTCTACCTCTTTTTGCTTCTGAAGAGGGCCAACTGAAGAGAGAAGGTACTTAATGTTGGGTCGGTCTCTGGCCTCGAATTGAAGGCATTTTGAAGAAAGATCAATTAATTTGGTGGCATCTTCATTTGCATATTGGCCTTCCAATGATGAGTCTATCAAAAGCAAAATATTCTTTCCTCTTATTAAGTCTAATGCCTGAAAAGGTACACAAGCCAATTTAACATACCACTCTCAGAAACATAAACGTACCAGTGTGTACCCAAATGTGAAATACAAATTCGACAATGTGTAGTATTCTTTCAGCTTTGTGTTAAATTGCAAGAGGTAGATGGGAGAGGCATAGATGTATATTGGGAATTAAGGTGCAATTGCACGTTTCCTAATAATTTATTCTTTCCATGAACTAAGCAATGGACTTGCTTTATCTATGCATCAGGTAAAAAGCTACAGTTGTGTTTAGTGGAAGTAGACACCCACTAAGAATACAACGTCATGGCAATATACTATATTACTATATAATGATCTCCTCTAGTGCTCCGAAGAAAAATAGTCATGATAACCATGTGCACTCAAAAATGAAGAATATAATCATACATGGCTAGGAGGAATGTGCTTGCCACTTAGGAGATCCAACAGAACTGTTCCATAGCTATATATCACACTTTCTGGAATAACTCTTCCTGAAGAAGAAGAAGAAGAATAAAACAAACGAAATAAATAATTAAGTACAACAAACTTGGCATTAAAAGTACTTGTACTAATTATATTTTGACCTTCTTTGTCTCTGTCCAATTATGCATGTGTGGATACGTCTGTGGATAGTAAGTGGAAGTAATAAACTATCTTTATTATTAATCTAAATACAACTGAAGACCTGTTCGTAAAAATTCAGGAGGGGTATAGGCCAAGTTTGTACTATAGCTCTTCCCATCACGGCTATTCTTCATCAATCCAAAACTTGACAATCTAGGATCACCTTCCTGTTAAAAAACAATGCATAAAACAGAATGGTTATTCTCAAAATTTCTTGAAACCCTTTTCAAGTTCTTTGTATGTTTACAAAGATTTTATTTTGTACCTCATCAAAGAGAACCCTGTAGGCATTCAAGTCATGATAAAGCCTTCTATTTTCAGTATTGCAATGATCAAGTGCTTGTGCAATATAATGAGCAACCCTTAATCGCATTTCCCAAGGCAACGGCTGTTTATCCCCTGTACAAATTCAAGGAAGAATAGACTTTTGTTCAGACATAGCATTTTGTCTTGGCAGAAAAACTCAATTAAAGCTACTTCGACTATTAAAAGTATAACAGTGGTTTAGTAACAATTTTAAGGACCACTATGTAACCACACCACGGTGATAGGTACCTTGTACGAGTAGTTTCTTTGGATCATCTTTCACATATGTTCTTTTATTTTAAACATCAGAGTTTTTTTTTTTCAAGTTTACTCCTTTTTGGGTCAGAGTCGGTACTTTATGCATTTAGGTCACCTAGCATATGTACAAGCTTACCCCACCCCCCGAGCGCGCGCACACACACACACCCCCAAAAACAAATGAACAAGTAAATTTAGTAATTAAAAAAATATATAAATCAGAAGTATACAATGGAATAGATGCTTGGAAAGAGTATCATTTGGCATGTACTCCGCCACTAGCAGCCTCTCATCTCCTTCAGAACAGCATCCTATCAAATTGACAAGGCGTTTATGTCTCACCTTTCCTACTCCTGCTGCCTCTGCCTACATTTTCATTAACAGAAATAAAACATTACAAAAATTACAATCAAAGTATAGCAAGGATAGTTTTCCAAATTTATACATGCAAAGGACATTATTTCCAACACAGCATTCTTCAAAAGATGACTGACACCCTTCATTTTTCTCTAATTACTGCAATGAAAATGAGGAAGACGATAATATACTTAACTGAAATTGGGAGAGGAGCACCTGTAAGATTATTCAATGTTGTGGGGTTATAAAAGGAAGTATTAGGAATTGCCCCTGAAATTAATCTTAAATTAGTTCTAATTGTAGATAAACACACAAGTACACACATACTCATCTATCTAGCGCAAGCATTCAAGTTATTTCCCCATTGATGCTGCTACTAATTATAGCTAATCTCTTCCATGCTATTTCACTTTTAAGTTACCCCCCTTTTATAGAGGAGTGGGACCAGTTGTAATACACAACAGTAGGGCAAATTAACAAGAACCCAACCAAACCAAAAAAGCAAACAAAAAAAAGCTGCTTCCTTTTTCTTCCTCCCCTCTACCCAGTGTCATCTTTGCTTACCACGAACTGTTGCGGATCTGGCCATGACTGTTTAGAAAATCTCTTGACAGCTATAAGCCGACCTCCGTCAAGCCTTCCTCTGTACACAACATTGGGTGCCTTCTCTCCACTCTCCGACACGATCAAGTCCGTGCTAAACCCCTTTGTCGCGGCTCTTAGCTCAGCTAGACCGTACTCCTTGAAAGCTGGCACCTTATCTTGATCGCCTCCAGTACCATCTCCATTCGCTTGAAAAAAAAACAAAAACAAAAACATAATAGAATCAAGCACAGAAAAAGAGACCAGAGAAAGAGAGGTAGGTCTAGGTTTCTGCTCGTACCGAGATCTGCCTTGTCCGGGAGAGGTTCTGGTTCGTCGGATGGCGGAATGGCAGCCTTTGATTGAAAGCAACCCATTTAGAGAGACAGCGTGAGAGAGAGAGAGAGAGAGAGAGGGATCTAAAGCTTGAGCTGATTAGAGATGGGAGAGCATAGGAGATAGTGATGAAACCCTAGAGAAGAAGTGAGGTGGTAAGAGTGGTGCGAGTGAGAGAGCAGTGAAGAGAGGAGAGCAGAGATGGAGGGAGGCAGGGTTCGTGAGAGACGCTACACAGAGAGGATCCGATGTAACCTTCGAACATTGTGCATTTATTTTTGCTGCCTCTTTCTCTGCAATGATTTCGACTGCAATTATATTAGTTATAGAATATTTGAACGAAATTTTTTTTTGTGTTTGGGAAAAAGAAAATCAAAATTTGGCACTACATAAATAATGTTAAAAAAAAATCAAACAAAATGGACCAGACTTTGCATGTTCGTACTCTGTATAAGGCAGACTTTCATAATATTGCCTATGATTTTATTTTCGAGGGTGTACTCACAATGAGTACTATAAAAAACGGGCGAAACGTCAGTGGCAACGATCAAACTGTCACGAATAAATTCGACGAAAATATTTGTGTGAATTTTTTTTATTAATCAGTTAATTATTCTCGAGTGTTCCCTTTCATTCCCACTTATTTGTCATTTATTACTCTGTAGTCTTTTTTTTGTGATTATAAGACTCGTATGGTCATTTACTACTGCTAGACAATGATCAATTATATATTGAGTTGTTTAGTCTGTTAAATCGACCAATTTATCTGATTAATTCGTCACATGATTTGTTTTGCTTATTTGGACTTTTTCTAAATGACAATTTCATAAAACTATATTAATTAATAAGAAAACTAAGTTAAAATAAGTTTATCTAATAAGTTTGATAATTTAAATTAACCATTTTTTTATAAATTATGAGCACGTGTACATAATTTTGATAAAAAAAACTCTAAATTTCTTGTAAAATTCTAACTAATCGGTCACGTACTAATTAATCATTTGATGATATTCCGTTCATCCGATAAATACATACCGTCATTTACAACACTACTCACAATAAACTTGTATGATTTCATCATTTTAAATTGAAAAAATAGAAATCAAACTTTCAAAGCAGATCCCTTTGTTTTCAACTTTTTCAATTTTAACTATCACATTTTGATTTTGACAAAAAAAAGTTCTTATATAAATATAACTAGAGTCGTTATATCTTAATATTAGCATTAAAACTAAAGTTGATATAAATAATTGTGTTGTGTCTAACTTGCCTCGTAGTAGGGTGAAATTTTAAAAAATAAATAAATTCTTCATGAAATTTGGAGAAAAGGAAACATATTAATAAGAATAAATTCTTTTAGAGCTTTTTATAGGGAAACCTTATATTTAAAAAAAAAAAACTTTTTTGAAAGCTTCTCCAAAATTTCAGGTGACGGTTATGGTTGTTTTCTCCTTTTAATTAAGCCTAATTAATTAATAACAAACCCTGCGTGGACTCCGCTTGAATTAATAAACATTTCATTTATATTTCTAATTATAACCTTTTCATGTACCAAATATGTTCCATCAATTCAAGCACGAGAACACATGAAACTGGAAACATCTGAACCAATTAAAGTCGAAACATCAGTACATCACTTTGATTTATTGAATAGAATGAGGAGGCACACAAAGAAGGTAAATATATTGACATAGCAGTTTTACTAGACGCAGCGCATGACAATAGAGCCAAAACAGCTATGCATATGATTAGTTCGCTGCATGAAGCAAGAGCTACACTGTCAATTATTTCATGCGTGGTCCCTGACAGCAGCATGCCACACTGTAATAAGTGTCTCCTAACCATGGAAAATGGTGATTATTGGAATGAAATTGAGACAACGTGGGTTGTGATTGGTTCAGCGCTGACGGTACCATGTAAATTTAAGATCCCGCAGTAAATCTGTAATTAATACAAGTCAACTCTCCTTAATTACTCCTTGTTATTTAATTCTACCTTACAAAACTTTTTATATTTAGAAATATAAAATTGTAATTATCAGATAACAAATGGATTACTTTTTTTCGTCTCGTAAGAGGGATCAAATTATTAGCTAGGTCCATTTTTAGATATTTACGGGACCAAATCAATAGTTTAGTCTCTATAATTTTCACAATTTTTTGAAAACTAAGTCACCATTTTTCAATTCCTCTGCTAAGGCTGTGCTCCAATAGAGAGGAAAAAGCATTCATTAAAGGAAAGGAAAGGGAGAGGAGGTGAAGAACCGACCATACCGTGATTGCTCGGATTTCGTCACCTGCTCCAGAAGCGGAAAAGCGACGAGAGAGCGGAGGGGAATGGAAGAAATTTGACACTGTTCGGAGGTGAACGCGTTGTGTAATTTGCTGAATTTTGTTACTCCTAAATTGGAGTGTAAGAAATATTGTTCAAAGGTGAACGATCGCTGATCACCTTCCTCTCTGTTCCTTCCCCTTCCTCTCTGTGCATATTTTTTGGAGCACAGTCTAAAGGAACCGAACAAACAATTAGGTTCCTTTAATTTATTAAATTGTCTCGTTGCTGGCATGTTGTAAAAATTAATGTAACAAATTAGTTTGATCCCTTATATAGTTATATGTATAAAAAAAAATGCAATCTACTTCCTTTTTGATAATTTATTTTTTTTAATTTCTGAAAGTAAAAAAAAAATTGGTGGCTTAGTCCATTAGTAAAACCGCCGGAGAGCCAGCGATTCTTTGATGATCAGATCCAAATTCCAAAACAAATAATTGAACCGAGGTAAAGGTGATGTGAATAGAATCTAAATGATGAGTTTAAAGAGGTTGCCATGACCAATTTCGGACTATCAGGTCCGGCATTGTTGATAATATTTCACGTGTCTTCAGAAAATGTTCCTTGGAGTTGCAGGATCTCCTGAAAAAGGAAAAAATGTTGGCCCGTAAAATTTGATTTTTTTTTCATTTAAATATGGTGATTTTGTATTTATTTAAAAATACATGAAATTTAATCTATAAATATATTTTTAATATGGAGATCACGTTGAATAATTAGGACCTATTAGCTGTTTGAACTTTAAAAATAGAGATAAAAAAAAATATAAAATACAGTGAGACATAACCCTTGTGTAGAAAATTATATTATATATTACAGATTAATAAATTAGAAAAATTATTTGTCGTAATCTTTCTCTCGTTCTGAGATATTTCTCTCCCAAGAGAAACTTTCCCCACAAAAACGCTATCCATCATTCATCATTTCTCTAAAACTGGTCTACAAATTAATGAAATAACGAAATAGCATATAATTATTTTTTTGAGTAAAGCTGGAGGTCGAGCCACTCAATTATTTAATACTCTTGTTGTTATAATAAATAATTTCTCTCTCATGACCTTCTTTCAAGATTTAAAATAACATTATAATTAACAAATTCGCTATTTTTGTAAAAATGAGCGTACTATTCCACACCAATTCAACAATTCGTATCTTTGTATTGTTACTACTTTATGCTCTCATCTCATCTTTTAAAAACAAAGAAAATGGAAACTTTACAAATTAGAAAATTATAAAGCTACGTTACTCTCATACTTCTGTATGGACTATGTATATGTATCAGACATGTATTCAATACCGATACACGCCCAATACGTATCCGATATGCCAGCTGGCGTATCGGCTTACGTGGCGCATCCTTAATCCCTTGATACAGTCTCATACGCTCTGACTCATCTGAATACCGCTCTGACACTTCTGGATACAAAATGGATACTACCCACCATACGCCGTGTCGTTGCTAACTCCCTGTGCACTAGCACCACGCCATCGCGATGTCGACCGCACAAAAAACATTTTTTTCTAATGCTCCAGGCAGAATTGAACTCGAGTTCTTTGGTAAGAGCGTCAGGGGTTTTCACCACCACACTACTTTACATTTGATGTTATAATCTAGTCGCATCTATATTTAATGTATATCCAAAACTTTTGATATTGAATTTATATAATACAAGTGTTGAACTAATGATATATAATAATAAGCGTATTGCATTCTTGATTTTTAAAAATTATCATATCACCGTATTTGTATTGTATCCGATACGGTACCCGTGTCCGTATCCATACAACATAATCATTAAAAAAAACGTACCAGAAAATAGAGATATCAGGTAACGAAAAATGAAAGAGTCGGTATAAAACTATAAATAAAAATCTGGTTTTTCTGCTGTCATGTCCACAGAAAAACCAACAAAAAAAAGCAGCAATGCCAATGAGCTCACAAGTCATAAATGATACAGTATCTGTCAGTATAGGAAAATGGGGTAACGTCCGTGTGGCGGGGTGACGAGCTTGCCTCGTCTTTTCTTGGCAAATTATGGGGCCACTCTGCTCCTGTCCTCCGCTTGTCTATAACTGCATCCTAGAGGTATCATTGAAGATTTATAATAATAATATTAATATAATAATAATAATGACGATGATAATGATGATGATGATTTAATTTAAATTCTCATGAATGAATTGATATATAAACTATGAAAAATATAGTTTATAATTTATTAAATGTACATATGAATTTTGAAAAAGAATCCGCTTTATTTACGAAATTTACATTTGGATCTAGCAACTATCTTTCTCTATTTTGCATTTTTGTGGAAATCTATAAGCATAGATTAACTCTGGTCCTCATCATCTGGAATTTTACTTGCCTTTCTCTTTCTCTGAAATGTTGATTTGTAATTAGAATTAAATTTAAGAATAGAATGCTCCTAAGTTTACCAAGTCTTTTTGTGAACTCAATTCTAAAATCTATCAGATTGGTTTCAAATGACAAATCTAAATTGTTGAAATTCTTCTACCCTACGAGTAATGCGTTTACATGTGAAATTTTTTTAACTTTCGAATTCATTTTGTATAAAGTCAAGCGGTCAAAATTAGAAGATATATAAATTAATTTTAATGTATTTATTTTCTGAACATCTTTTGACCACTTGACTCTATACAAAATGAATTTAAAATTTTAAAATTTCCGCATGTAGACGCATCACTCGTAAAGTAGAAGAAGTTTAACGGTTTAGATTCATCATTTAAAGTCAATCCAATAGATTTTAAAGTTGAGTTCACAAATGAACTTGGTGAACTTAGGAATACCTTAATTATGCTCTAAAATTAGAGTAAACTCTTTAAATCATGATTGGTAATTAGAATTAAAAGTCAGAGCATGTTTTTTTTTTATCTAATACTCAATTAGCTAATAAATTTGAATATAATTAGCTATTTAAACTAAATTCGTGCTATTTTCTTGCTCCCTAACAGAAATCAACCATACTTAATTGGCCACTTGAGCTTTTATAAAACAATAAATTTCACCTATGTATCAATTTATCGTTGACTGGTCAACCACTAATTATTTGAAGAATCATTCTTAATAGCCTCCCTTAAGGTCAACTAGTAGTCAGCAGTGAGTGTATGTCGTACGTAATGAAAAAAACATCAAGACACTTGGACACGGCAAGATTTTTTGTGACAATGTCCAACTAAATCATATAGCAACTAATTAATTTGATCACGAGAACTAAAAAACAAGCACAAAAATCTTAGTATATGGCAACCAAAGTCACGAATGAAATGGACATCTATCTTGTTTTGTGCGTATGAAACATAAAGACTTCCACAAGAAAAGTTGCATTAAGAGCCGCGCAACAAAACGGCCAGTGGGAGCAGGGACGGATGCACTCAAGGAATAATTAATTGACTTTTATTTTTATTTTCTGTATTTAATGATTTTCATATAGTTTAGAGTAAAATACTAGCTATGAATAGTGTAAAATTAATCTATATCTGCAGTATGAAAATTTTATATGATTTGTTCTCATTCCGTTTGATTTTTATTATTTGAAAGTATGTCTCCATCACTGAGTGTGCGAGTGATGAAACATCAAAATAGAGAAAAAGTAATTAAAGTTATACGACATCATCAACGGCGATACATTAATTAATTACTTGTTTTATAAAGTGCAGTCATTGCAATCAGTGATGACAAAATATGTTAATAATGTGAATTTATAACTTATAAGTGACGGTTCCTTAAACACAACCATCACCGGTGTTTAATATCACCAATGGTGATATTATTATTGAAGGATTCACAATTATTAGAAAAAAAAATCAAATCAATATGGATTGAAGAAGGGAATATTATATTATTTATGAAGGAGTTCAAATGTTTTCATTTTGGTGTTTTTATTGCATATATATTTTTGAAATTTTAATGATTTAAAATTTAAACTTAAATGTTAAACGGAAACTGTTAGATATGATTTATATTATTTTTTTCCTATGTATTTGTAAAATATTATGATATTTCAAATTTATTAATTGTTATTAAGAGTTTGTAAAATAGACTAATGTGAATAATTTTTGAATATTAATATTTAAATTTATTAATTTAAAAAAATTGCAAAGTGATTTGTTTTTAATGTGCATGTTGAGAAAATAATATAGATCACATCTAACGATTTTATTTTCAACTTATAATTCAAATCAACTTTCATATTTAATGTGATGCAATTGGATGCAATCTCATTTTACATTATGTTATTTAACGTAACTTTGAAGAAATTTATTTCGATCAATATATTAATTATTTGCTACAAAGGCAATTATTAGAGGCGTCTTGTTGAATTTATTATAAAAGAATATCATTTATATATAGATATACACCGAGGGTCTTTAGATGGTAAAGTGGAAAATTTTGTTATTATTTTTATCAAATTCAAAAGTAACTAGTTAATTTTACGTAGTTTTTTTCGTTAAAAAAACATAAAAGTGAGTTTCATCATCAGTATAATATGAGCTCCAACATATGCAAGTAATGATGAGCTTTTAAGAACTTTATTGGTGCCTAACATGCATGAATTGGTTCATCATGAAATTAATAGCCATCACCTTTTGTGTCCAAGAATATTCATGGGTTTCCAAATCAGATAAATTTATCAATTGAAACACTTTAATTACAAGTGAGAGGTAGGGTGATAAAAAAAGTGACGTGCCGTGCTGTGTCGTGACTAATACGCCGTGAATTAGGTCTTGTGCTGTGACGTCCAAGTGAAACAACACGTGTCGTCTCTTGCCGTGATCAAAATATCGAAGGTGGTCATGGCACGTGAGTCACGCCATGTCCAAACGTGCCGTGTCTAAACGTGATTGGTCACGTTTAACTATTTTTTCCATAATTTAGGTTAGTTTATTCATTATTCACCATTTGATCAAAATCTATCGGTCCTGATTATACGTGACTCACGTGACCACGTGTCGTGCTGTGACCATATCTTTTGCGTGACGTGCCATACTAAATTTTCAAAAGATGACCACGGCACTTAACAGTCACACGTGCCATACCGTTCCGTACCGTGATTGTGCCGTTTCATAACCGAGCTACGAAGAATGGGAATTGGGTTCTTAGTCTCAATCATGGCAATGTTTTCTGCTGGACTTGTCGAAGTTTATAGGTTGAAACATGCCAAAAGAGTATGCGCTGGTAGGTGCAATGATTCCAGTAATTTAAGCATTCTATGGCAAATGCCTCAATATATGTTGGTCGGAGCCTCAGAGGCTTTTACCTATGTTGGCATGATGGAGTTCTTCAATAAGGAGAGCCCTGATGGATTAAAGAGCTTTGTGAGTGCATTATATTTGAGTGGCTGTTTACTGTTACATTTTTTTTTTTCCTTGAGTGGCTGTTTACTGTTTTCAATCTTCTCATTTCTTGCAAGTGTTGTAGGATTTTGGTCAGACCAGAAATTATATTTGACAAGTCGTTTTAGTTTAGATAAAAAGCAGCAGCATGATCCCACAAGAAATGTCAATAAGGCCTTTGAATAAATAACCTTCTAGGTTCAAAGAGATAGCCTTTCTGTTTCTGTGACTATTAGTATTGGCAGATACCTTCAGATTTACAAATTTGGGCTTTATTATTTCCAAAAACCTTAATGGGCTGGGTTGGCAGATACCTGTCGAAATAACCTTAATTTTGTGTCCACATTAGTTCATTAGGAGCTCATATAGTCATATTGCTTCTATGTGACGAAACCAGATAGAAGCAATATGACTATATGAGCTCCTAATGAACTAATGTGGACACAAAATTAAGGTTATTTCGACAGGAGCATATTGATATTTTATTCTTTCAATTCAATCAGGGAGTTGAATTGGCGATTCCCAACTTGTGTGAAACGATTCCGAATTCAGGCGGTATGCACATACTGTACAAATTGCTGCAATTCTGAGGCGTGTTACGACCACCAGGGTGTTGAATTGGCGAGTCAGATCATATGATCTTATCAATCAGGAATTTAATTAAAAATGATTTAGATGAGAGTGCCGGATCAGAGAGAGCAAACACACATAATAAATAAACTGTCTAAAAGGAAAGGAAAAGAACGCACCTTCGTCTCTCCCAAGTTTCACAATAATACCTCTTGCTGACATGCTCTTTTATCTTACCTGAATCTCAGCCTCCCTACCCCCACCCCCCACAACCACCCAAAAAAGAGCACCAACATTAATATCTAATTGAAATTAAGAAGACACCATCATAACTTAATTCAGTACTGCTGGGAAGATACTTAATTTGGATGGGGGAATACAAAAAGAAAACCTAAAACATTCTTAAATACTCAAAATTTTTAAAAAGATGATATGATAGTGCATCAAATTTAAGCCAAAGTTATAATAATTTAAAGTCAAACAAGAAACCGCCAAATAAACCTCTAATAACTAAAAGCTCCGCTATAGAACTAAAGGCACTTCGCCAAGGCAAACCTTATATAATTATAAGGAGACTTTTTGTTTCTTCTGTAAAAGTTCTGCATTGGCAACCCTAAATAAAAAAACACCATTCAACAGATGCAGCATTTGTTGTTTCCACACTCCTTGTCACTTAAACTTTACGCACTTGGATATGGTGAGTTGATTCACGTCTCCAGATGGATTTCACGCCACTCTGAACAAGAGTCACGTAATCTCCTTTCTTTATATGCTTCCCGTTCTGTTTCATCATGAAGTTTACAAAGTTAACATCTGTTCCAAGACATTAATCATGATAAATGAAATGTAGAATTGAGTACCAGTAAAGCTTCTACAGCTCTAGAGAAAGTCTCTTCAGCATCATTTGAGAACTCCATTTGTACAGGCACTACACCTTGATATAGCACAAGTCTCTGCTTTATTCTCTCTCTACAAGGCAGAAATCATGTATTAGATTCCTCTCAAATATCATTTTTTCAAAATCTCATTGCTAACTTACTGGTTTGTAAATGCGAAAATCGTAGAAGCGGGCCGGAAGTGGCTCAATAGCACAGCCATGGACCCGGTCTGTGTGAAAACAATAATAGGTGTGTGCAGTGCATTTGCCATGATGGTTGCATGAAGGGCAAACATTTTACTCATCTCATGTGGAGTAAATTCTCCACTGCCTAAAGTCTTCAATAAAAGAGAAAGGAAAAGCAAAGGTAAAGAACAAGAATATTGTCTGGTTTCATAAATGAAGAATGTCAACAAAGAAAAGAGAAAAACAATTTACCTGGATAGGTGTTGAAGGAGCAGTTAAGGTGGTTCTAGCTGACATAGTTGATTCAGTTCTTAGCGCCACTGTATGCATCACTGTTACAGCTTTTAGCGGGAACCTAAGTAGAAACAAGAGGAAGGGGAAGAAGATTAAATAATGCAACACATGCAACTTTGTCAATAGGAACAAGACCACTTGTCAGAGCTTTCTATGCCTGGAGCTAAAATCTTTATGGCTCGACTAAAGTTAAAAGAAAAGTTAAATAAATAATTTTGCGTGTACCCATAAAACCTACAATGAGCACAATATTCTAGTGCCATTATGGTTCAGGGTTTAGGGACTAGGCCAACTTCTCAATTGACCGGGCAAGGAGTGCATAAGAAATTGTGCTTCGCCAGTAAATTATTATGTTTCTATGTTTTGGTAATGGTATACATGATATTTCCCATTCAGCCTTGGGTATCCAAGAATGTGACATTTGCAACAGTATATGATAAATTGCTCTAAAGATATTGCATTAAACACCAAACTGAATGAAGGGTGCAAAAAGAAATATTACGAAAAAAAACAGAATCAGTTCAAACCCATTATGTAAAAGAGAACTTACTTTCCATGAGCAGTTTCGCCAGAAAGCATGATAGCATCAGCACCTTCTTTGACAGCTATGGCTATGTCAGAGACCTCGGCTCTTGTTGGAGTGGGATGGTCTATCATGCTCTCTAGCATATTTGTCGCAACAATCACTGGCTTCTCCATGCTCCGGCACCTCATTATTATTTCCTCCTATAATATTTTACAAACAAGTCCAACTATCAGCCCCAATCCTTATGATTTGAACAAAAGTTCTCTGACAGAATTTGAATCCTGTATTTTGAGCATATATGTGCCAACTGACCATATATATGTTGGGTCCTGTGTTTTGTGATTTCTAACTACAATTTAGCCTGTAGACATGAAAAGAAATGACCAGGGACAAAAATAAAAAAAATACTGGTACACTGCATGAACTAAAAAAAATGGTCCTTTGGAGCCACAGCTGTAAGGAAACCACCTTACTCATATTCATTTTTGTAAGTTCGATGGTGAAAATAGTCAAAAGACTTTCCCACACACACACCAAATAGGCTATCAATAAAAAACCTCACTCATACCAGTATCCAATAAGCTATTTTTAAAGAATCTTACCCACAAGGCCACAACAATACCCAATAAACTATGATTAGAAAGAACTTGCCTTTACTTATATTTGGGTAAATGAATAATGATGCCAATGACAATCCAATGTAAAACAGAAAAATAATTAAAATCACCTGTAACATGGGAACGTCTTCAATTGGAAGCTCAGCCCCAAGATCCCCACGAGCTACCATTGCCTACAAGGACATTTAAAGTTAGGATTTGTAACTTATGGCTCAAACATATGAATATGATTGAAAGAAAAGGTTTCTGACCCCATCAGATGCAGAGATAATAGATTGAAGATTTGGTATTGCATCGGCACTTTCTATTTTCACAATCACATGTATATCAGCATTGCAACCTGCCAATTGAAGAGAAACAAAAGAAATTAGAAAGGAACATTAATTAAAACAAATGCAAGGATAAAATATAACATTTCAGATTAGCTAACAATTACCTTTTAGGAAATCTTTCAGCTCATGCACCACTTCAGCATCCTTCACAAATGAGACAGCATAGAAATCAACCTTGTTTTCCACACCAAATTTGATGTCTTCCCAGTCCTTCTCTATAGAAGTTGCAATAGTAATACACATAAAAAATAAAAAGGCACGGCATCAACACTAGAGATGAATAAATGTGTAAAAATTTTAAATTGTACAGTTTAGGGGCTTGTTACCTGTTATAGATGGAAGCGTGGCACTCTTGCCACGCACATTTAGATGGCGCCTTGATTTAAGTTCACCACCATCTATCACTTCACATTTCACTGTATCAGCTGTCTTAGCCCTCACAACAAGTGACATCATACCTCCTACATGGGTGAATTATTGGTCAAATAACAAGCATATATAAGCTAACAGCATAAAAGAATTTGAATTGCCAATATCCTACTTTCAGACAATGCATCAGTATATTTTTGAGTTGACTAATATATGCATAGTAGGAAACCAATCCTTTCACGATTTTTCACAACTTCAAAAGAAATTAGAGATTACCATCTACCAAAAGGGTATCACCAGCTTCCACATCATTCACAAAATCATCATAATTTATGCCAATGGTATTTTCATTGATCAAGTCACGGTTTATGGTAAAATTTAATTCTTGTCCTTCCTTGAGCATGATTGGCTCAGTAAGATCTCCACTCCTGACCTCAGGTCCCTGCAATAGCACAACATATCATTTTACTAATAGGAAATACAGAATATATACTTTCCTAGTCCTAACAGGGTAGTGTTAATATAATAAGGTGCCAGTTGAAAATGGGCTCTACCAGGATAGGTGAAAAATGTCATCTCCATGTAACTATTGTACTTTTTTGTACCCTGGCCCATTTTAGAAATCCATTAATAATGAATGATATGGATGGAGACTTTTAACAAGTTGGAATTTGTGTTCATGCAAGGCTTGGCAAGAAATTGTTTTTGCTCTTCTTCCTCATCTAGAAATAACAGTTCAAAATAAACACTATTAAAGCATTTCCTATTGTTTCCACTTGAGTAATTACAACACTTTACTTGCCCTGAATAGAACAAGCACTAATCCTTATACCACAATTAATGAAAAGGACACTACCTTGGTGTCAAGCATGATGGCGATGACATTGCCATCCTTATTTTCGGCATTGTACTCCTTCACCAAGTCAATAACCTTCTTGTGGGATTTGTGGTCCCCATGGGACATATTCATGCGTGCCACATTCATCCCAGCCTCAGCTAGTTTCCATATCATCTCTCGAGTGTTTGTGCTCGGGCCAATTGTGCATACAATCTTTGTTTTCCTTGCTGGATTTAGAGCCACAGATCCAATGTCTTGTGTCGAGTCAGTTGTTTCCTGAAAAACAGCAAAATAGTTTATAGCTAACAACATAATAATTCTGAAACATAATAGAGAATTTGACCAAACCCATTGCTATTATTAATTATTCTTTACAGGTTTCTTTAAAATATTTACTTGTCATTTACTGAAGATAAAATAAGGCTTGACCGAGACTTAGACAGTAATTCCAGCCAGATCACAGTTAGTTCATATGGAATGTATAGCGATCTTAAGCTTCCCTTAATCCCCTCTAAAGGATCTAGAGTTTTTGCCAGAGCTAACCAATTCTTACAACCAGTTACCAATTGGTTTTGACTGACTGGTGCAAACGAGTAGGCCGTTGTTATAAATTCCAATGACAATTAGCTAACGAAACATTGTGGTAGCTCTAATTACTCATTTAAGTTATGTTAAAAGCCCATGTAAACGCAGATAAATACCGCAGCAACAAACATAAAAGAAAATAATATTAACTAAATTTCTGGAGTCGCCCCGATCCAGCAAAAACTCCACGATCAACAAAACAGAATTAAAAAATTCCCCAACAACACTGTCCCAGCTCGAACGTGCATTCAATCGGCTGTACATATTAAACAAAAGAGCTTCAAATTCATTTTTACTACTCACAGGGTTTACGACGCCATTGGGCGAAGCGAGATCAGCGACCTTGGCGTTCGCGTCGCTGGTCTTGACAGACCTCACTACGAGATTTCTCCGACTAACAGGCAGGGCCCACGATCCGCTCCTAGCTATACTCTGGTTGACGCGCCGAGAGACCGAGTTCGTACGGGTTACCGGAGAAATCTGCGCCGCCAGGCTACCGATTTCCATCGCCGCCATCTGGAGCTGTTAAATGTCAGAGAAGAAAACAAAATATTTTTTTCGCTTGTGAGTCGGGACTGAGGCGGGGTTTAAGTAGCGTGCCAAGTGCCACGTACAGGTCTACAGGACAGAGAGAGAGACTCCAGCAGAGTTGGAGGCGCCAAGGGAGAGGTTAGAAAAAGTACAGACGGGCGTTCTGCCTCGATAAGATTATTTGTTTACACCTGGAACTTGGTCGTATATGGAGTGCCAGAATTTCAAATCAGGTTTTTCAATGCCATATATCCGTGTTAGAAAATGTGCACCGAATTATGTTCAATTTGATCCGAATTTTTCACAGTTAGCATTTGAATTCTAAAGTAGTATGTTTTTTTTTAATGATTTCGGAACTTATTATACTTATAAATTTAGTTTGTATGTCTCTCAAAAATAACGTATGACGTATACACCATATATAGTCTACAGAAATAAAGAAAGATATTTTTTTTCTTTCATGCATGTTTCAATGTTTCTCCCACATTACTTTGTTTTGGTTTGACTTTCACCCTCTGTTCTCTCTCTTTTTTTATTAGTCTGCATACCTCTTTTTTCTTTTGATTCACATGACTCGAGTACTTTCTCTCTGTTGTAAGTTCTCTCACTTTAGCTAAAAAAAGACATCTTGTAGATAGGAAAGGATTCAAAATTTCAGTTGAGAGTAGGCACAAAATACTGACAAGAGTACAATTTGTATTTTTCTCGACAAATTAGAGCGGAGTAGCGGACCTCTTTTTTCTTTTGGCAAATTAACAATTCTTCTGGACGATTGGGCTGCATCTTTTTTATTTTATTTATTTCTTTTAAACAAATCAGTGAATTAAATCCAAGACATAGGTATAAAATATCACTGGGACTAAAAAAATTTTGAATCCAGAAATAAGCACTTGTTTAGAATCTCTTTCAATCTGCCACTGCAGGCAGAATATAAATACACATCTCCTTAGAAGGATTTTTAAAAAGTCACAACCTTTGAAATTTTGATTTTTCTTTTTCTTTTCAAAATGCTGCAAAAAGTCACAACCTTTTGAATTTTGAATTTTTCAAAATGCTGCAAATAAAATATTCGATCATTTGATTTGATTAACTTACCGGTACTGATATATACTCGCTATAAATGAACTCTCTGCATAATGCATAATGTCTGTAGAGAAAGTACTATAGAAATATCTAGTCAGTCAACTCTCTGCATAATGCATAATGTCTGTAGAGAAAGTACTATAGAAATATCTGGTTCTGTAATTTGACTGGAGTCCGATAGACTGTTTACTTGTGGACCAGGAGAAATTTCACGATACGGTATACACCAGGCGTAAAAGGTGAATAATCGAACACCAGGGTCTTGTTTTTTGTGGCAAGGAATATGCGACAAACAGCGTGCCAATACCATTGAACTCCGAGGGCTATTAAATAAAGTGGAAAAAATTATTAAATAAAAATCATTTTCAGAAAAAAGAAAAAAAAGAAGAGGAGATCGCCAGCGACATTGAATGACTATAACATATTTTGGAGCCATTTGTGAGAACATTACAGCCGAACCCCCAACTGTACACCAGTGACCTAGGAGATAGTAGGTCTACTTATCATCTCTAACAATGTACGACTAAAATTAAATCTGTGCGTACGGAAGTTGAAACAGATCTGCACAGATTTTAATTAATTCGCACGAATCTTGATGTAGATTGAATGGTCATTAGTCATTACATCCATAGAACCCGCGGACCTACTCTGAATTCGTGATGTCGATGCCAGATCTTTAAACATCTGGTAATGTTCAATATAGTAATAGATATATTTATTTAAAATTTGTCGTTACGACCGAGGCATAGATAGTCGGTACAGATTAGGAACCGAATCAAGGAATCCAGCTTTGATCCTCTGGGACCTCGGTGGTGTGGTCTAATCTGCAAAGCACGTCAACATACTTCATAAAGAATAATAATCTTTGGAGGTGTGACAAACTGACTCCTAATTTATTAATGGAGGTGTGATGGAGTGATGGTACATCATTCTACATTTTTTTTTCCAGAGGAAATTTCAGATCTACTCCTCAAAAATCTCATAATTACGTTTATTTATTTATAATATCATTTTTACTCTTTTTGAATTTTAAAAATTCACAAAACTTGTTCAGTTTATTATTTTTTTATTAAAATTTATTTAAATTTATTGAGTTCATATTTTACAATGTACTAGAAAAGGGAAAATATATTACATGTGTGTAAGAATTAGTATGTTCGTGAGGACAAATTATTCATTTTTCTAGCTATGGTACATGCATAAACATATACCTATATGTTACTGTGTATGTGTTAGAAGTCGATAGGTGAATCGTTCGCCCTCACAAACTAACCAATCAAGCCTTTTACACATGCTACATATTTCCTGAATAAAATGTGTTATGATAGAAATGATCATAAATTGGATAAATTTGTATTTTTTAGTATAAGAATAAATATGATATTATGAATTTTAGAAGGAAAAATATATAATTTTGAGATTTTTGAAGGGTGTACGTAAAATTTCCATTTTTCTTTGTAAGTCAAGTTTTGCGTGCTTATATAATATTTTTTTTTTCTTTGATGA
The DNA here is from genome assembly GCA_964058825.1 of Carex arenaria. NCBI lineage: Eukaryota > Viridiplantae > Streptophyta > Magnoliopsida > Poales > Cyperaceae > Carex > Carex arenaria. The sequence continues at coordinate 711,654 of CAXKVW010001708.1, forward strand.
GGAAAATCTTGTGAGAATTTGACAGCTCATTTTTTTATATTTTGCCCAGTCGTCGCAATATTTTGGTTTTTCATCCAAAGATTTATTTTTTCTAGTGAGTATGAAGTACTCAATGTTGAAAATGCAGCATGCGTGAGAATTGAGATGCGAAAGCCGTGTAAAATGAGAGAACGGAATACCAAATTTTATATCCGAGATGAATTAATTTCTTGGTCAAAATAATATCAACTTTGTGCAAAAACTTTCGGATTATATTCTTTTAATAAATACGTTTTAACATCATTGATAAGTATTAATGATGTTAAATCAAATTAAAATATCATCTTACATATAAATAAAATATTACAATATATTAGCAAAATTATTTAAATGAAGAGGAGGATTCCAATGCTTTCATGTGCTCCATCGACCATCAATATCATACCTTTATTTTTTAGTTTTCTAATAACAAGATTGGTAAGAATTACATGTTAAAATACAACAGTGTGATATGTATTATTTACTCTACATATACATAAAAAAATTACCACTTTTCGATTTAAAAAAAATATTAAAAAATTATTCACATCAGAGGATTATTTCATGTTCTTCGTAATAATCAAAACAAAGTTTAAATGTCATAATTTTTACATATACATAGAGAAAATGATATAGATCATATAGGTGCTTTTATTTTTATATTTATTTTTTAATTTAAAGTTATTTAAAGTTTAAATAGAGAAATAATGAGAAAAAAAAATAAAGACATCTGAACCGTCATCTTAAATGAGATATAAAAACATGACAAGCTTGCAAACATTTTGCTCACGACCTTTAACTGATTTACCTCAGGACCTTTAAATGATTTTATTTAAGAAATTGGAATCTGATGGTGCAATTGAAATGATTGATAGCTACGAGACTCGGTAGTAAAATAATCAAATATCAAACATTTGCGTCTGAGAGTACTAAAATTAGGATTTTTTTTTTTGCACTGGATTGTTCATTAAATTAGCGTTTAACTGTTAAAGCCTAATTTATTCTTATTTCTTCCTTAAGGCTTAAATACTATATACTATCTACCTATCAATTCTAAATTATTTCTTATTAACCCCTACAGTTAATTCCCACACTTTAAAATATATATTTAGTTATTTACGCATGTATTTCTGCTCTTCACCTCTCCTTGCCGCAAAAAGGGGCTTGCGTAACAAGCTTACATCAGAATATAAATGTATAATTTTCTATCTAGATATCTTTGTCTGATGTTTTTTAACTTTATGTTCTGCTAATGTTCTGTGCAACTCAGCAAATGATACAAAATGAACTGTGGCTATCACTGAGAAACAAAATGAATACAATTGCTTCTTGGATGGTTCATGGGTAGATAGATGGTTGGCGTGGGGAAATTGTAGCTGTGGTGTGGTACAAAGAAGAGATGATACTGTATAAATCAAAAGCAGTGAAGGGTGGTTGTCCGTTACAAGTGGAAGCTCCAGCTTTAAAGGAATCGGTTCAGATTGCAATTAATAGGGCTGGGAATTGAGGCGGTCTTGTTTCATTCTGACTGCTTAGAATTGATGAACATCTGCTCGAGTTCTCAACCACCGATTAACGCAGAATGGAGTGCTTTTGAGGAGATCCACATTGGTATTTGCTGCAAGAACACAAATCTTTCTCTTGTGTCCATATGCAGAGAAGTCAGGAAGGGTAATTGGATGCGACTATGTCGGTCACACCTTTCTTTGTTTTAATATATAAGTGGGATGCTACCAGTTGATTTAAATATGGTTATTAGGTAGTAATGAGTGAACTCTGATGTATTGTAAGGTGCATACGGACTTTGAATAACAAAAAAAAAAAAAAACTTAGCAAATGATAATAGAGTAATCAAACTCTAAATAGTTAATTTTGGAAGCTGCACAGGTAAAATCACAATCAAGGGTAACATTATGAATTAAGCTTTCTTTTTCTTTCACGGAATTTGGTGCACCACAAACGAAAATAGATGGCATAGGTAAATAACACTTATTTTCATAACATAAAGTAAAAGGCATAATTGGCAATCTCATATGCACAGGATGATTATAAAGAAACAAGGAAATACTTGACACTAGAAAGAAAAAGACTAATACATTCCTACATTTTCATGAGAAATTCCCTTCTTTGAGCACAAATCGGAAAATTCAAGATTCGACCCCATAAGGCAGAAGAGCAGCAGCAACATGTCTACCCTCTTCATTCAAAATATTATATGTAGATGAAGCATTTCTCTGCAGAGGAAAGTCAGGAAATATATAAATAAGACAGAAATAAAAACTAAATGCCTAACCCAGATAGTATACAGGTCGGGTCAGGTTGGGGAACAATAGAAAAAATCTGTTGACATCTCAAGAACCTGCCAAGGTGCTAGCAAGTACAATGTAACATCGAAGTAACAGCAAATTAACTTCATACCAGATGGGGAAAAAAAGTCAGTGTAATAGCACTACAACATGTAAGATAAGTACCGAATCAACAGATTCCAGTTTCATGCCAGTTGAACGAATGAAACGGCGAAGCTCTGGGTCCACTGGTATGATATTTCTTCCACAACCAAGAATCAGAATTTCTGCACCAATGAACAAAACAATAATATCATGTTCATACAGAAAACCATACAACCATAGAAAGTAAAAGAAAAAAAAACATGCACATTCCAGCAAGGCAAGGAGATATTACAATCCAATATCCATCTTATCCTAGTTCTTCAATAAAGATCCTAACATTCTAGCTTTCAGTAAATTATCTGGGAAAAAGAGGAGGGTAGTGTCGGTTTTTTACATGTATAACTAGGTAGAGGCATAGATGCAATTTGAACTTTTTATGTTTCATAGGGTTATAATGTCAAGGATACACAATGTTCTCCTTTTGAAAGGATGTATTCATTGCGGGATCATGCAGGGAGAGGGAGGGGGGGGGGGGGGGGGGGTGGGTTTACACAAATTAAAAAAGGAGCAAAAAGAATGCTAACAAGAAGAACATTACCTGGAACTGGTCGAACAATTTGAAAGATTGAGAGGCTGCATAAGTGATAAAAAAACAACCAGCATTCATAAGTTTCAAACTAGAAAAGAAAAGGACTTGCATGAAGAATATGCTTCTTTGAGTCTGACACACTATTGGAACTTCACAAGTGAATACATATAAAGAGAACAGTCAAAAGTTGGGCAAATGACCAGTTAAATGAAGCCGTTTGTGTCATTTTCTAGTTCTCGCATCATTTGTGCAAGTCTTATTGGCTTTCAAGTCAGTTAGATTTCTCTTCGGTTCTGGATCAGGCCGATCAGTTAAGGGATTCAGGTTTCTCTCAGAAGAAATTGTTTAGGACATCATGATTTCTGTTTGGGCAACAGGCAGTTCAAGTTCAGTTCATGTCACATTTGGGTCAGACTGGATTGCTTGGTAGTGAGCTGTTGGCTTCCAGATTTGTTCACGTTCAGGTGCTTCAAGATGGTCCAGCTCAGGTTAGGGTCAGGTTAAGCAGTTATGTCACATCAGGCAGAATTTTCCAGAACTACGCGTTCTTTCCCATTGGTCAAAATTACAAGTAAACTTAAAACTCAAGAAAAATGAATAGTAATGCTCTGAGAAAGAAACTGTAAATAGGAATTCTAACTTTTTACAACCAGATGTACGAATACTGTATGACCCTACAAGGAGATACATGACTTGTGCACATGGCGTATCTAGTACAAGGAGTCAAGGACATACCTTTGAGGGGTTATATCGGAAAATTTCTTAGGAGCCCATGCCATTATTTTATTCTCCACTATAAGCAAGCTACCTTCATATTTTGTACCATTAATTGTGAATCCAGTATCTGAGTACCTATCACATGTTGATGTTGTTAATAGCCACAAATGACACTACTTTCAATCCTAATTTATTAGTTACCTCTCAATATTTGATTTATTAATATAAGGCCAGATGGAGGCAACAGTAGACCTCAACTGATGCCAAAATATTAAGGTGTTGAGAAAATTCACAGACAACCAAAATGGACACCATGTTTATCACTGACATTTCAGTAAGGATAAGTACCGGTGGCTTGTTGTCCAGGTTAGTGAATAAAACCAGAAACAAAACACCTATCAGGATGGGCATCAATTTCAGCAAAGCACCAAATACTACAGATCTCCTTAACTAGCCAGTCTAAGTTGTGGCAAGAAATTGAGCATTGTGTCTTCTAATTTGATGCACTTTTGGTTCTGAATACTCTTGTGAAGTCTCTAGGACTAAGAAAGCACTAATTCTGGAAAGAAAAGCACATCCAACAACTTTTCTATACAATTTACACTCAAATTATGATCTTATTTGAGAAAAAACTATGAATAAATAATTACTCGCCTTACTTGTTCCAGACCTAAATACTTGGAGCTTCTTGTTTTTATTTTTGAAAGAAAAACTTGAATAGTCATTTACATTACTGAATATTTTTAATTCTTGAAGCTTGTTGTTGTTATTATTTTTTTTTCTTTGTCTTACATTCAATTTGCTTTCTAATCATCACATAAAGGCTTTTATAACTCTTGACTTGCTTCTCATCAAATGAATCCAAACTAGGACACTAATGGTTTGGCTGATAGGCGTACCAAATTCAAGTAAATCAATCAAGAATTTATCCCATAAGTGTACACAATCAAAAATTTTAAAATAAAAGAAGCCAGCTGATAAAAAATGAAGTTACCCTTGGAAACGGAGCTGATCATCGGGGACACCATCTATGAGATTGATCTGATCATAGAGCGAAAATGTTCTCCTGCAACAAGTTCTCAAATCAGTGTTGTCAGAGATAATTTTGCAGGGTCTTCGGCATTCACTAAATCGAGGTGAAATTGCAAAAAGAAAAAAAATTAAGGAAAAGGAAGAAGAGAAGAGAAGAGAAGAGAAGCGACCTGAGAGAAGGGAGAGTGTGATTGGTGGTGGGACTAAGAGGCTGCTTTCTAAGCGTCTTGACGAGATAGGGCACCATTGATGCTATCTTCTGCCTACCTCCTCCCCCCATCGTCTTTCTCTCTCTCTCTCGTTACTTCAGTCGGATTGCGTCTCTCCGCTTTTTTTTGTTTTTAAGCCGACTTCGGGGTGTTTATTGGGTTCTTCGGTTTAACCTGGTTTTTGGGCCGAACTCGACGTCTCGAACGACGAGACGAGCTTGGGTCCGATGTCAATTGGACTCAAACTGAGTCCAATGGGCTCCAAAACTGTCCGATCAACTTTAAACTTCGTGCGCACGTGCTAGGATATTAAAGCAATGCGCACGGATCTTAAAACGGATCGGACGGTGATAGAGCCCATCGGACCCAAGCTGCTCTCCTCGACGACTTGGTTCGGCTTCAGTCGCATTTTCATCGCACTTGGCGCAATTACAAACTCTCGTATGTTATTTATAATAATTAATTTTAATTACAACGAGAAAATATAGAGAACATTTATGAAATTAGACTGAAATTTAAATTAATTATTTAAATAATTTAAAATTAATTTCAAAACTAATGTACTCATTCGATTAATTTTGATTGTTAGCGTTCAAAAAATAAAAAATTTAAGAAATTTTCATATATTTTAGAAATTAATTTCTGAAATAGATGGGCGAATAGAAATTAATATTTTTTTGTTAACATGACATTTTAGAAGTAATTGCATTAAAAAAATTCTTCCTATATTTGAAATTATCATACATATCTAAAATTATAAATAAAATCACAGCTTAAAATTTCCAATTACGAGATACTCTTAATATAAATTTTTATATATTTTTTCCGGCGTCTTTTTTTTTTTAAATAGAACTCAATTTAAACAAATTAACCAAAGCAGCACAGCAGGTTGGGAAGTTATGAAAATAGCCTCTATCGGTTTTTCAAACCGGTGTGGCTTAAAAGAGCTTTGCTACACCGGATCCTGAAACCGGTGGAACATTTTTATTACCCGAATGACCTATTTTCCCACCAGACTGTGGTCTACCACAGAAAATCAACAAACAATGCTCCACCGGTTTGAGGAACTGGTGGAGGCTTGTTTTATTTGGATCATTGCATATTAAATTCAAAATAAAATAGTGTGCAGATCGATATGAATACATATTAAATTCAAATAATATGCATGGATCCGAATGAAGTGGAATATTGTTTGTTCTGCATAAACTAATGCTAATGCACAAATAAAACAAGCCTCCATTGGTTTCCCAAACCGGTGGAGCATTGTTTGTTGATTTTCTGTGGCGGGCCACTGCCTGCTGGGAAAATGGATCATTCGGATAATAAAAATGCTCCATCGGTTTCGGAATCCAGTGTAGCAAAACTCTTTCAACTCACACCGGTTTGGAAAACTGGTGGGGGCTATTTTCATAACTTCCCAACATGCTGTGCTGTTTTGGTTAATTTGTTTAAATTGAGTTCTATTTAAAAAAAAAAAAAAATCTTTTCCGGCGGTTAAAAAAACTGCGGTTCTAATAAAAATAATTTTCTTTTAAAGAAATGGTCCAGTCTAAAAAAGTATGTCAAATTTCTGAATTCGAGTTCGAGAATTCGACCAGATCAGATACCCTGTGCAGAAAGGGAAATCGATGGCGACGATGCGGGGTGGCGTAGGAGGAACTAGCAACAGAGAAGACAACGCGAAGGCGACAGTGGCGGAGCAGATTTCTCAAGCCGTGCAATCCACCTCCAATCTCCTCCACCTCATGCAACAGTCCTCTCCTGCTCAGGTCTCTCTCTCCCCTCCCTTATTTCATTATTTTGCTGCTCATCTCGCCCTCCCTCCCTCATTTTCCATAAATAATATGGACTTGAACTTCTTTAATACCTTTTATTAACTGATAGATAGTCTGATACTTTTACAATGTTCCAACTATATTATATGTTCTGTTATGTGAAGATCAACTCTGAGGTGATAATAGTTTATTTTATTAAATTTGTTGGCGTATTTAAATGCCCAACAATTACTAGCAATAATACTGGTAGAGTGGTGGTACTCCTCCTATTGGGATGGTTCTATCTGGTACATATTACATGTCTCCCAACAGATTTTTTTTTTTTTTAAATTTTCTTTACCATATTTTGATTTAGATTTAGCAACCTTTTGCACTAAGATAATAATCGCATATTCCTTTGTTGAAGTACTATAGTTGGGTGATCACTTAAACTGTTCTTATAAAATGTGTTTTTGCTGAAATTTTCTTCTCTACAGGCAGAATTAATAAAACTTCCTAAAAATCTCTTGGCTAAAGCTTCTCTTGCGAAAAGTACTGAGCATGTATGTCAAAATAAACCCACTACATTTGAATTTTAAGTGGCGATAATTTCTATAGGAAGGCACTATCTATTTTAAAATTCCTATTATCTTAGGTTCTGCAGCATCTGCCTCATGTCATTTCTTCTTTGGATGCTTACATGGAAAGCAGCTTAAATAGGTGTGCACTCTCACACTCAGTCTATATAATCTGTCTGTACAGTATTATTTTATGTTTCATCAGAATCACACTAATGGGGGCTTAGTTGTGTAATACACTTCTTCATTCTTTCTGCTGATGTTGTATAGTTTAACAACTATTTTTTTTCTCTAAAATTGATTTACCTAATCTGGTTTCTTAGTGTAAGGGTTACTTAACCAGAAGTCCTTGGAAAGAGAGTGATATTTAACAACTATTTTTTTTTTTTTACTCATTGGTTAAGTTGCAAAAATTGTCATTACCACTAACGGAAAAATATTGAGGGTGACTTTCAAGTAGACAAAGATAGAAGCAAAATCTATTGTACCACTAAATTTAATTTGCATTTATATTTGATTGCAAAGAATCAGTGGCAAAATTGCAATGGAATGAAACAATGATAAGCACATTTTATAAGAAAATATTTTCCTATCTGTAAAGGTTTCACACAGCCAATAATAACAATAATAAAAAATTCAAATCCCCAAGTTTACTACCTATTCAACAATAATCATGAAATAAAATTATGAATGAACTTATTGACTAGACCATTTTCACTTGTCGAAAGCAAGTCTTTAGTAATCTTGAGTGATGGTGGAGAGAGTGGGAAAACACTATCATGGAACAGCTTGTTGTGTTGATTATTAGTCTTGGATGGTTGTCTAAATGGCAAGCCAAGCTGTGCAAAGGTTAGGAATAGAGGATGACTTGGCAGCTGAGTCTTGCTTGGGAGTTAGAGAGAGTCCAGATGGTAGATAAAAGGTGGATTAGTACTCCGAGTGAGGGTAATGGTGGAGCAGTAGTTGAGAGTAAAGTAGAAAGAGAATTGGAGTAGGAGAGGGACTGGAGGTTTAATATCATCTATCACGTGATTGGTCATTTTCCACTGATCATATCTGGATAACCATACAATCTGACGGTCTCAAATTCATCGCCAATATGATCAATATAAGTTACTGCCAAATGGTTTCTTTTATCTTGAATATACCCCATCTTCATTTCAGTCACTTCTTTTTACCCGTCCTGACCCTTATACTTCCAATTTGATAAAAAATGGATGATTCTGTTTATTCCAAATTCAATTAAAGTCACAAAAGATATGAATTGATTTGTCAGATAGTTAGTTAGCCCTTTACATGTATTAAGTTACAAAGTACATATCAGTAGTATGGAATTTAATTATAAAAACTTTGGATTTCCAAAACATAATTACATAGATTTTTTCTCAAGATAACTGGAAACAATTTCAAATTGTACTTCATGCTTTTGATAATTTGGCATATTAGTTCTCAAGTTATTTTACTTTTGTTAATTTGAATTTCTGAATTGACATATCCAATTTGGACAAAACTAAAGTGTAGTTGCTATGGACGGACAATTCTAAGTTGTGTGAGCAAATGCAACATGAGGTATAGTTTAGTGACCTTGTGAAATTAATCACCCTTGATCTTTGGTTCCTTGTTATTATTTACTGTGCTCTTTTTCAAATAGCACCCCAGATTTTACTGGATTTGCAAAAGCACAGAATTTTGCTCGTGGTAACAAATTTCAGAAACTTGACTCTTTGCAAATAGTAGCCCACTTTTAATACTTCCCGTAGTGCCCAAATTTTCTTTAACTCTTGTTATCTTACAAAACTATCCTTGACCAGTTTATGAAAACTTGATTGAGTCACTAAATCATATTGGTAATTAAATTTGGATTTCAAAATTGGTTGGGGCAAAATTTCTGACGTCGATTGCAGCATGTTTTTTTTTTTTTTATCATTTTAATTGAACTGCTCAAGTGTTATTTAAAATAAGTTTCCAATAGCTGGGTGTAAATTATAAATATGAGAGATCTTTTGCTTAACTGTATAATAATTTAATAATGACCCTGATTTATCATCTGATATTACAGTGCTGCTCAAATTAAGACCATAAGCCAGGTGCTCTCGAACATGGAAAATTCTCAGCTAAAATCTGTATGCTCGTATCAGCAAGAAGAGAAACAAAAGGATGTCAAGTTAAAAGAAGTGAAGGACCATTAACTCCTGTTAAATGGATACAAATATAGAGGTCATTTTTGGAGAAGGCGACCCCCTTTTTTTTAAAAGAAAAAAATACACTGCAATGATCATGTTTGTCAACTAATTGGTATAGATTCATTCTTCTTGTTCATTGCGAATGGGTACCAAGTAGGACTAAAGTAGTTGTTTTATTTTGTTTTGTTCGTTTGACAGTTTCTATTCTACTTACAAGTGATGCTTTTTGGGAGGAAGTTACTCCGACCTTTATTGATTCTGTACAGCGACAAAGGCTGAGTTTCAGGTCGCATATCATAGCAGTAGAAATGTACATTGAATCACTTCTTTGTATTGTTGTTTTGAATGGTAAATGATGAATTATGAACCTTATATAATGCAAGTTACTGGATACATAGTAATACAAATGGGCATTATGTTTCTTTCAAAAAATGAACCTTCAAGAATAAAATATTAGCTAATGAGTGGGGTGGCGTGATCAAATCATCATGATCGGATTTGTCGAAAGGCTGTTTGCGGATGAGATCGAATAATAAGTTGATTTGTCCGATTAGTCGTCTGTTTTCCATTTAAACAATCCAATTAATTATCTGTTTTTCGTTTATACGTTCAATTAGTAGGTCATTTTTTTCAGCATTTATTCGTTATATGCACTATACTTTGTTTTGTCTTATTTGATCTTTTATAAATGGTAATTTCATAATACTCTATTAGGTCATGTTTAGTTGTGGAGTAAGATATGGAGTAAATGTATTTTTTTTTTAAATCTTCACAGAAGCTGTGAAGTTGTGAGGGGGAATTGAACTCTCGACCTTTGGATACAACAGTTCTAGGACTTTTTCCTAGTCAACTGTGCTACCTCCTCTTTCTCAGGAGTAAATGTCTTACTCCATACTTAAGTATTCAAACGAGAAGTAAAAGAAGATAAATAAGGTGGAGTAAGAGGTAAGTTAATCTGAATTAAGTTATTCAACATCTCGAGGTGGATTAACTTACTCCACTTGTAGGGCCCATTGTCATAGACAGATGCTCATTTTCCAATACATTACTCTTTTAGGTAGATTAATTTAAACCATGAGTTAAACTACCAAACAAGATGTAAAATATGTGATATAAGATGGAATAAGCAATTTAATCTTCATTTATTTTACTCTACAACCAATCATGATCTAAATACCAAGAAATTAAATTAAATTAAATTTATTTAATAAGTTTAATAAGTTAAATTAATTATTTTTATAAATTATAAGTATATATGATTTTAATAAAAACGTAAAATTATTCGTAAAATTCTAATTATTTTACTAATTAATCACCGCATATAGATTAATTAATTCACAATATCTTATCCATTCAATTGACACGTATCCTTATTTACAAACCTCGACTGCAATTCACATATATCTCAAACTTCGAGTGTTTTTCTGGAAAATCTAACCCGTTATGCACGAATCTCAAAGCATAAATAATACTGGCCCCTGCACTATCCCCTTGTAGACAGGGGCGGATGCAGGATTTTTGTCAGGGGAGAGCAAGAATCGGGTTCACATAGCTTATCGGATTCAAATCCATTAGCGAACCGGGTCTCTATGAATTCTTACATTATTTAAATTATCATGATATAATTCTTACATTGAAGATACTGGTACTGGTATAACTGTAACAGAAGCTAGGCAGTTAGAGATTGATTAGATACAAAAATAATTGCACTTCCGCTAGGTAGTTAAAAACTGATTGTAATAGGAGTTGAAGCTACAGCTCTAATCCTCCATATATCGCAATTATCTCTCTGTCGGTAGTGCTAGAAAGTTAGAGTTGGTCAGAGACTTCGAGTCTGAGTGGTTGGCAGTTTTTTTTTTATTCAGAGTCGCTATTGGAGACCGAGTCAGAGAGAGCGACGCTATGAGGAAGGCTTCTATTTGTTTTCTTTTAATCAGCGACACGAACAAATGGGAGAACCAATTGGGCTTGGCCTGTAATTTTATTTCTAAACTGCATTGAATACAATACAGAATTGGGCCTGCTGGATCCAGGGAGGGGAAAAACTGAAATGGACCTATTTTTATCACTAAATTTCAAAATTCAGGCCCACCCCCCCCCCCCCGGGTCACTGTGGGTCCGCCCCTGCTTGTAGACACCGTACACGTCGGTCCCGCTTGAGATATCTCAGACTCAGAGGTTACGCATTCCATGGACTGTCCGGTCAAAATCGTGCCGCGACGATCAGAACCGTTCATTACATTCATTACTTGCAAATCTTTATTATATTATTAACAGAAGCAAAGGGGAGAACGGTCCAAATAGGATAGCGGATCCGACTCCGCTGCTTGCCAAATAGACAAGCATGATTCTGCTTTTCTAAATCAAACTTTTGAATTTTTTTCATGTACGAATCTCAACAAAGATTGATGGTTTGATTTGGAAAAGCAGGGTCCGCTTGCCAATTTGGAAAAGCAGGAGCGGCGCTGACATCATGCCACGAAAGTAAAAAGAGTCAAAAAAATTGCCAAGGTGGAAAGGTAAGTCATGAGAATCTCTCGCCTCCTATCTATTCCATTTTCTCCGCCTGGTTTGAAAGAGCGCGAAAAAGAGAACCGGGGCATGGCTTCCTTGGTCTCGTCCCCTACCTCTTCTTCAATCTCCCGTCGTTCTATAAACCCTAGTTCCGACCGGCCTCAGCATCGATTCACTACCCCCTATCGTCGTCACGTGGCTGTCAGTTTCTCCGCCTCACTTTGTTCTCTTTGTTCAGTTTGCCTCTTTTATGCGCTACATTTTCTGTGCCCCCCTTGAAAAATTGAAAATATCAGCGTACTAATCTGTAAACAAGAAATTTCATGCATGCTTCGAGTACACTTCATTCTAATTGCTTTTCTCTATATAAATGGCCGAGGAAAGAGGGTTAGTGTTGTTTGGAGATGCTTGTTGCAGAGATATTTCTCAATTATTATATTTATTTATTTATTTTCAACCATTTTGAGGTGCTTCAACAGTCCAGATGAAAATTATATTTTATTTATATTTATTTATTTATGCAGAGATGCAGCCTCCACGGTTCTCTCGGATTTGATAATGGATTAGTGCCTCCATGCATGCCTGTTTTAAATGATAGAATGCTTCCGGAGATGCATTGCTTTCAAGATGGTAAAGGAAAGCAGAATTCTCGGCTGCGTATCTTTTCTGGAACAGCTAATCCTGCACTTGCTCAGGTCGGTTAATTTGAAGTCGACTATTTAGACAATTCTAGTTGTTCTTGTTTGCAATTGTACTGGAATTATATCATTATATGCACTTATGTATGCACTGCATGCTTCCATTTTGCATAAATCTGTTTTTGAAATTCTATAAAGATATAATTGGAATGATGTTTACATGTTATCTCAGCATGGATGACTTGTGTTTATAGCTATACTTAGCAGGATATTTTGCAAATTAGGCTTCATAGTCAGGATTTTGTCAAACAACACCTAAAAAATTCATGCAAAACATCATTTGAAATTACTAGATCGGCTTTAATTCAATTTTGTCTTTGACCAAGAGCAGGGGTTAAAGTTGTGAACCTTTAGTTATAATTTTGTTCAGTATTCTAAATAGTGGTTCTGTCTCAGTTGTAGATTGGCGCTACTGGCCACAGTTACCACTTCTGAACAATCAGTCAATCACTTTTCCCAGCAGAAAGGTGAAATATGAACAGCTAAACCAAAATCCACTAACCAGCAAAAGCGAACTATTCAAGTTGGTGAACTGAATGTTCAAGTGGATTTAATTCTTAGTTCACACTTTGAGTGGATTTAGTTCACCTTTTCGGATGGTAATTTCTGTAAGCTATTTGGATTTCAAAAATTTCAATGGATCCTTGTGGTTCGTTACAGTTACGAAAATGTTTGCCCCTTTTGTATATACAATAAATAATGGTTCTATCTTGCAAAATTAGTCTTGTTTATATTTATTGTAATTTTGTTGTACCTCTACAATCAATGAGATATTCTATAGCCATATATACCCTATTTCATTTATTTATTCGTTTCCTTTTCAGTACTAGCTAATACTGTCTCTTTGATTCATTCCAGGAGATAGCAGACTACCTTGGTTTAGAACTCGGAAAAATAAAAATAAAGAGATTTGCTGATGGTGAAATCTATGTTCAATTACAAGAGAGTGTGAGAGGCTGCGATGTATTCTTGGTGCAACCTACATGCCCCCCAGCAAATGAAAATTTGATGGAGCTGTTGATTATGATTGATGCTTGCCGTAGAGCATCTGCGAAAAACATCACAGCTGTGATACCTTATTTTGGGTATGCTAGAGCGGATAGAAAGGTGCATCACCTGAACTTTTTTCCTCTCAAGTAAAATTTCTGGCTTTCTTTTTTGTTTGAATGACAGGAAATGTTCTATCCTCAAAAGATGTGTTAATGCAGTTCTTTTTTTGAAATAAAAAATTGAGATAAATGCCATTATTATATCCTCTCAGAGAAATTCCAGATGCTTGTTCTTTTTTGTTCATGCCTCACCCAATTCTTTGCGGCATGAATTTGGGAAGATTGTACTTTGGGGACATATGAAAAGATATACATGTGTTGTTATGCAGTTTTGTAGGGACACTTGTGAAGTTACTGTTCTTTAAGGCATTGATTAATTCCAAAGCTGATTACACTTCTTTATTCATAATTTAGACACAAGGCCGTGAGTCAATTGCGGCCAAACTTGTCGCAAACCTTATCACAGAAGCTGGTGCACATCGTGTGCTTGCATGTGATCTACATTCTGGTCAATCCATGGGCTATTTTGACATCCCAGTTGATCACGTCTATGGTCAGGTAAAAGCTTTTAGAGAGTTACTTGAAACAAATGTTTCTTCTAGATATAAGAAATGTTCCAATTATGCAGAACAAAGGAAAAGAATAAAATAGAACTACTGGTACTGAAAGCTCTTAAGTTAATGAACCGGTTTTATTAAGCTTGCTGGTTCTCTAGCCAACAATCACCAATTTTGTTGCATGCATTTTTAAAGGGAAATCTTTTGCAGGTAGTAAAATAAACAACGATGTATAGGCTTATTATTATAAAGTTCCACATGAAGGCAAAATAGTATCACATAATGGAAGGTGTTTTTCATGAAAGTTGAAGGTGTTGTACTGAGCTAATTATCCATCTGATTTTCTTCTGTGTTTGTTTCCATGTTTTTTTTTTTGGAAAGTCTAGCCTGTTATATTGGATTACTTGGCGAGCAAGATGATCTGTTCTGATGATCTGGTTGTGGTCTCTCCAGATGTAGGGGGTGTCGCCAGAGCACGTGCATTTGCAAAAAAATTGTCAGATGCACCTCTTGCCATTGTTGATAAGAGGCGTCAGGGCCACAATGTTGCTGAGGTTTCTTGTTTCTTACAATATTTTTGTTCTCTTAAAAAATAAAAAGGTATTATTATATGCTTAAAAGGTTGTCTGTGATTTTGCAGGTATTGAATCTTATTGGGGATGTTAAAGGAAAAGTTGCTGTTATGGTGGATGATATGATTGATACAGCTGGTTAGTTCCATAGTTTGATGCAACTCCTAATTATGGCCTCAAAAGATTATTGAAAAAAACATTTAGCATTCAATGGGCCCGCTCTTGCATGGACCTTTTAATTAATATTCTGGCTACTTGAACCCAGGAACAATTGCGAAGGGTGCAGCTTTATTACACCAAGAAGGAGCAAGAGAAGTGTATGCTTGTAGCACCCATGCTGTTTTCAGGTACTGGAAAAGAGAAGTTGGTTACTGTACTGGTATAAGACTTCACCAGTACAGGTTTGGTTACATTCAAAAGCATCTCTTGCTTACTTTTCTTGTTATTATGCAATTAAGGACCAAATATGACCACAGATGAAATTAAAAAAATTGAATTTGAGCACGACATACAATCTAGAACTAATAGAGGTCAATATTATCTGGTGCATGCTTTTTAATACCGTACTATTATTATCATATTTTTGAAGTCCACCGGCAATAGAGAGGCTATCAAGCGGATTATTTCAGGAGGTCATTATAACAAATACCATACCTCTGCTTGAGCAGAAAAGCTTTCCTCAATTGACAGTTCTTTCAGTTGCAAATATCTTAGGCGAGACCATTTGGCGTGTTCATGATGATTGTTCTGTCAGCAGCATCTTTCAATGAATGAGTTGCATTTCTTTCTTTTTTTCACTTCAAATTCTTTATACAGTAAAATTTGGCAGTTTTGTTTCCGGTTTTGTTCAGACATTGCTTGTAAGCTAGCTTATGGCAAGAAGTCAAGGTAACAAAAGGTATACTAAGATTCCAAGAAGCGCTATGTTGCAATCCGTGTTGTCAGGTTTTAAACTCCGCCAGGAATGTCCATGAAACATAGAATTGATTTCAAACAAGTTTGAATTGTTGATTTTGATTTACATATTGTCATTTTCCTATATACACGAACATGGAGTTCATTTTGTGCATAGTAAAGACTAAAGAGGTTGGAAAATTACTATTGTGCATTCATTTTTCAAGAAATTTCTAACTCTTAATTTTATACAAAATGAGCTTAAACAAATTAGAAATGTAGAACATTTTCTAGCTCTTGGTCATTTTTGAGATTAACCTCAGGAATTCTGATAGGCTTAGGCTCATTCATTCCTTCACCCCAAAAAGGAATTAATAGCCGTTGATCATAAAATATAAAATAAAACATCCAGAGTTCAATATATCAGAGCCCGAATTTAACAAAAAGGACTTTACAGATCATATGGCAAGACATAGATTTACAAGAATGCGGGGGACTATTGCTTATCGGACTTAAATTTGCATCCGATGGGTTCCATAACTGTTTGATCTGCTTTAAAATTCATGCACACGGATATTAAAGCATCGCGCATAGATCTTAAACTGGATCGGATGGCTATGGACGGCTATGGAACCCATCGAACTCAGTTTGAGTCCGATGGGCATCAGACCCAAACTTATCTCCATGTTATCATGTTAGATGTACTCGCGTAAAATATGAATTGGTTACCCTTTTCAACAACACTGTATCTCTATTATTGCACTGCATTGGATATAAAAACTCTTGCACGAACAAATCTATGACAAATGTGCAAAATTTTTATTACTAGAACTGTAGAACATATCACGTCCACCTAAAGCTACAGGTTAATTAACTTTTTTTTTTTTTTTTTTTAAAGTATCTAGCTACCGATGTTGGAATATGCCGATTTAAAAAATGAATTGAAATAGACTTTGATTTGATCTACAAGTTCATAAAAATATGTATCCGTTCCTATCATAAACAACATGCCAAGGATAATAATTTTGGTTATGGTAGAACCACTAAGTTTTACCAAATTCATCTCATCATTTGTCTCGACCTTCCCTCTCTACCAGCTGTAATTGAGGGGACAGCTAAAAGGATCTAGTTCCTTCCAATACCAAGCAATAACATACAATTTAAATTGAAAAGGCTCAATAACACCAGCAAGGCACCACCTAAAAAGGTTATGTACTTTAAACATTGATACAAAACCGATCAAAATCAATTATACATGAACACAAGGCTCCGAAAACATAATTGTCTCACCAACCACAAAAAAATAATCAAATATGCACACAAGTCTTTCCATTATTTCATAACGAAATAATAGGAAAATTTATATTAGACATGTTATACTCTACAGAAGATGAAGGTGAAGTGGGGAATATAACCAATTTGCAAAAGCTGTACCTAAAAGAAAACTGTGTTTACAGGTATCAAACTCGTGACAATTTATTTGATGCCTCTCACATAATTGTGCAACCACCTTTCCTCTCTTCAGACTGTTGGGGTGGTTGCTGTTGGTACCGGCTTGGATCCGAAGGGTTGTAAGTGAACTCAGAAGTATCCAGCCCATACTGTGTACCAGAAAAAAGAAAAGAAAAAAAAGAATGAAGTCAAAGTGTAAAAAGTGAACTAATGGAACAAGGAATATTCTTATTTCTCATTCTTATATGACAATTTTTTTCGGCTTATCCAATGTTATTTTATTTTAATTTTTTCACCATTCAATTTATTATTGCTACAATATACCATCCGGTATCCAATTTTTATATTTAACACTTGAATAAGTCTTTTTCATCAAGTACTGCTCTAGATTATAAAAATTTAAAACCCTAAAACTGTGACTTTTATGTTAAACACGACAAATGCAAATTGGACATTACTTGACTGCAGTTTCTCCATATACATTACCGTTTTTTAACTTGCAAAAAAAATCATATAACAACATTTAACAGAAACCAGGGGCCTGCTTTTCTAGTGTAAAAATTTTAGACTTAACCAGTAAACTGCAATTTCGTTTAGCCCTATTCCAAATAACGAAAGCCCTATAACCCATTTGGTATCACATTTCTTCAGGAATAGATCGGCCAGATTGCCATTCTTTAGATAAACTATATTAATAGAAGAAATGAGATTTTTCTCTCATAAAAGATGGAAGAAGTTTGGCTTTCTTTTGGAAGAAAAACTACTCCGGCAAAGAGCAGGAATAAGTTCTTCAAAAATTTTGAAGCACTTCCACTTTATTCAAATGACTTCTTCTTTTTCCAAAATAAAATTGTATTCCAGAATAAAATACGTAAACAAATGAAAGGAAATAGACAAACAGTTCCCTGATAAAGAAAAACCAAAAACAAGACCAGCCCTATGAAACTGCCATATTCTCCAGAAATAAACAAAAATGCAATCTATAAAGTACGTATCAAATCATCAAGAATAAATTTCAAGGCAGCTCAGATATTCACAGTGGTGCAAAAATAATATTGAAAATAACAAACAGCAGCAAATGGCAATATTGTACCTTCTCCCTCATGCGCTGGCTCCAGGCATCGTTGCGACTGGGGCGTTGGTCAAGAGTCGGTACTGGCACGCCAGTAGCAATGTTCTGACGTGGGATCAGAGGCTGGCGCATATTCATTCTCGGGTTGATGTACTCGTCATCACTGTCATAATCAGCAGGTCTGTTTCCTGCTCTGACTATCAGTGCCAACAAAAATAGCAAAACCTGTGTTTTGTAAAAATGTCAAGATTAAAACTTGTATAGACTATATAGAAAATGAAGTCATTGGTTAGGTGACTTGGGATATATCAATGATTGTTAATTTTAGCTATTATGCATATATGAAGAGTGAGGCTATGGTACTATCCATAGCGCGGATTGGTCCGTACTATGGATCAATATTTCATTTTTGAAGTGCAAGTAGTTGATCTGAACCATTCAGATCAACTATTTTCAGCGTGGTCTGTGTATGAAAATGTACCTGCAGACTAAATTTTACAATTTCTAGAATCTGTCACTATTTTTTAGATAGGTAGAAAATCACTACCTTTGAATGGTCTAGAATTTTTAGATCAAGTGATTTTTTGACATATCTAAAGAAATAGTAAAAAAATGTAATAAAAATCGATCTACGAGTAATATTCGTATGAAAATCATGTTGAATGGTTCAGATCGGCTGTTTGGACTTTGAAAACGGAGATATTGATCCATAGTACAGACCAATCCACACTATGCATAGTACCATAGCCTCACTCTATACATCAGTACAAATATTATCGCATTTGAAAAATGAGCTTCAAATCATCTTAATGAAATATAAAAGCCCTGGTAGCATCTACCAAGTTTCTCAAAAAAAGAAATATAAAAGCCCTGAAATAGAATCAAGAACCTAAAATCATCCTTTGGAAATGTCGGATAAAGTTGGTACAGCATTGACAATATGTGGTCCAATGCCATACTAACACAAACAAGGAATTTCTTTGGCCACTTCTTGATACTTAAGCCTCAGTATAGACAGATTTCTCAAAGGTGACATTAATGACTTGCCACATACCTCATAAATGACAACACCTAGAGCAACCCATTTCGCAATATTCCAATTCTGCTCCAAGAAAGCATAAATTGTATCGAAGTTCCCTGTTTTGTCATCAGGAATTACCTGCAAGCATGTTACATACATGTTACTAAAAGAAGAACCAAAAGGGAACGGTAAATACAGAATCCCCGGTCAACTTCTTCAATAGCAGCACTTTGCCCCTCGTGAACTCCAAAATTATGCACAACAGCTCCCAACCCTTAGCTGTTGTGGGAGTTGAATGTGCAAAAATACCTAAAATTTTCATGTACAAGACTAGGTAGGTAACTTATTATTGTTCTCGAAGTAGTAGTTGTGGATTTTTGCAATTGAGCATTTTAAAAAGATCAAAAAAAGAATAAGTACATCTTTCCAGCTGTGATCAAAGAAGATAAATGCAGCAGCACCCAGCTCAGCAGCAATCAAAAGGATTACCAAAAAAGAGTACTGTTCATGTGAAATTAAGGAAAACAAACAATAAAAATATGCAATCTATAAATCTGTAGGTAAATTTGAATTGAAAATTAACTTCACCGAATTCAAAGAAAAGGCAAATTTGAATAATTTGGGAGCATCTCTTTTTAAAAACTTCAGAACAAATCAACCATAAATTGGTGCCAGACCTTACCAGCATTATCTCAAGCTGATAGGATCAATGTTACAAGATTACAAAAAGCATAAGTCCCTCCTCCATTCTGGCCAATTTTATTTTCTTTTTCTTTATACACAATCCGGACAAAACTATAGTAATTGAGACTAAATAAGCCTCTTAATGCATTAATCACAGATAAGGACAAAATTGAAAGGCATAAATGGACAAAAAGGGGGAGAACACCAAAGGAAAGGTAGCTTTGCATTGCTACTAGCATTTTAGGCAAAATGTTATATAAGGTTACAAATAAAAAAAAATTAAACTGCCAGGTAAGGACAAGGATACAAATGATAAGCAGCATCCATTTCTACACCATGCACCACAACAGCCGAAGAGTGATACAAGAAATACAATAGCTCCGATACCAATGAACGCATAAATGAACCTGAAAAAATAGTCATACAGAGATTTATGGTACTAGTAATCTGAAGCAATATTTAAGAATGGTGTGATCGTGTAAAATCAATAATGTCATCCAAAATAACAAAAAGTGCAAGCTTGTAATTATATACATCATACTGTATCCCTGTTATTATATGAAAATAACAGAAGTATTAGTAACAAATTCAATTCAATGATATTATCAAAAGGTCAAACCGACTTGTTTGGTTTATGCACCAATTCAACCTAGAATTATATTAATTCAGATAAGGCACGCCAGAAATATAACTAGTGAAGCTCTTCTGTAAAAAAGATAATATTTTAATAACTATTGTGTTGCTCGTTTCTTCAATGCATTTGGTGGATTTGTATCCTCAATTCTAATCGTTCTAGGTGGAAAAGGACAAAAATAATAATATACACCAAATGTCAAGGAAACATAAGGCGAAGAATAGAAGAACGTGGTACCAAGCTTTTGGGAGATAATCGAGAATGTCATCTGAAAGAGCAACAGCTCCGAGCATCGGACGGCCGAGAATCAAGATCGGTAAGCCATTACTCGAAGGTGACAACGCATCGTGGCCGTCGTCAGAAGAGAGTTTTATCCATTCGACTAGCAAATATGTTCCATACCCAATCATCGCCAATCCAGCAAGCGTTAGGATGAAATTCAAAAGCTTCAATAGGCACTCAAAACATCGACAACACGCCATGATTTCGCGATCCTTCGAGAACAAGAAAAGTCTTAAGTTATAACCGAAAATCAGAATCCAACAAAATTACACAAATTCTCGGATATTGTTATGATCATTTACCTTGATTGCTATGCGATCAGAGATAAGCTTGAGGAAGCCAAGAGGCGGAGGAAAGAAGCTTTTTCCTTCCCAGCTGATCTCACCGAAGTATCGATCTGTGGTTACCCAGTTTTAATTTGGAAACTTTACTATGTTCCTTGTGATATTCTTTATTTGCATTTAACCTTCTCTTACGTTTCATCCCAGTCCATAATCCCGTGATTTTTATTAATATCCAGTTATTCACAGTAGAAATTGTCAAATGTGTCCAGCAAATGCTGAATATTTATAAAAGTGCCAAACCGGCCATTGGCCGGTCCTTACTTTAAAAAAAAAAAAATCATATTTTATTTATTTTTTATTAAAATATTAGAAATATTTTTTTAAAATTAGATAGAATACTATTTAATTTGATTTATTAGAAAAACTGCAACAAATAACCCGGATCAATATTTTTCAGGTCATAATTTTCGAGGCTGTAAGAAAAATTAAAATATTTCTTTATGCGTTATCAGACAAAAATAAAAAATATTTCAAATATGAGTTATTGATTTCGGTTCAAAAGTCATTCTAGGTAAATATACAAAATATTGTGGTCTTTCTATTTTTAGAAAAATAAAAAAATAATCTAATTTTGCCATCAATGTAATCATTTGTTACACTTTTTTTTATATGTTATAATTTATTTATTTTTTGTATTAAAATATTAGAAATATTATTTCTTTGAAATTAGATAGAATACTATATAATGTGATTTATTAGAAAGACTGCAATAAATAATCCGGATCGATATTTTTCAGGCCGGATTTTTTGCGGCTGTAAGAAATATTAAAATATTTATTTGTGTGTTATTGAAAAAGAATAAAAATGCTTTGAATTTGATTTATTGATCCCAGTTTAAAAGTCATTTCTAGGTGAATGTAAAAAATATTGTGGTCTTACAAAAACTTATTGTCAATGTAATCATTTATTACAAAAAAATTTCAAAATAGATACAAAATCTTAAAAATTAAATGTACTAGAAAGACCACAATATTTTATGTATTTATCTATAAGTGACTTTTGAACCGAATCAATAACTCAGATTCAAAATATTTTTATTTTTTTTCCAATAACACACAAAGAAATATTTTTATTTTTCTTACGGACGCAAAAAATCTAGCCTGAAAAATATTGATCCGGATTATTTATTGCAGTCTTTCTAATAAATCAAATTATAACATATTATATCTAATTTTAAAGAAATATAAAAAAAATTCTAATATTTTAATAAATAAATTATAACATTTAAAAAAAAAGTAAGGACTGCCCAATAATTAGCCTGTTTAAAAAAAAAATAGGAACCGGCCAATAATTGACCGGTTTGGACACTTTTATAAATATCCAGCACTTCTGCACACATTTAACGATTTCTATTTAATGTTGGATATTAATAAAAATCACGGTCCATAATCTATGTTAAAAAAACTAAAAACAATAATGGCAAGTAATTATTTAAATATAAATAGTTTTTTGTATGAAAACATACTCGCATAACTCTTGCAAATTACTTACAAAAAATTAAAATAACGAATGCAATAAAATACCACGTCTTTCTTATAATAAATTAAAGTGACATGAAATAAACTCGTGATTTTAACAACATTAAAAAAACAAAAATTAATGTGTAAAACAACAAAATTATTGTAATTCTATTGTAGATGAGCTAGAATACAAAGCTAATTCAATTTTCTAGAGTAGCCTAACTCAAAGTATGTTTGGATGTGTCTAGAATAGGAGCTATTCGGGATAGTAATGTGCATTTAAATAACATTTTTGCTATTCTGAATAGCTAGAACAGTTGTTATTCTTTATTCCCTGTAAAACTATTATTCGGAAGTGTGAAAAAAGAGAGGAAAAATGTTTTTTCTTGAATATCCACCAACACGATTCCGTAATGACAAAATTAATGTCACTTATGTCATCTTCATGTCATGACAATTCATTTGAGACCTCACTTATCTGTCTTTTCTCTTAAATATCACATTATTAACATTGTTCTTCCTCATTAATAGCTATTTACTATTCTAAATATACAATTTAAATAACATCTTTATTAATTCGGATAACATTATTTTCATATTAATATGAAAATTACTATTTTTTCTATTTTTATCCACTATCCTAACTGTTCTGGCTCCCATCCAAATTGTTGTATCCTTTAATCGAATTTATGTGTTTTGTACATTCTGTCACGGACTCTGTTAAAAATGTTATGACAGGGTTTATCTGAAAAAGTCCATGATTTGAAATGAGGAATTTTTTTTTCCGACCATGCGCTGGATAAAGGGTAGGGGGTCCACCACGTGGCATGTCTCCATCGCGTTCGTCCCTGATGAACGGTAAGGATCGTGGACTCGACACTTGGGCGGTTTACCGGTGTCCGGTTCCTTTCGGACAATTGCAATTCTTTTCTGTTCAACGAAAAGACGAAAATGCCCTTAATTAATCAATATAGATGTCCCGTCCAACTTGGATTTCCCTGGTTATTTCAAGAAGTAGAAGCTGCCACGTTCATAGGGATCCGTATCTACAGTAGAAGATGTCCCTTGGTTTGAGATTTTTAACTCTCAACCGTTTTGGATTCGGGGTAGATCAGGAGCAGTATTATTGGGCTTTGAGATTCGTGCAACGTTAAAAACACCCGGTCTGAATTCACTAATTAATTGTAAAAGATGAGTCCGGATCCCCTAAAGTAATCCAATATTTGAGTTTTGAATCGAGACCGTCTGATTTGAATTTATCGTTCAGAATCATCTTAGAATTCGAATTCATTCTCAAGATGTGTGTGCTCAGATCCAAATAAATTATGTCAGATTCAAATCAGACGATTCTGATTTAAAATTCAAAAATTGAGTTACTTCACTGATATGAATTCAATCTTATCCTCCCCACAGTTTCGTCCTTTTCTGTCGGCTGTCGCCGATAATTCTCTTAAACAGTCAGATTTTTTATTCGCTGTCTGCTGACGTAGTGTGGCCCTTTGAGCGTTGGAAATCTATAAAAAAAAAAAAAAAATCAAATTGGTTAAGAGAGTAGTAGTTAATACAAGAGAAGTATTATTAGGTTGATGAGGAATTATGTGGAAATCACAAGTTCAGTATAGACGGCGATGAATCTCATCTTTAGAGTTCACATTAAGGTGAACTTGACAAGACTAACATGCCACAGTACTAAATTAGGAAAATGAGGTGAACTTAACAAGACAATAACATTCCAAAAAACCAATTTTATGGAGGGAGATCTTGCTAATTTTGGTTCATAGTAAATACAAAAAAAATATTAAAAATGAGGAAAAGGTACGAACAAATTTAAAAATGAGAATGCATGTTTTTGCTATGGCGTCCCTGTTGCACCATACAACAAAATCTGAGGAAAAAAAAGGAAGTGGTGGGACGTCATGAGTGTTGTTGTAAGTAAATTTTTGTGTTGTTCGACTAATTTGCAAAATATATAAATATTAAATTTTATAGTTTCTTTATTTAAGATGTATGCAAGTTTAGCTGTTTATGTTCAAATGTTAAAGTAAGTCAAAGATACATATCATGATAAGTTGTACAAGATAATCAGATACATGATCTACACAAACTATAAAGAATGATTTGATATATGATGATTTGATGGATGATTCACATGAGTCATTTGGAATGTTGGATTTTGATGAAATACTGAATCACGAAGATTATGGAAGATCATGAAGATTATAAATATTATACTTTACCATTTTTGTTTTATCATTTTTAATGTATGTCCAAAAGTATGGTAAAATATATATGAGGTTGTGATAGCCTACGTCTAGCTATTGCAAGGCTAGAGACCAAATTTAAAATTCAAATTATCTGAGTAGGTCAATACTAGAAACTATGCACATGCAAAATAGGCTACAAATTATGTGGATCTTGTGATTTGCATTGAGCCAGCGGCACTTATTTGAATCTCATTATAAACAGTGGGTTCAGTCATCTGTCTAAGGTGGCAGAGAATACCCTCACAAATTCAACCATTTGAAATCCTTTGAGAGGTTTAACTTAGTTCATTATTGCTTGTGCCTATACTTTAATTATATTTCTAGCAACTATAAATATACTTCACATAAATTGATCAGTGTTTAGATTAGAGTAATAGTCTGTGAGTTCCTGGACTTGGAGCCTTTTGTTGCTCGCCTACTCCAAGCCGTGGTGCCTGCTTGTAAGTCGTGTATGCTCATTTCTTTGCTTGAGCCTTTGGTGCTCACTTTCTCTGTTCTTTAGATCGTAGGAGCATTGTTTCATCAATTCCAACGTGTATTCCTTTCAGAATTGAATAATAGAAATGCGCACCTAGATTTGGTTGCGTTGCCCCAGAGACGTAGGTATACTTGAACTCCTATGTCATTTTTTCGAACTCTATCTATTTATTTTATTGCACTTTATTTATTTAAGTTCTTAAGTTCTTGATTCCGTCAAGAACTACACGTAGACAGATATACTTAGAATACAAGAATGACTTTTGAACTTGTTTATCCGACGTAGATATACTTAAACTCTGTTATCAACTCATGTGTCACTTTCTCTGACTCTATCTATTTACTTTATCGCATTTTATTTATTTAAATTCTTAAGTTCTTGATTCTGTCAAGAACTACACATAGATAGATATACTTGAATACAAGAACGACTTTTGAACTTGTTTATCTGACCGATAGTTACAAGTTAAACATCTAATGAATAGAGTTTAAATATTAAACAACTCTATATTTACTCTCTCTAGATGCCGTTAGAGACAACAATAAAAAAATAAAAAAATTATTGAAATTTTGAGTTTGATTCCGGAATGTATAATAACATTACTTTCTTTTTTATACAGAGACGAAACTAGATTTTGAATTTGAGAAACGAAATTAGCTTTTGAATTTAAAATAACCATTGAATAATTCATTATCTTCTCGTGCACTCTATGGATTCACTGTTCCCGATATAGTATCATTGATTATTATCTTATAAATGCAGAATTGCCACTAAGAGCCTGTTCGGCTGCCTTCCTGCGAGATACTGTTTACGTGGAAAACGGAATTTTTTTTTCTATGCAAACAGTGAACTGAATTTTTTTCGCTCGCAGTTCAAATTGGACCCATTCCTGTGCCCATTTCCATTTCCTGAGAGAGGCCGAACAGGCCCTAAGTTAGATTACAAAATATTAAACTGCCAAAGCTTATTCCGTAATCAATCGACGATATAAATATAAATTTTATACTTTGGAAACTATATTCATAAAATTCCAAATTGATTATATATATAAAAAATAACTGGGGCGAACTTCATGATTTTAAATCTTTGATCATATATATTAGAGTTTAATTGGTATTTTTTAAAAAATTTTGATCATATATATTTAGGGGTGAAAACGGATCGGAACATAGCAGATAGTGGTAAAATCGTAAATGTATATGTTTTTATTTTTATTAAAAAATATATAAATATTATTAAAAATACCAAAGTTTATAATATTTTATCTAATTGTAAAGATGAATAACATAATTTTTTATGATATATATTAAACTATATAGTATATATCTACTGCTCAGATGCATATAATTAAAATTTAAAATCATATATGTATTTGTATCTGTATCTGCGTAGATTCGTATCTAATTTTCTAATACGGATCGGATATTAATCGCTCCATTTTTACCCCCCATATATATTAGAGTTTAATTGAGATTTTTATTTTAGTATTTTGATCGTGTGATCTACAAAAAAAAATCATATTATTACGGTCAAATTACTTTCTTAATTTGTTTTTTGAACAATAAAAAAATATAACGTATAATTATTTTTAAAAGTATGTTAGCCTCTCTCATATTCAAAATATAATTTCGTCTCTATATAAAAAAGAAAGTAATATTATTACTCATTCCGGAACCAAACTCAGAATTCCAACACCCAACATGTTCGGATGTTCCGGAACCGAACTCAAAATTTGAATAAAAATAATTCCATCTTCTTATGGCGTCCCACCACTTTACAAATAACTTGAGGCGAGTTTAAGACTTTAAAAATGAGCGAGTTGAAGAGGCCGTCTGATTAAATTACAACGGTGACAACATATCTTTTATTTCAGACGGTGGACCAGAGAACCAAACCCTGTTATTAAAAAATCTAGAATAAAAGCAGATCTATTTCTTATCCTCAACCAATAAATTAGCCCCTACGGTTGTATTTCATAAATGTATTTTCTCTAAGATACACTAATATAATATCCACTAAGACGATGCAACAATCTTCCCCGAAGCAAAGCGACACTGAGATCATAACAAAATTGCAATTATCAGCTCAATTTTTATGACAACCATCTTCAAATTTTGATCTGACTCCGTGTCAACAAAATACAAGCAGCACCAACATACTTACCAAAAATGTCAAAGCATTGGCAAGAACCTCAATGAATTCTGGATAAAATTTCTCTACCTCTGAAAAAGGAAATGCTTTTGTGTATCCTGGGCTGCAATGCTCGTGTTCTATTAATTTTTCTTTCGTACAAAAGTTAAAAGAAGTGGTTGATTGAGAAACAAACACTATTTAAATAAAGCTAAAAGATGCAATAAAGAACAATTTCTCCTTTTACAGAATTTGGCTTCTGACACTACATTCTAATCACAAGGGAAGGATGCAACAAAAAGATAAACCGTCCCAACAAAACTTGGTACTATTATCTACAAGATAGAATCGTCTCCAGTGCCAACCCAGTACTCCTTCACACAAATCAAAATTTTCTCTGGCACGAGGGGCCCGTCTTCATGGTCGAGCATTTTTGTCTTCCATCTCATGCCTGTGACAATTTTTTTAATCCGGTTTAAGACATCAGCATGGTCCCGGAGTATAACTGCTCCTTCTGGTCGCAAGATGCGGTCCATTTCTAAAAGGATGTCTTCCATTTCACCCCTGTTTGTTTTGAGCAATAAATTCAGAATCCAAGTTCAGGAAGAGTAAGAAAAACAGGCTGATGATTCTCATTGCCACACTCACACCATTCTTTAGGAATTCAGATCCAGTGAAGTAACCCAATCTTTGGGTTTTAAATCGGGACCGTCCGATTTGAATCCGAGACAATCCATCCGGATCTGGAGCGCACACATCCCAAGAACAAATTCGAATCCCGAGACAATTCCAACCGACTGATTTAAATCGGACGGTCTTGATCCAAAACCCAAAAATTGGGTTGCTTGAGGGGATCCGGACTCATTCTTTAGTACATATACTGTTATTTAGGACATATACACCATTCTTTAGTACATATACTGTTATTTATACTTTCTACCATTATGCACAAGACATAACATTTCTCTAAAGTAATGTCCCGGGTAATAATTTGGAGATATTCGTGAGTAATCACAATCATATTCCAACTTAATACTTATTAAAAAAAGGATACAGTAAGCATTAACCAAGTATCATACTGGTATGTCTCAATATCTTCTGGTAAAAAATATGTTTTTTGTCGCCAAATTTTTCTCATTTTTATTTCTCCTTTATTCGCCATGTCTTTTGGAATCATAGTTGAAACATTGTTTGTGATGCTCATTTTTGTAACAGGCTTCTTTGACCCTCATTTTAATATCAAAAGCTTTAAACAGATGAGACAAGATTTTTTTTTTGAGGAAAGGGAGAAGGTTACTTGTGCTGATATAAACTGAAGAGCCCACTTCCATGTATCAAATCATATGTCCTCGGATAAGTAGAGAAGGCTTCACACCTAAGAAAACCCAATCAAGGTTAGCATTGCACCTAATTGAATGGTAACAAAATAGTGCGACAAATTGAAATATAAATAATCTCAAATTGGGCCTACAAAACACAAAAGGAGGAATATGTCATATACCTTGGTCCTCTGTAAAATATGAAAAGAAATATCACCTATATATTCTACACTCTTAGTTTAGGGAAAGTTGGCATACAACCTCATCCATTTCCCACATTTTGCGGACTACTATATGTTTTCAAGTCAATTTCAGGATATTGGTCAAACTGATTAAGGTTATCAATCTCAATAAGAATATTAGTCAAACCATTGAGCATTGTAAAAAAAAGGCCAAAAAATCTACCTTTTTGTCATGCAATCTGCACTACCTAAACTGCAAAAAATTTATAAAAAAGAAGAGAAAAATAGAACAAAACAAACTCACCAATCATGATATGTGCCGATCAGACCTCGTTCATATATAACACCTAGAGATTTTATTTCTGACACAGTGGGGACCACATTCATGACCCATGAATTGGGTGACTGAATAGCAGCTGCAAAGCTTCCCAGACCTGCATTCATGTCCATTATGTTGCGGTAACGACCAGATCCGATAAGCTTGTTTATCCTCCTATATGCATTCACATGCTTTCTCCAAAGCATAGTGTCCTTTTGGTATAATTCGGCTGTGATGCCTTGAACTTGCCCCTGAGAAACCCTTGGTGGGACCGCAAAGAGTCTCTCAGGGAAAGGCTTTCGCACTATGGTTTCTTCATCTGAGTAAGGAGTTACGCATACTTCCATTTTTTTATACCTGGAGAAAAAAGGGAATAATAAAAAAACCAAAATAATGTTGCAATGAGCAAAATGAAATTTAGCTGTGCAATGCTGGAAACCTCAGAATGCCATGCATATTTTAATGTTTCTTTAAATATGAGAATTTTAGATATCACTATTAAAATTTGGAGCCAAGGGATACAGGTGTACAAGCATATACCTAGAGAAAAAAGGGAATAATAAAAAAACCAAAATAATGTTGCAATGAGCAAAATGAAATTTAGCTGTGCAATGCTGGAAACCTCAGAATGCCATGCATATTTTAATGTTTCTTTAAATATGAGAATTTTAGATATCACTATTAAAATTTGGAGCCAAGGGATACAGGTGTACAAGCATATAACTTGTAAATGATTCTGTCTCCAGCAAAATATGTGATCTGTTGAGTATTTAAGGCCTAAGAATAAAATGATTTCAAGAGAACAAAAGAACATACCAGACATTGTCAGGATCAGAAGATGTACACATCCTGATAGAATTATCTTTTCTTCTATTGCATTCAGTAGAGCTCATTTTTTTCTGCCAAATAATAATGTTACCCTTCTCATACTTCTTCTCCCAGCACAATAACTCGGCAAGGCTCTGCATCCTTCTAAAGTCGTCCTCCAGTTCTTTTTTGGGTCTCTTCCATGATTGGTAGTTCTGTTTCCAATTAACAGGAGGTCCTGAGAGGATCCAGTATCCCCCTGGTCTCAGAACCCGATCCACTTCCATCATGTACATTCCGTCTGCATAAAAAAACAAAAATCACAGAAATGAAATCAAACTAGGACCTATTACAAAAAGACCCCAAATCCAGGCGTAGTGCAATAATCTTTGCCCTTCTGTACCAGTACAACACAATACAGAAAATCTCAATAGAGGAAACCGGCAGAAATAAGTATCACTAATCAGTTATGTATTAATGAAAATATGAAAATGGAAGGTACTTGTTTGGGACTAAACGCTTAGTTGTTGTTGTTGTTGTTGATGATGATGAAAATGGAAGGTACTGATGCACTACAGTTTCTATCTGTATAATGCAAGTGCATCCCTAGAACTAGCAAAGCCAAGATGCTAAAAAGTCCAATTTACCACGCTAAGCACGATTGTAAAATGACTGGTTCAGTACATTTATAGTAGCAGCCAGCTGCAGCCTTGTTAGAACATTTTTTTCCTCCATTTTTTGGGGAGAAACTTCATGGAATGCATCAACAAATACCAAATTTATCATCATGAGGGTTTGGGAGATGACACTTGATAAGTATATGGTGGTATGGCACTGGTATCCCTCACTTTTGTTACTTACCATTTGATGTCCAGGGAACGAGACAGTGGGAACAGTGTGCCATGTCAAAGGACCGAGACGGGTAAGGCAGCTTCATGGTACCGAATACGCCAATAACAGCTGGTACTCCTCTCTCCAGTGCAAATTGCACCTGGGCTTCATGAGAGTCGTGTGGTGCAAATGACATAGTCAATACATTTCTCATCAAGAGATAAGCCCCAAAATTAGCGACCTATACAAGATAAAAATTAATAATTAGCACATTTATATGCTCTTTTGCTAGCTTTGATGCAGTACCAGTTATTTACACTTCCAATAAAAGGTGCATGCAGACAGAGCGAGGCATTGCTCCCCAACCTCACCCCACAACCCCCGTCAAAAGAAATAAAGAATGCTTACTTTAGCTATGATTTTATGAAAAGCAAAAATGTAAATTTTTTTGCAATTTCAAACAATTGTAAGATCATGTCCGATCCTATTGTATTTCCTAGCTCCACCTCTAGGGTGCATGTATCCCTTTTCCTTCCTACTACAATACCCTTCACAATTTTACCAACAAGTTGTAAGCACTGCGTGTCTGCGCCTGTATGCTTATTTGGTGAGTGCATATTTTGTTTTTAACATATATACATCAATATAGTGAACAGATAAATATATGTTTGCCAAAATGAAAGCATACCCCACAGCCAGTATCAAGTGCAGTTCTAATCGTTCCATCCTTGATAGGTACAACAGTTGCCAGCTCATCAATGTATGCATCAGCTCCTTGAGGAAACATTGAACCCCCTTCAGGGAACTTCAAAAGATCTCTGTCAATCTGCACCCAGTTCTGCACTGCCTTGTCAACAGTAAGACTCTTATACGGCACATTTTTATATGGTACAAAATCACGGCTTTTAGGCCACGGGAACGGAGCTACATATCCTTTGGGAGCAGGTATCAAGCAACGCAATTTCTCCTTTTCAGAGGGGCAGTGCCTCTCTCTATATATCATATTCTCTTTCGGAAGTCTCATTGCACGAGTTGGATCCTGACAAGGGGTATAATCAGCATAGTGCGCCTCGCAGGGTTCAAAAACGTTGACCGTGGTCAATGTGGTCTCGGCTCGGTTGTGGTGGGTTTCAAAATAGAGATTTGGTAGGATGGAACAGTCGGTTTCTTTAGTTACACGAAGAGCTATGCTGTCACCACGACCCGTACCACTTTTTTGCCAAGCACCAAGTACATAGAAGAAACAACATAGACTGACTAGTGCGACTACTGATAGGGAACTACGGGTTCTGCGGTTGCCCGCATGCACTTTGGAGTTCCTCATCTGCCACAAACCAAAAAGAATATCACTTTTATTATGTTTTCTGATTTAAATTGACAATCTGTAACAGCTAGATGACTGGTAAAAATATTAACTATATTAGTCAGAAGACTACAAAAATTTAAAATCAACCTTCCGATTCCTTCAACAATCTAGGTTATCACCCCTTCCAATTATGTGTGATACTTTTTTCCAGTACAAATATCAATATTAATTACACTAAGCTCTTGAAATTAATCTATTGATTCATTGTTGGAAATTAAAAAAAAGGAGTTTTGTCTCGACCTAAACCATCAGTGCGTGATATCACGCACTGAAACAAGAATGCCCAATTTCAATAACAAACTAATGTCTCAAATTATAGTTTTGCTCAAGAAAAATGAAAGTGTCCCTCCAGTCCAGGCTAACTGAAAGCAAATGCCGAATTCGAAGCTCAATGCATTCCAAATCACAACCTCATTTAGATCGAAATCTGATCAGGTGGCAGCAATAAACCTTTGTTTGATTAAAATAAAACAACACCGTATGATCTAATAAACATTAAACATCGACTATGCTTCTTATTGCCCAGTGAAAGCATATAAAGAAACTCAAATTAAACCCAACTCCCTAAATACAAATAATATATAAAGAAATCACTAGATCACGAGAGAAGAAGAAGAAGAAGACAAACCTTAGATGGAGAAATCCGAAAGGCATATATAAAGCATCCAGGAAGTTAAGTAGTTAACTGAGTTCTGTACTTGATTCTAGATCTCTTTTCAGTTGGAGGATGAGAAAATTGCGGCCTCGATCTGGCTCACGGGGCCGCTGCAAGTTCTAACGTTCTAACGGGGTACCGTGCTTGAGACAAGGCGATCGGCTCGGGCTGATGATTGATCATTGATGGCGAAAAAGTCTCGTTGGTCGACGCTGGATAGGGAGGGCTGTTAATGGATCAATATTTGGAGTAGAACCAGAGCGCTCTCAAGTTCACCAAGCCTTTGTAAACCTAATTTTAAATTCTATCATATTTGACATTAAACATATATATTACGAGTAATATATCTACATATAAAAATTTTAAAATTTTAAATTAATTATATATAGAGTGAAGTGATAAAAAATTGTTCAAAAAATAAATACATTAAAATTCATTTATAAACTTTTTACTTTTGACCGTCTGACTTAATACTAAATTAATTCGAATATTTATATTTTTTGCATGTAGATGCATTACTTATAAGATAGAAGAGCTTCAATAGTTCGGATTCGTTATTTAAAATCAATCCGATAAATTTTAGAGTTGAGTTCATAAAGAGGTTTGATGAACTTAAGAGCACCCTAGTTCTACTCCAATATTTGTGCTACTGACTTTTTGATGTTATATTTTATTAAATAATATTTTTCTCAATTTTGAAACTAATACGTTGATTTTTAGAAGTTGAGGAGGGATCATTTGGCAATGGTAATTTTAACAAACTTATTAGTGATTTAAAACAAAAAGAGAATAAAAATTAAATTTTAAAATTTTAATTTATAGGTACGTTATTAGAGACTAGTATCGTGCTCGTGCGTTGCAACGGGATATATTATAACATTGGATAGAATATGAAGAAACTTTTTTGTTTGACATTCACATAAAATTTTAAAAAATATATATTTAAACAAAAATAAAAGACACAAATAAAAAAAACGGAGATTCAAATAATAAATGACAATAAAAAACAACAACAAATGAAAAAAAAAAGATCAAATATAACATGAAAAAAGTTCTTGAAGTATAATTGCCAGTGTGATGATCTTCTATGTAGTGCAATATTTCTGAAAATAAACAAACAGAATATGGAAAGTAGATTATAATTGCTCAAACTGAAAACATATAATAAATAATAAAATTAGAAATGTAAAATAAATATGGTTTATACCTTATTCCTCGCATAAGTACAACAATATAAGTGTTTGTTCACAAAATTACTAAGCATAACTATCACCTATAAAGTAAATGTATTATAACTCTATAGTAAAACTTTACTGGCATATTTCAAACCGGGTCAAGACTCAAAAATTAAATTAATTTTCAAATCAGCCCCTCTGACATCAAAAACCTGTACCAGTAGCAATAAAGGAGCTGGTACTACTCCAATTCAAAAATTACTAAATTGAACTTATAAGTTGCATCGCACAATACTTTTCGTCTTGTGTTGGTCGTGAAATTAGAAAATTTAATACAAGGACAATATAATTTAGTATATAATTTTCTCCACAAGCAAGAAAGTTATTAAATGATTCAAATATTTAGAGGAGATAATATGTAAAGAAACAAAATTGAGAAAGATACGATTAAATGATTTGAATTTTCTCTACAAATATATTCATGATTGAAATTATTTTAACGATGAAAATTTCTAAATTTCTCTATAGATCATTTCTCTACACGGAAGTTTTAGATTTTCTATCAAAATCGGAAATATATAATTGTTTCTATCAGCACAAAATTTGCTCTTTATCTATTCGCAAAGATATAGTAGCCATGATAAAGATTATTTCTCCTCTTAACGCAATGAATATAGCACATCAGAAAAAAAAAATTATTTTTTCAACAATATGTAAAGTGCATTATATTTTCAACAATTATAATACTTATGTATTGAATTGAATGAATGAAAAATCGTTGTTTTGAAAGATTTATATAGAGAACCAGGTACATATTATACATTTGATCACATCATTTTAATTATTCATTCAAAAATGAAACAACATGAATTATTTTATATGACTATAATATGTTACACGCACTACTTATCAACTCTTGACTCATATATGTTAACCTATTTTAAATAGTTTTTTTTTTTCCGAACTACAGAATTCAACAAAAATGAAGATAGAGGAAGAGGAGAAATAAAATTAAGGAAACAAATAAATAAAGAAATAATTTAATTGCAAGAATAAAAAATAACTTTAAGGAAAATAATGAAACAAATCGCTAGAGATTATTCAATTTTAATTGTTACAAACCATATAACAGTTTGTGCGGTAAGTATGTTTTTAACTAAATTTAGATTTCTACACATAAAACATATACATTTAATCAAAAGATGATAGATTATGTGATTGGAGAGTTGATATTAAATATGAAAATTTAACTTTCAATCTCAGCTGTTGACGGATCAAGACAACTACGTGCATTATATAAGAATAGAGATATAAATAGCACAATTAACAATCAAATTTCATGCAATAGTAGTATTTGTTTAATGTTGAATAAAAAATATTCAATTTAACCGTTGGAATTTTAAGTCGTATACATACTCTAATCATTTTTATATACATTATATGTAGAGTTCTAAATTCGTGCCGTGCCGTGCCAAACACTACTTGGCACGGCACGGCACGATTATTATTTTATTATTTTTACCGTGCCGTGTCAAAAATTGAAAGAGGTCGGCACGACACGGTTAAGATACGGCACGTTTAGGCACGCCGTGTCTAAACGTGCTGTGTCTTAACCGTGCCGTGCCTAATCGTGACGTGCCTGTTCGTACCATGTTGCTTTGGCACGGCGTGCCTTATTTGTGTTGATCGTGCCGAAAATTAAAAAAATTCAAAAAATAAGAAAAAAAATTCAAAAAATTCAAAAAAAAATTCAAAAAAAAAACGAAAAAAAGGAGGAAAATTAAATAAAATCATAAAAATAGAAAGGTATAGCCGTATGTATAGGAGAAAATTAAATAAAATCATAAAAATAGAAAGGTATAGCCGTGTCTAATCGTGTTCCCGTGTCGTACCGTGCCGTGTCCCATGCCGTACCGTGCCGTGCCGTGCCGTGCCCTACAGTAGGAAACCCAAGCACGACATGCTTAAGGCACGGCACGTGAACAGTATCGTGCCGTTCGTGCCGTGTTTGGCCACGGTGGCACGGTTTTGAGAACTCTAATTATATGTCGATAATATATATCCTACATATAATGTTAAATTTTAATTTAAACTTTATTTTTGAAGATCGTCTTGATGACTAGATGTCAAAATATAAAATTATCAAGTGCACCGCTCTCATATTAAAATGGATATGATCTTGAACCGTTTATCTACTAGAATGGTTGGACAGATCTGGTCAAATGGTTGTGACTTAAATCTTCTCTAACCTAAGTTTTGCCTAAACCATATATAATGAGTCTGACTAAATGTCTTTCTTCTTTCTTCTCCTCTCTTTCCCTTACAAAGTTCCGAAATTTTTTTATCTAACAGCCGGATTTATTCAAATTAATTAAAAGACACTCAGGTTCAAAAATCTCAAAAAATGACATTCTCGCAAGCTGGATTTGCGCACCAAAATTTCTGAAATCGCAAGACCAGTTGGCGCATCACTGGGTGCGCGAGCTAGGATGACGCACCACTTGGTCCGCAACCTGAGTTGGCGAACCACAAGTCCGCAATTTGAGTTGGCGCACCTTCGCTGGGTTCTAAAAAAAACGGAGGAAAAATAAACTAAAAAATAATCTATGGATAAGAACAAACTTTCTCGTTGAAACACGTGGCACGCGAGCACTAGAATTCGCATCCTCTGAGAAATCTCAAACTTTGCGCGCCTTTTTGAAATATCTCAATGGTTCAAATACTTCTGCACGAATCTCAAAGCTCAAATAATGCTCTGCCGACATCGGGCCTGGTAAGACTCATAATTTTTGCACGCCTGTTTGACCAGTCAATTTAATATTGTTAGTGCGCGAAGTGAGCTTGCGAACCCGGGTGCGCGAATTGAGTATGCGAGCCCCGGTATGCGAATTCAGCTTGCAGGAGTGTTATTTTTTGAGATTTTTGAATCTGGGTGTCTTTTAATTAATTTGAATTAATCTGGGTGTTAAGAAAAAAAATTTCGGTACGAAGTTTATTATATAACGTCATGATTTAAATTTAATTTAAATTTGTATTAAAAAGTTCGTGTTTTTTTATTATTAATTTGTAAGTGGAAATCAGAAATGTTTACCCATAGATGCATTAAGATCCAACATGTAGTTATGTTAATTTGTAAGTGATCATGTCGGATCAAACATAACGTGATTGGTCATATATGATCGCATGTAGTTATGTTAATTATTTTTTTACGAATGTTAAGTTAAATAAATAAAAATATTAAAAAGTCAAAAATAAGGAAAATTATAAATAATTGTAAAATAAATACAAGTAAGAAAAAGTGTTGTCACAAAAATTTAGGTATAAAAATATTTTTATTGTCCGAAATTTGATTGTCATTTGAAATAAATAATGATATAAATTGTATGTTATTTTGATCATGCGTAATCATATTTTTATTGTGTTCCGACCATACTATGTCATATCTAGTTCAATTTGCGTATTTTATTTTTTTGGGTAACTTGCCCGTAAGCTTTAGATTTCATTAATAAACCGTTGAGATACAGGGCATTAGAGCATCTATATCTCTGAAACTCTCAGAGTTTCTAAATAACTGTTAACAAAATTTTAGAAATTCTAGACTCTCTGAATTTCTAAACCTCTACATCCCTGAAATTATAATTAGAGTTTCTTAACTGTCACATTAGCATTTGATTAAAATAATATTAAAAATTGAGCCAATAAGAACTAATTATTTTGTCATGTCACAGTTTTGAAACAGTTTCATATTTAGAAACTCTTGAACAAAATTGCTAAATATGAAATCCATCTACATCCCTGAAACTGATTTAGAAACTGCCACGTCAGCTTTAAAACTCCAAGAGTTTCAGGAATGCAGATGCTCTTACATCTCTGTAAACAAAGAGAAAGGGCTTTTTATGGAGGTTGCGGACTAGCGATTTCACGTCAACGAGTGGGGGTAAAAAAGGGTTCGAATTTTGAAGAGGC
The DNA here is from genome assembly GCA_964058825.1 of Carex arenaria. Taxonomy (NCBI): domain Eukaryota; kingdom Viridiplantae; phylum Streptophyta; class Magnoliopsida; order Poales; family Cyperaceae; genus Carex; species Carex arenaria. The sequence continues at coordinate 749,849 of CAXKVW010001708.1, forward strand.
AGAGACTTTCGTCATGAATCAGCTAACAGGGGTATGAATTTAGGGTTAACAATGGACCAAAATCAAATCCCATTCAATCTTATGAACATTTCAATAAAGTTTGATGAAAACAACAAATTATTCACAGGTACAGTTCAATAATCCAATACAAAATGTGGAATTTTGGTAAAGATACCAATAGTGATACAGAGATAGATATAGCAAATATGAAACAAAGTTTCAGTCAAGAGACATAATATATGGGCAAACATTATGCTGATGTACAGCACACCTCTGTCGATCTACATGGTAATACAAGTAGTACTCCAATTCCACATCAAACAAGACAATTTGCTCCAACTGGTCTATGCAAATAGCTTCATACCAAATATAGGTTTCCTGTCTTTCTTCTCTTTCATAGAAGATGCACTGACATTACCACCTGACCTGGACTTCTCCGCTGCTTGCATCCTTTTAATCTTGGAGCTGAGTGTACCATCAACTACAACATTATAGTAAGATGAAGAACATCAGCATCTTTTGGTTAGCAGGTTTACAAAATTTATGCATTTGTACAGCAATAGAAAATTGAACCTTAGCAATTAAATTTTGCAACAAATTTATAGGTACAAGCAGGAAAGGAAGATGTACCTTGCCATTCTAGAACAATCTTTGACTCTCCTTTGATAATCCTTGGGTATTGGTCTATTCGTGAATCTTCCTGTATCAACTCCTCTACCTATTTGAACACAGAGATTAGCAAGATTATCAATCAGTACAAAATGAAAATGATGAGGGCAATTAAATTTATTGTAATATAATTATGGACACACGTAGAAGCAGAAAAAAATACCTTCTTCCATAACATGACATTTTTTCTTTCCTTCGGGAGAAGCAGATGATCTCTTAACCAAGAAGCAACCACCCAAGGCTCGTTTTCATTTCTATCTCCTTTGCAGCAATTTGATGCATTATCTTGAAGGATATCACACACCTGTTAAACAAGAAAAAACATTTAACATCTGAAATTTTTTATGCATGGATTACAGAGAAAAAATAGAATACTATTGGTGTACACAATATTCCAGAACAAGGAGAAATATCACATTACCTGATTGTATAGTTGTTCAGTTCTCTTCGACAAAACTCTTCTTTGATGAGTTCTCCATAAAATGTGCAAAGACACTATGAGCTGTCGGGATATTTCCAGCTTAGTTTTTAAGCTTAAAATGGAATAACAAATCCAAATATGCTGAGAAAGATAAACAGTCCAGGCAAACATACCAAAAAGGTAGATAAAACAAGAAATCTGATATTCCTATGTATCCACTGACGCATCAAGCAGCTAGTGGATTTATGGAGCACGGCCAGAGACTCAGGACACTTGATCTCTTTTATTCTATGGATAACAAGAAAAAATTAGGTCAAGTTATTAAAATATTTTAAGTTTGGTTAAGGCATCATGGAATTGCGCAAAACATGTATAGGATTGTGTAATCAACCAAACTCTTCCATTATAAAAATGAAGCTCCCAATGAGCTCCGATTTAGCCCTCAATGCCCTAAATTCTGCATCTAAGCATCTTTGAAGTTCCAATTACCCTTAGATTTAGTTGAAATTATCTCATTTCCCCTTTACAGAATAATTGAAACCGATAAAGTAGGTGGATACAACTTAAAACCAGCTCAAAAATCAGACTAATAAGAAGCGGCAGTACCCATTGAAGTTGTCTCTTCTCTCAAGCGAGCTTTCTACTCTCTCCATTGCCTTAAGTTTTGCATACTCGAGACCATCATCCTTCAAAAAAGAAAATCTCTTTGCAATTTGTTCATCAAGTATACTTGCCACATCAGCCTCCAGAAACTGAATCACCACACAAAAAAGGATGAGAAACAGGATTATAAAACTTGGCTGAAAATGTAACAGCATATGTATTTCATAACCCCATTTATCAATAAATAAATAAAATACATACAAGCCATAACAGACCCAGATATTCCCAGCTTCTCCACAGAGAACCCTTGCATGTGCATCACAGATGTACTGCTCCAGCAATTCTGACTGCAATTACAAAGAATGATAAAAATGCATATCCAAATTTTGATCATATCGAATGAGTAGAGCAATCTAAGCATGAAAGGCTATTGTTAACTCTTAACAAATAAACCCCAACATAAAGGACATATAGGTCACCCACAATTAGATTCAACAAAATATCTTACATAACCTCTCAGAAATGTTAATTATCTTAGTCTTACACACCATACAATAACATTAAATCTGTCCATTCTACACCTCAAACTCCCATCCTTATAAAGATGCCCAAAGCCATCTCCACTACCTCTTCTTCCACTAAGGACATGTTATACAGGGACACATGATAATTTTAGGTATGTCTTAATCCAGGATACGCAGAATACACAAAAGACTTCGCATAAACATAATGATAAGAAGTAATAAAAATGTAAAGTTATACAAGTTCTTTGGCTTTGCGGTTAATTACACCATCTTCTATGCACATCTTCCCATGTTTCTGGTATCCACGAACACACTCAAACTTCCCATCATGGCAATGTGCATTTGTGGGGCAAGGCTCACAAAAATCTGTACATGGTGTTGGAAATAACTTAGAAACTTCAAATACTTCATAAAACAATCTAAATCAATAAAAATCAACTTTATAACTTTTGTTGCCAGTAATTAAGTTGTGAAACTGAAATTTCAATTACAGCTGATAACATAGCATTTGGGCTGGCAGCTTATCAATACAAGTATATTACTACTGGAGTGAGTCTATGGTACTATGCATATCACGGGTTGATCCGTAATACGGTTCAATATTTTCTTTTTTAAAATCTTAATGGTCGATCCGAACCGTTGAACATCATTTCCATGTGAATATGTACCTGCAGACCAAATTTTATATTTTTTGGAATTTTTTTACTATTTTTTAAGGTAGGTTGAAAATCCCTTGATCTGAAAATTCTGGACCATCTGAAAACAGCGATTTTCTACCTACCTTAAAAAATAGTAAAAAAATTCCAAAAAATATAAAATTTGGTCTGCAAGTACATATTCATATGAAAATCATGTTCAACGGTTCGGATCGATCATTAAGATTTTCGAAAAGAAAATATTGAACTGTATTACGGACTAAATCATGATATGCATATTACCATAGACTCACTCTTACTACTGACCTTCTTTTTCTTTTGCAGTGGACCAACCTTTTATACCTAACCTCTATTTTGCACCATTATACGAGAACACCCATTGGTGTATAAAATTGAGGCAAACAGATATCAGAAAAACACAATCTAAACCAACACAGAACTTGTACAGACTCAGAGAATTACCAGTACATTGCTTAAAGATATGGGCTAATATGCAAACTAAGAGACAATATACTGATCCACTGAAGTTCATATAAACCAAACCAGAAGTTGTTTTCACTTCTTAGTTGACATGAAAAAAACGACAATTTGCTAACCTTTCATTTCAGACGATCACCTCACAAAGGTCTAATGACTGGTCCATTCCACAGTTAATCCAAAAAAACAATGCACACAAAGAGAGTTTCTAGAAGGTAACTATGTAGAATATTGTGCAAAGACTGGTAAAAATGAGCTTGAAATGCTAGAGACAGATATAGCTAGGTCATGTTACTCACCCTGTCGGTACAAGGAATCGGGAGGAACCAGGTCGATGCTGTCGCAGAAGGGCTTTGGTCGGCGGTTGAGGAATTGAATGGTGAAGTGGCAGGTGGCTGAGACGGAGGCGGCGATCGCGAGCACCGCGACCAGGCGTAGGAGCTCGCCTTTAGACGGGAAGACGGAGGTAGAGGGCTCGTTCAAGAAAGGTAAGCGATGGGAAGAGGTGGTATCCCGAGGTTTGTTTTTTCTCGATCGCTTCTTCGCCGTGGAGGTCTCCATGGATTGAGGTCGAGGGGTTAGCTCCTCAACGCTCAAGTCTGAACAGAGATTTTTGGAGAAGCTCCTACAGGATGAAGCAAATACGATTATATAGGAGAATTTGATTCTTTTTTCCTTATCTCTACTGTATTTTAGCAAGACAAAATTAACATATATAATTAACAATTAACATTGCATGTTTGTCAGATACTAAATTATTTCTCACATATATAAAGCCCAAAAATATTACTAAAAATTTATTCTAACAAAATAAAAGAGTACAAAAGAATAACATGTTACTACAAAACACAATTTAAAGTAAATCTTTTAATTCATGTAAAATATGACGCTATTTAAAAAAATTATCAGATTACAAGACCAATAAAGTAGCCGATTTTTTTATTAATCGAAATAAAATAAAAAAAATATCGAAAAAGAGAATAGTTCTCAGTTATTTTCAAAAAATAAGTAGGCCGGGGTTAAAACCAACGTCCCTATGGACGGAAATAATTACAGCGTTCCTATTAATCCCACACTAACTAATCAAAGCGGATCACGGAGATAAATTAAGCAGGGATGGTGAGAATCAATCCGTCCGTGACCCAAAAAAAAAAATAATAAATCAGGGACGGTGAGGATCAATCCGTCCCTTCTTGGATTTAATCAACTTTATTTCTTGAACGTTTTCATCAACCCAGTCCCTGGGTGAACGTCGTTTCTTAATTGAGGGTATATTTTGTAGCGGCTATTCATCACAAAATGATAAAATAGTGCGATTCTGTTGAATACAAAGAATGAGGTTTAGGTTATAATGTTTTGCAATGTATACCTTGATACCTATCTAATGTGTTTCGATAGCAATCTACACATATTTAGGGCCTGTTTGGCTGTAATCCCGTGTGTTACTGTTCACGCGGGAAAAAAAAAATTCAGTGAACTGAATTTTTTTTTCCCGCGTGAACAGTAACCCGCTGTTTACTATTCACCCGTTCCTGTGCCCATTCCCGTTCCCGGGCTATAGCCGAACAGGCCCTTAGTGTGTTTATAGATGTGCTTTAATTTTCATTCAGCGCGCATCTTAACACAAATCCAACTCGGTTATATTAAAGCACATTATGCAAAGCACCATACCACGACTTCACTCTAAAAAGTTTCAAAATATACCCTCATCAGTGCAATGCAACCACCCAGGGACTGGGTTGATGAAAACGTCCAAGATTAAATTCAAGCAGGCACGGATTGATCATCACTGTCTTTGGTTTATTTTTATTTTATTTTTTTTGGGTCACAGACAGATTGATCCTCACCGTCCCTGCTTGCTTAATTTTTTTTTCCTGATCTGTTTTGATTAGTTAGCGTGGAAATTAACAGGGACGGTGTAATTATTTCCGTCCATAGGGACGTTGCAATTTATCCCGTCCTACTTATTTTTCGAAAATAACTGAGATCTATCCTCTTTTTCGATATTTTTTTATTTTATTTCGATTAATAAAAAAGTCGGATAAAGTAGGGGTGAAAACGGTGTGGATAATATCCGATCCATAATTTAAAAAATAAGATGTGGATATCCAACAACAACAATAATCAAGTCTTTTAGTCCTACTTAAGTTGAAGTAGACTAGAAATGTAACTCAATCATAATCATAAAATCAAGATAGATAATAATAAAATAATAATAAATATAATAATAGTAGTAATACTAATATTAATAATGATATCAATAATAATAGTAATAATATTAACATTAATACTAACTATATTATGTCTAAACTATAGATCTTAGGGGTCAACGTTCTAAGTAGGCTTGCTAATGAGTGTGGCTAGGCTCAGACTCAATAAGAAAAGCATAATGGCTCAGTTCCAACTTAGTTCGATTTTGAAAGAAAAAGTCGACTCAGCTCAGCCCGGCTCATACCATATTTGTGCCCAGTTCGGAAGAGCACTTGATATTTTCGCTGTAATTCTGTAATTCATTGAAAGTGGAGACGTGGAGTTCTTCTCTTTCAGATGCCCCAGGAATCAGCATCGCTCTCAATTAGAGTGGAAAAAATGACACGACAGAGCCGGCTCCGTCACGGAATAGTACGGTTACAGCACGAAATGGCACGGCATGTGTTACTGTTCCGTGCCGTGACTCACATGTCGCGTGTCGTGACCATCTTTTAAAAATTTGACACTGCACAGCACGTCATGCTAAAGATCCGGTCACGGCACGGCACAGCACACGGTCACACGAATCACGTGAAATTAGGACCGTTAAGTCTTGATTAAATGGTGAATCTTGAATAAACTAACTTAAATTACGAAAAAATAGTTAAATGTGAGAAACGTGACCAGTTACGTTTGGACACAGCACGCGAATGGTCACAGCACACGAGTCACGGCGTGACTCGTGTGCTGTGACCACCCCTCAATATTTTAGTCACAACACGGCACGGCACGTGTGACTGTTTACTTGGTCACGACACAGAACGACACGAGACTAAAATCATGGCATATTAGTCACATCACGGCACGTCAGGTTTTTTCCACTCTACTCTCAATCAATATTTCACACTTTTTGAGAGAGGAACTATGCATGATCATGTGACATCTTCTCCACTCATAAAAGATGAAAAGGATACTGAGCACTGACTGACTATTATAGCAATTAGAAATTAATTATGTTCTAAATCTTGCTCACATTAGCTATGTGGACATGTAAATTATATTTTAATGAATAAAAAAATGAAATTGGGAGCAAAGAAGAGGGAAAAGGGAGCAACGAAGAATGTATACTCGAGTCCCACATTAGCATTTTGTTAATAAATTAATAAATTTAAAGAAGGTTATTTTGTTTGATCTTTTGACAATGAAGGTTATTTTATAAAATTTTACCCCACAGCAAATCTTCAAAATTATTTACCTCATGTGCCGATCAACTACTATAAAAATTCTATTTACTAAAAATTACAAATGAAAAAGAAAAGATCGGAAGGACACACTTGTTTTACAGAATCTACCACCTAACATTGTCCTCTCAAAAGTGAACACAAAATTTCTTTTCGGCATTTTCAAGATCAAGTTTCCCTCATTTTTCTTCAATTTCAACATCAATGATCTCAGGGTCTGAATTGTTGCGGGAAGAACCTCCATTGCTTCCTCTTGATTTGTCCTTTGGTTGCCACACTATGTTCTGGCAATTTCTGCATCTAATAACTTGGTTTCGGTAGCCTACAAATCGTGTTCTACAAGCAGGACATGCACCCTGTTTATAAACAAAAAATGAAATAGATAAGATGAAAATGTAAACAGTTATGCTATCTTATACAATATAGGCATTTGATTGAATAACAAAAATGAAGGGGCGTGCTAATTTTTCTCAGGGCTCGCAAAGAGAGCCACATTTACCAGAATTAGTGGGCCGTAAATATAAAAGGACAAGTAATTATTGTTAAATTCTGATCAGCAGAAAATAACAGCATATGAAATTCTGTATCATGAAAGATTAAAAAATTTAAAAATTGAAGAGCACGGGCAATAATGCCAAATAAAAGCCAGAGTGGGTCTGACAATAAAAAAATATGAGAAATAATTAAGGAGCCTTTATGATTCAATTTAATTCAAAAGTTGATCATCTTTCAAATCAACTGCAAGTTTCCTAATAAAATTATTAGGGTGGTATCTGTACTTCTGTTATTATTCTAACAAAACTTGTTCACAATTCATGGAGTTGATCTTAACTATAATAACAAAGTTCTGAACTTAATATGGTTTCATCAACAATGAATGGTGCCACTACTACTAGATGTCGTTTTTTTTAAAAAAAAAAAAGTTATAATAAGTTACAAAAACTTAAAATAATTGCCAACCTACAATTAGAGATATAAATATACGCAGAGAGAAATACCTACAATAATATTGAACTACAAACCTATCAGTAAACATTTGTCAGCCTAACAATAGTTACTGTTTTCACCTACTAGTATTATTAAAAAATGTGTCAACAACCAACATTAGTCAGATATTCCTGCTTTTCCAACCTAGGAGGTCAAAACCTACAATTGTTCATCAGCTGTTAACCTACAGGCAATGACGTGCCTATGTATAATTATCCCAGTGTCAACCTTCACAAACAGATATACTGACCTTACAAATGTTAAAGTTTGACCTATGTCCACCAAATAGTCAACTATAAAAAATTAAGTGCCAAATTAGATATAAAAAAGAATTCTGTATCAACCAGAAACTTACAAAATTTGGAGTAAACATAGTCCTTATTAATGTAACCCTACAAGCATTGATTCTTTAACCCATAACTATGACATGTCAATCTGGACTTGATAAGTATCTCGTCAACAAAACGGAATTAACAATGAAAAGTCTTTCTATGAATATAGACATCAAGTTCATAACAATTAAAATGGAAAGATTGTTTTGAAGATATACCAAACTTAGGGTCTAGTGAGGAAACTCCAAAAAGTAAAAAAAAAAAAATGACACTGTGCATGTATCTGGTAAAAGAAATCAATTAACTGTCTAAAATTAATTTGCTCCTCCATTAGGATTCGTCACTAGACCATTCAAGTCCTTAAAGATCTTGACAGTTAACATGTGCCTACCAGAATTTGCTCGAAAAATCCTGCTAATAGCTCATGTGCATAACAAAACACTCCCAAGAACTAATTCTAAGTTATGGGGGTGAGCATCTTCTTGCATGAATAAGAAAACCAACAGAGAAATTTTCAAGTTCCATATTATAACTTAACCTAAATAGAAAAACTTAAAAGGTCCTCAAGCTAGATGAAAGTTCAGTTTCGTCCAAGCTGAGCTAATTATATTTGGTAATATAGGGGGAAAATCATGTTGGCCAATTTTTCTGATATTCAGTGTAAAGAAAAGTATTAGTACCTCAATGGCAAAGTTGTTAGCAAAGGCGCCGATAAGAAGAGGAGCAGCAAATGGTAGAACCCATGTCGCTAAAATAAAGAACCTGAAGAACCATCCGGACAATAAAAACCACACAAAAAACAGTGTCTGCACGAAATCAAGGACGGTAGTATAAGATAATTTTGTTGTCTTCCAATGATTAATTAGTAGATTGAATAATTGGCTTCACAAACTTCTATATATTGGCAATTGTGTTCGTCAAAAGGAAAATTACAATAGAAATAGCTCAAAAGCACTCACAACTACACCCCTGCCAATTGGTGTTTTTGAGGAATCATTGAGCTGTCTCCGGTACTGCAGATTGCAAAACAAGCAAGTGGATAATAAGTGAGTCATCTACAAGTTTATAATAACGAACTCTTGAAGTATTCTTGAGCAATTGTTATAGGAACAGGTGAACAGGGAGTGTAAAAGTATCCAACCCTAGGCCAGTTTCTCGAGAAATCAGCCGTGAAAGACTTCCACCACCGACCAATCCCCAGCTCAGCATCAATCTCTCGCGCTTTGACGGCGGCAGAGTGCGCCACCTCGTCTAGCCGGCGTGAGACGGAGTACTTACGATCGATTCGTTGAGCAGCTAGGCGAGCCTCGAAAGCTACCCGTTCTGCCCCTTCGTTGGCGCCGCGCCAAGCGTCCTTCAGAGCCTCGCCGGAAGCGATCCGGCGCATGAAGCTGTCTATGTCGCTCCGACCAAACGCGCGGACGGTGACGTGGCACCGGCGGCGCCGGTAGTTCAAGGTGGAGAAACGGCGATTTTGTTGAGAAAGATAAAGAGGATGACATGGCCACCGTGTCGTAGTCGTCATTTGGAGATAGATGCGTGTCAGAATATTTGGGCTTGGAGCCTTCGAGCAAGATCTTAGCTTCTCTGGTCGAAAAGGGTTTAAGTTGTGTTTGGGCAGATCGTATCTCTTTCGGACTGAAATGGATGTATGTCGAACTGGTGGTGTTTGTGGCAGTGAATTGACTAAACTGCATTGCTCTTGCTCATGGTTAGTAGCCGAGAAACCGGCAATCTCCGTTTCTCTACAACTTGAGACTGGAGTGAGAATGTCTGGATCATAATAAATTCTGAGTTCCGGACCATTGCCATAAATAGTTGGGCCTTGAACAATATAATGATAAAATCCAAATTAGCGGGCCTTAATTTAATGTAGGCTGGATTTGACTTTCAATAAATAATATATGAAAAATCAGGTTGCCGAATGTTTCCTTTCAGGATTAAGAAAATATAGAGACGTCTATCCCCAATCTGCCCGATTTTTTTATGAATAGGAAAATAATTAAATAAATGTCGTGATTAGGAAATGGTTCGGAAATTTTGCGAAAAGGGGGAAAACCGCAATTTTGGATAACGGCCAAGGGACGCCAGCCAAAATCGCGGCCCTATTAATTACCAGAAACGAATGGAGCGGGACTTAATCATGGACCGTTAAATGGGATCACGGACAGCTTGGGTCGTTACTTTAAACAACGGCCACCTTGGGCCGTTACTTTGAACAACGGCCAGCGGCCCGTTATTTTGGACAGCGGTCGGTATTAAAATAATGCATCCAATTCATTCTCCGAATTCCGGATAGTTTTATCACCGTGCAGTCGGGCGATATTAAAATAATATGTACAGGTACGAGAGTCCAACTGGGATTGTGGCTGGAGAATGCATATGTTTTAATTGGATGTTCTTTTGGTTTGCCAATTTTGTTTGATTATGGATTTTTGGTTTTAGGACTGCTCTTGTGCATATTTGTTTAATTTTTTCTCAATGAAACAGGAACAGTTTTGTTTATTGATTGAGAATATTTTAGTTGAAAAGATGTTTTATTTATTATTATTATGCATTTCATTCCTGAAAGGAAAGAAAAAGGCCAATCAGATACTATGCATATTATTTTATTGCAGTTCGTTGAGAGGTACAATTCTTATTGTCCTTTCTAAATTGTATACTAATTAGTTTGATGAAGTTTGTTATGGAGGTATGTTTGGTATTGTCTACCTATTGAAAATTGCAAATATAAAACAACATAATGTCAACTGTGCTACAGGTCTGCTATTTGCTGGCTGCCAATGGATGTGCACACATTAGGTAGAACTTTACAATAGTTTAAAAAGTACAAATTATTCAATATGTGCACACACATGAAATATATAACTATTAAAAAAAAATCACATTATTAATAATCTTGATTATATTTGTGGAAGCATGTTTCTTATCTTTATAACAAGACAACATTACTTGATGGTAACTGGTAAGTGGTAACTATTTGAAAATAATTCAGGCATCCAAAGTTAGAACTATCAATAAACATGTACGTAATATATATACACATGAGATATTTGATTATGTTAAAAAAATATTCTACTAAACTTTATTATTTATTAAGCACATTTATCTCTCTTCAATTTAATTGTATGGTATGATCGCATTATTTGATGAAATTTGTTGACGTAATTTGAGCCAACTAGACTGTACTGAGACATACCGTTAGCATCTACATTCTACACACAGTAAAATTAGTTATGAAAATATATATCCCAAAGGCTCCATTTGCTTTTCTTAGAATAAAAGAGATAAAATTGAGGAAAATTTCTACTAGTATTTTCTTTAACTCTAGCATCGATCTTTAACTCTAGTTATGAAAATAATTCATGATAATTCTTTCAAGACTTAAGAGTGCTGGATGGATAAACCTTCATAAAAAAAAATTGTCTTTGATACTTGATATGATTAAAAATATTAATACATTTTCTGCCTTCTTATAAAATAAAATTACACTATGATTCCGCCCATGCACATAAATTCTCTTTTAGAACCATTAATTAAGGTCACTCATATTCTCTTACCTATATTCTCTATATGTATCCCAAAAATCTTTATACATTTTAAAAATATTTAGAGGGGAGTCAAATTACACCACTTTTGAGTTACCACAAAGGTACCCTCCTCATTTTCTACATTTCCAAAGTTCAAATCGTCGATCTAAACCGTTCAACATGATCTCCACAATAAAATGTACTTGCAGATTAATTTTTTTTTAATTTTTCTTACTATTTATTTAGTATTTTACAAAAACTAGTCAAATTCAGACAATTGAATTTTGTACCCATCTTAATAAATAGTAAAAAAATTCAAAAAAATATAAAATTTGATCTGCAAGCACATTTTATTTAGATAATCATATTGAATGATTTGGACTTTGAAAATATAAAAAATAAGAAGAGTAACTTCCGACATTTTTTTTCATAACCAAAAAAATAAATAAAATAATATTAATAACCGAACATATTTTTTTTTTCACCCATAACCAAACCGCCCCCCTGGGCTACATGAGCATATGCTTTGAGCATTTACATGATTAATAACCGAACATTTACTTTTCTCTTCTTAGCATATGCTTTGAGCAAGATAGTATAAGTAGAGAGATCTGGTGCTACATGATTAAGATGCATTCTATCTAGGATATTCAGCACATCATCAATATTACCATCATTTACATAGCCAAGAAGTACAAATCGATATGATACAACACCTGGATTTATACCTCCCCTTACCATTAAGTCGAGCAACTTTTCAGCTTCCATGCTTTGTCCTTGTTTGCACAAAGAATGCATCATTGATCGATAAGTAACCTCATCCGGCAAAAAGCCTTGGTCAATCATATCCTTGAAAACCCTAATCGACTATTTCCAACAGCATAGCTTAGAATATCAATTTATAACAATATTATATGTGATAAGATTAGGTGTGGCACCTTGATCAAGCATATCATATAGTAATTTTTCTGCCTTGTCAGTTTCCCCCTTCTTACAAAGTGCATCCAAAATTATATTGCATGTCACAGTGTTAGGTAATATTCCCTTTGAAACCATCTCATTCAGAACCCTCTTGGCCTTTTCTGATTTGTTCATCTTGCAAAGCCCATCTATAATAGTACTGTAGGTTTGAAAAGTAAATGCAGCTATGAGTGTGCTTAACAGAATGAAGAAAGAAGGGGTGAAACCTGATTTAGCTGCCTCTGCACCAGTGTTAGAACTGCTTTTGAAATTGGGACGAGATGATGATGCGAGAAATCTCATGGAGCATACAATTGGTAAGACTAATGATTGAAGTGTTTAATCATGTTGTCTACAGATAGCTTATTTGAATGTAAATGATCAAGTTGAGGACCTCTCGCTAGCATCCAACATTAGCCAAGTCAATTCTGGAACATCATCGCATTAAAAATATAAACAAATACATAATATTACAAAATACATAAATTATAAACATAATTATAAATAATCCATCATCGCATTAAATCATCGCATGAAAAAAAAAATTGCGGACTTCTCTTTCTGTGCATAAATCAGGTTGAACTGACATGTCGTTATTGTTGTGTATGTGGGCCTGATTCTAGGAGTATGCGGGGGGTGGCAGGGGGGCGGCAGCCCCCTGTGAGCGGTGTCTGAGTTTTCGAAGCACCGCTCAGTTCAGCCCGGAGAAAATTATTTCTGAGAAGTCAATTATGCATGAAAATCCTTTTGCCGACGGCCCAGATTAGTCAAGTTACCCATTTATTTCATATCTATAATTTCAAAAAAATACATTCATTATTTAGATTGAAAATTCAAATCCTAAAAAAAAAAAAAAAAAAAAAAAAGTAGACCGCCCCCCCAGAGGGCGGTTTGGTCTGAAGGTAGACCGCCCCCCTGGGGGGCGGTTTGGTCTGAAGGTAGACCGCCCCTCAGGGGGACGGTTTGGTTATGGGTGAAAAAAAAAATATGTTCGGTTATTAATATTATTTTATTTATTTTTTTGGTTATGAAAAAAAATGTCGGGAGTAACTTTGTGGTAACTCAAAAGTGGTGTAATCGGATCCCTCCGCAAATATTTATGTATGATAGTAAAAATATCTGCATGACTTGCATAATATGTCTAAACACTTTTGTAACAAACTGAAGTTCCATTGAAGTTCAAATTGTACGAGAGATTACATGAATTTTCAATCATCGCTTAGGAAGTTTTTCAAAAAGTACAAACATGAAGCATCTGTATCTTTAAAATAAAGGTGTGAATGTTATTATCACCCTCATCTTCTTTATATAAATAAAAAAAAAAGGTTCTTTTGGTTTTTTGGTTGAGCAAACGTATTTGATGCTCCTTATATTACGACATATTCTCCCTTCCGCACACACAAAACCACACATGTATTCTAAATTAGAACAATTAAAAAATGATGTACATATCACATCCATTGGCAGCCAGCAAATAGCATACCTGTAGCACAGTTGACATTATGTTGTTTTATATTTGCAATTTTCAATAGGTAGACAATACCAAAAATACCTCCATAACAAACTTCATCAAACTAATTAGTATACAATTTAGAAAGGACAATAAGAATTGTACCTCTCAACGAACTGCAATAAAATAATATGCATAGTATCTGATTGGCCTTTTTCTTTCCTTCCAGGAAAGAAATGCATAATAATAATAAATAAAACATCTTTTCAACTAAAATATTCTCAATCAATAAACAAAACTGTTCCTGTTTCATTGAGAAAAAATTAAACAAATATGCACAAGAGCAGTCCTAAAACCAAAAATCCATAATCAAACAAAATTGGCAAACCAAAAGAACATCCAATTAAAACATATGCATTCTCCAGCCACAATCCCAGTTGGACTCTCGTACCTGTACATATTATTTTAATATCGCCCGACTGCACGGTGATAAAACTATCCGGAATTCGGAGAATGAATTGGATGCATTATTTTAATACCGCCCGCTGTCCAAAATAACGGGCCGCTGGCCGTTGTTCAAAGTAACGGCCCAAGGTGGCCGTTGTTTAAAGTAACGACCCAAGCTGTCCGTGATCCCATTTAACGGTCCATGATTAAGTCCCGCTCCGTTCGTTTCTGGTAATTAATAGGGCCGCGATTTTGGCTGGTGTCCCTTGGCCGTTATCCAAAATCGCGGTTTTTCCCATTTTCGCAAAGTTTCCGAACCATTCCCTAATCACGACATTTATTTAATTATTTTCCTATTCATAAAAAAGTCGGCCAATCTGCCTTAGTAAAAAAAAAAAAAGTCCATTTCACCTGTTTTTCTATTTTTTTTTCTGTTCAATTTCAATCTCATTTATTTTTTCAACAATCTACTATGAATTTTGTAAATTTAAAACTACAATCGTTTTGTACTTAATTTTTAATTTTTATTTTCAAATGAGATTCATAATAAAATATTTTTGGTTTATATTCATTTCCGTGTTTTTTCTTCTTCTTGATATGCTATGTATAAAAATTTAATATATTAGATGTAAAAATGTCATATGTTAGATATAAAGACTTGATATGTTATGTATAAAGACTGCACTTTGAACCATTTAAAAATTTGCACTTTGAACTTTTAAATACTTAGAGTGAGTCTATGGCACTATGCATAGTATGATTTGATATGTAATACAGATTAATATTTTTGTTTTTAAAATTATAACGGTCGATCCGAACTGTTCAATATGATTTTTATATGAATATGTACTTGCAGACTGAATTTTATATTTTTTAGAATTTTTTTATTGTTTTTAAAGATATGTAGAAAATTATTGTTTTTGGATGGTCCAGAATTTTTAGATAAAGTGATTTTCTACCTACCTTAAAAAATAGTAAAAAAAAATTCAAAAAAATATAATTGAAAGAATGTTGAATATGTTATCATAGTTTTTCTAATAAATTGCTTTGCTTATTCTTTGATGTAATGTTGTTTCTGGAATCTGGATCACACTTTTGTCTAACTAATTTTTAGATAAATTTCACATCAAAATTGCAAAAATATGTGCCACACTGAGGCTTTTACAGGTTGTTGGGTAGGTTACAATTCATTGAATGATTTTTCAGTTAATGAACGAGAACATCCTCTATAAGTATTAATTTTATTTTGTGTGAGACTATGATAACATGTATATTACGGATCAATCTATGATATAGATTTACGTCACTATTTTGAAGTTCAAAAAGTAAATTCGAACAGTTAAACATAACCAGTATATAAAAATATACTTAATGACCAAATTTTATATTTTATATTGTTATTACTATTTTGTAAAATAAGTAAAAAAATTACTGCTTTTAGATGGTCTATAATTTTTATCTATCTAATTTTTTTTTAAAAAATATAAAATTTTGTTTATGTACGCTTTTATACAAAGATCATGTCTAATAGTTCCGATCAATTTTTTGAACTTTAGAAAATAGAAAATATAAATTCATTGCACGTATATTACTATAGTCTCATTCATGATTCTATTCAAAATAAAAATATTACTTGCAGAGGATGTTTCTGTTCATGAATGAGCTCAAACTAAACCGGTCCAGACGAATGTTTAGACCAGTCAAAAGTTACGAGGGACAAATCAGAATATTCCATGTAATTTTGCTCACCTCCCCAACTTTGAAAAGGAACTTGTTCTCCCACGTGCGGGATTCTGCTTGAGAGGCACACTTAATTTGAGTTATATCTATCCAAAATGACACCAATTAGATAATTAGAGAACCTCTAATTTTGAGCAATAAAATCAAGAGATTTGATTATTGGAAAAGATTGATGATGGATTACCTAAACGTAGTTGAGGTTTGGAGCATTATTGAAAAATAGTACACTCCGATTTATAATAAAACTACCAATGAGTTGACCACCATCTCAAAATTAGAAAAGAGAGATAATGACTATGCGGTTAATGCAATATTAAGCGTGGTTAATTTTGCATCTTTGAAACTTTTGGAGTTTCTAAATAATTGTTAACTGACTTTTGAAAATTTTAGACTCTTTGAATTTCTAAACCTCCACATCTTTGAAATTAAAATTAGAGTTTCTTAATTGCTACATCAGTATTTAATTAAGATTAGAGTTTCTAAACCTCCACCTCCAAATCCCTGAAGTTAATTTCAGTGAATGATATTGTCACATCAAAGTTTAGAAACGATTTCATATTACAAAACTATTGGACAAAGTTGCTAAATAAGAAATCCATCTACATCTCTGAAACTGGTTTAGAAACTACCAAGGTAGATTAAAAACTCTAAGAATTTCAAAAATGCATAACCTTCTAATAATTTAAAAAATATATATAAATTTTTGTTTGTGTACGTTTTTATACAAATATCATGGTTAATGGTTCAAATTAACTGTTTGAATTTAAAAAATAAAAAAAATATAAATTCATATCACGTATACTACTGTAGTCTTATTCATGAATCTATTCAAAATAAAAATAATATTTGTATCTTGCAGAGGATGTCCCCGTTGATGAATGAGCTCAAAATAAACCGGTCCAGAGTCAAGACGATTGTTTAGACTTTAGACCCATCAAAAATTATGAGGCACGAATCAGAATATTCCTTGTAACTTTGAAAAGGAATTACTTGCTCCACGTGCGGGATTCTCCTTGAGAGGCTGCTAATGGAGAACAAAACAAATAAGAAGACCGCGTCTAAATATGTTTTGAAAATTAAAAGTTGAGATGCTATATTTGTCGTTCGTGAATAAATTCATACCACAAACACAAACCAAGTTTTTTGGCTTCTAAAATTCCATTCCCATTTCCCACGTCCGTCGACTATTTAATTCTTCTCCAATTAATAAGGGTTTAATTTCTCCTAATTAATTACTAAGAGCTAGCATGTCTATCGCCATCAACTGTCATGCTGAGAGGTAACAAATCCTGAAACCTAATTAATCTTTGTTATGATCTCTCTCTCATTTGCAACATATATAAACTCTTTAGAGGAATCAACAGGTACGTACGTTCTAATAAATGCATTTCTTAATTTAATTAGCAGGGAAGCTTTCTCTATGCTTGCTCCGTTAGGAGCAATTCTGTTCGATATAGATGGCACACTTTGTGATTCTGACCCCATTCATTACTACGCATTTCGCCAAATGCTTCAAGAGGTGAGTTAACACTTAGTTATTACTTAAATTCATTTCTCTTTGTTGTTATATATGGAAGGCTTGAAATACATTTATAGCCATAGGGGAATTACTGCAATTTTGGTTGCTGTGTACAGTCCCTTACTGGCACTTTATTATGTTTATGGTTAAGTTTAAGTTTAAGTCTCAATTGTTCTCAAATGGGCTACAGCCTACATGCAGTAAGCAATTAAACTGCAAAACAACATTCACAAGAAGCAAATATTGTTAAGCAAACAAAAAAAAGTGGGAACAGCAATGTTGTTTTGCAGTGGGTGAAACCTAATCAAGTTATAGTTTTGTATTTTAATATAGTTTTGCAGTAACATTATGTTTTGTATTTTAATATAGTTTTGTATTTTATTATGAAGTTATAGTTTTGCAGTGCGTGGGATCAACAATTTTGTTTCAAAAGTACAATAACTTGATAATAAATTATTATTGTTACTGGATATAAATATAACATGATCCCCTCTTCACTATGACCATGAAAGTATTGACTCATATATACACTAACAAAGCTGAAGCTTTTACAGGTAGGGTTCAACAATGGTGAACCAATAACTGAAGAGTTCTTCAGTGCAAACATAAGTGGGAAGCACAATGAAGAGATTGGAAATTTTTTATTTCCCGACTGGGATCACAATAAATCCATGAAATTCTTGGATGACAAAGAAACTTTGTTTCGCAGGTTATAAACTATAAAGTCTCCTCTGTTGTTAACAGTGCATCACTTCTAATATTTGTAAATATTTTAGAATTGATTAATGACAAACCAATTGAAATCAAAATGAAGGTGGGTTCTTTGTCCTGATTAAGCCATAAGATTCACAGAACATAGCAAAAGTGCAAATCAAAGTTGAAAATACATTTGCAGCTAGCATCTTTAATCCCATTTTGCATCTTCTTTTGTTTACTAACTGAAGTTACCGAATTGAGACACCTTAAGCCTTGAGCGTAGATCTCGAATTCATAAAACCTGTGCTGAATCAAAAGTTACATGTAATTTTTAAATTTTCAGTTTGGCGAAAGAGCAACTAAAGCCCGTTGACGGCCTACACAGGTTGTGTAAATGGATTGAAGATCACGGGTTGAAACGTGCCGCCGTGACTAATGCTCCAAGGGAAAATGCAGAACTAATGATATCTATTCTTAATCTCTCTGATTTTTTTCAATTTCTTGTAGTTGGTAGTGAGTGTGAAAGGGCTAAGCCATTTCCTGACCCATACCTGAAGGGACTGGAGCTTCTCCATGCATCCCCTGACAACACATTTATATTTGAGGTATGCCTCATCAGCTTTTTTACCATTGGTAAGTTACAATATTAGACTGTGATGTCTTTTGGTGCCCTCAATTTGTACAGCCGACCCCAATTCAACCCCATTAGACTATATTGTACATGTAGCCAATTTTGAATTGTAATGCCAGTTCACGGTCATTTTTGGTGCATTGTTAGTAGAGTTTCTTCCCTTTTGCTTTCTATTTTTATTTCATTTGTGTTTCTTGGTACTTCTGCTAAAAATATTTGTAATTTCCTTTTTGATAGTTTTGCTTTTATTATACCCACAAAAAGACATTAACCAAATTCAGGCGATGCCTAGTGATGTTTCTTTCTAACCCAATACACCAATAATTAATTGTAAAAAGTTTGTAGTAATACATTGAAGTCATGTTCTAGGATTTCAGGGGCTCTTTATAATATTAACTAGTGTTAACTGGTTTTTGTTTTTTTACATGAATTAAGGATTCTGCATCAGGGATCAGAGCCGGTGTGGCAGCAGGGATGCCTGTAGTAGGTGTAGCCACAAGAAATCCTGAGCAAGTTTTAAAGGATGCAGGAGCAAGTCTCCTGATAAAGGATTATGAAGATTCAAGTTTATGGAACATACTGCAAGAGCTCGAGCCTTCGATAGCCAAGAAACTTGAGGATTGAGATAGTAACAAACATTAGGTGGATGCAACTAAAATATAATAACAGTATTCGAAAATACAAAGATATACTTTGTTTAGGAAGCCTGAAAATGTTTACTGTTCCTCATATGTTGCACAAATCAATTGATGAAAACAAACAATAAGATTTAAGACCCTGTAATTTCTATTTCTTTAATGGAGCAAAGATCCAGTGCATTAATTCAGTATCTGGGACACCTAATTTAGTATTTATCCTGATGTAATTTTAATTTTATGATATCTTGATAATAAGCTTTATGTAAATAAATGAGTTCCATCCAATAACTTGATTAAACTCTTAAATAAATGGCCATTAAACATGTTAGATTGTAAAAGAGCAGCAAGAAAAATATAATTAAAAAGAATGAGAATAACCACCAATGTCAATCTAAGGTTAAAAACAGTCAAACACTATGGAGCTATATTTCATCCAAATTATTCACGCGACCCTTAAAAAACAAGAGCGATTCATGCATTTTCTTAAATTTCTATTTGCAACTTGATAGTGTCGAAAAGGGAAAATTAATCTCTTACCCCAATAAATGTGTTTCTTAATGCTATAACAGGAGCCAACTGGCAACTGGCCCCAAATATTTCTTATGTATTCTTCAACTTGGAAAATGTCTATTTTTATGCTGCTAATAAAATCTGTCGTCTCCAACAAATATGTTCATTGTTATTATACAACACAGATGCCTAGGCCATTGGTGCTACCTCGCAGCCTCAGGAATCCATATCCTCTTAGGTACCTGAGGAGATAGAATACTCTCAACCTAGCCAAATTCAAATAGGTGCCTATTCAAAATATGAATTTGTATCCTCTGCATTAACTAAAAAAAAAACTTTTGAGTTAATACATCTGGACCGTTCAATCCATTTTAAAATTTGTACATTATATATGCACTAATATTAAAGGGCCCCTGCATTATAAGTGGGAGCCAGATTGGTTCAGTTTAAAATTAGATAGCCTAGATGCATTAACTCAAAAAAGAATCTTTTGAGATTCATATCATACTGAAATGGACGATTCAAATCTTATTCTATACGGTCTGGTATTGCACTGGATCTGAATTCACCTCTCCCTAAGTTGAACTTGAAACCTCCTCACCGTTTGGACCAAGATGCGTAGGTTGTTCATGGACCTTTAGGGGCAGGGACCGGTCGATTAATATATTACAAAAAATAAAATTTTGATGAACTATTTCTTATTTGTTTTTCAATATAACAAATACAATAGTCATATATATATTTATTCGGATGGAATTCATGTTATCTAATTAAATGACAATAATATAAAAATAATTTTGCTATAATACATATTAAGAATTAGTCTTTAAAATATCTTAAAAGGCAAATAATGAGCAAAGTAATAAGAAGCTTAAAGAAGCTGCAGAAGTATGGCTGCCGGATGATATTCACGCTATTCCGCTGAGGATGTGGGATCCTGCTGACAACCAGGTGGTCCCTTACCATGCTGATATCGGTACAGAGGTACTACTGTTAGACGGTGCTAATGGGGTGGCTACTGTTGAAGAATGAAACCATATACTCCAGTTTGCTCAGATCCAATGTTTGGATCTGTTATACTCTCTTGCTTAGTCTTAGTTTTTTGGTTTTCGATAACAGTGTTTTGGTGGTTGATTAAAAGAAGAGCATGTGTTTTGCTCACAACTAGTTTCTTTTGGTGCTATAGGTAGTTGTTCAGGGGTTATATTGCCGTGTTTTTTTGTAAGTTAACTCCTGGTTTCGATCAATGAAACAGGCATTAAAATGCCTTTTATCAAAAAAAAAATAATGAGCAAAGTTAGGAGAGTAAAGCTAGGGTGTGATGTGCTTACCAAGAGGGTAGAACTAAGAATCTTTAAAATATATCAAAACACCCTAGTTCATTCGAATTGTTATGAGGAGTAGAACTAGGGTGCTCCAAGTTCACTAAGCTTCTTTGTGAACTCAACTCTAAAATCTATTGAATTGGCTTCAAATGACGAATTCAAACTGTTGAAATCTTTCTACCTTATGAGCAATGAGCCTACAACTCTACATGTGAAAATTTTAAAGTTTCGAATTAATTTAGTATAAAATCAAGTAGTCAAAATTAGAAGGTTTATAAATTAATTTTAATGCATTCATTTTTTGAATATATTTTGACCACTTGACTCTATACAAAATTAATTTAAAATTTTTTCATGTAGACACATCACTCGTGAAGTAGAAGAATTTCAATGATTTGGATTCGTCGTCTGAAGCCAATCCGATAGGTTTTAGAATTAAATTCGCAAAAGGGATTGGTGAACTTAGGAGCACCTGCTCCTAGTTCTACTCTTCTTCATTTATTTTTATCTTTCACTCGTCTAACATGAGCTCCTTAGGATCAGTATCCTCTGCAGAGTTTTACGGTGCGGAGCTGTGCAGAGCTGATTGGACAGCCCAGATTTACTCTCAGTTGGTGTGTGCTCGGGATAATAGAGGGGCAATATTAATTTTGCTTTGATATTCATACCAAAATCTTATTTGGTCCGTCCGATCAAAACGAACGGACCAAATTAATAGAATCGCAGGAACTTCGCAGTTAAAAGCTACACAGAGGATGTGATTCCGAGCTGGCGAGCTCCTTTAGGTTGTGCTCCAGACAGGGGTAGGGGAGGGAAGAGGAAGTGAAAAATTGAAATTTGTGAAATCTATACCTTCCGATTTAAATTATGCTTCAAATCTGTGCCTCCCGTCTCCTCCCCTCCCCTCCCCTCCCCTCCCCTCCATTTTTATTTAAATTTGTAGAGCACAGCCTAAGAAAAAGAGTTGAGCTCTTAATCTATTTCTTTAAAAATTGAAAGTTGAGATGCTATATTTGTCGTTGAAGAATAAATTCACCCCACATACAAAGATTTTTGGCTTCTCAAATTCCATTCCACCATCGTCTATTTAATTCTTCTCCAATTAATAAGGGATTTCTCTAATCAACTGATTCATTCTCGCCATTTCTTCGGGCTCTCCGCAATAAAAAAAAAAAATCCATTCCACCGACCACCATCGACTATTTAATTCTTCTCCAATTAATTAGGGTTTTCTCTAATCAACTGATTTATTCTCGCCATTTCTTCGAGCTCTCGTAATTATCAGGAGCATGTCTATCACCATCAACTGTCACGCTGAGAGGTAACATTTCTTTCTTTGGGTTCTCCCAATTTTCATTTTTTTAATGGAAAATCATAAAATAGAGTTGGCACTTGTTAGTTGATGACTGGAAATTATTTTTTCTTACGATTTTAAGCAGCAGGATGAAAAAGTGGATAGAAAATAGTAACAAATGATCCAAGTTTTTTTTTTTTTTATGCGTTTCCTGAAACCTAATCTTTGTTATGATCTCTCTCGTTTGTAACAAAATCTTTAAATGCATTTCTTTAGCAGGGAAGCCTTCTCAAAGCTTGCTCCATTAGGAGCAATTTTATTCGATATAGATGGCACACTCAGTGATTCTGACCCCATTCATTACTATGCATTTCGCAAATTGCTTCAAGAGGTATCTTCTTTGCACACCACTTTTCTCTTTGAACCCATCTTGCTATTGTTTAATTCTTCCCATGTAGGGATTACCATGCTGGTCTTGTCCAGTTAACATATTGTTTAAATCTTTGTTACTTAAATTCATTTCTCTATGTTGTTATGAAAGGCTTGAGATATATTTATAGGGGAAGCACTGTAATTTTGGCCTTTCAGTCAGACTTTTGGCTGCTATGTACAGTCCCATACTGGCACTGTGTTGACATTTATAAAGTATTGAGATTATATTTTTAAATGATATCTGGCATAATGTTGATGTTTAAGTCACAGTTGTTCTCAACTGGGCTAAATTAAGCAATTAAACTACGAAACAACATTCAAAAGAAAAAAAATACTGCTAAGTGAACAAAAAGAAATTGGGAACAACCAGTATACCAACTGGAACCAAATGGTACCAAAACTCGATAATTTTATCAAGTTATTGGTACCGGAGATAAATATAACATGACCTCTTTAATACGATCATGAAAGTATTGACTCATATAATACTAACTAAGCCGAAGCTTTGACAGGTAGGGTTCAACAATGGCGAACCAATAACTGAAGAGTTCTATAGTGCGAACATAAGCGGGATGCACAATGAAGAGCTTGGAAAAATTTTATTTCCCGACTGGGATCACGATAAATCCATGAAATTCATGGACGATAAAGAAGCTTTGTTTCGCAGGTTATAAAGTCTCCTTTGCTGTTAACAGTGCATCACTTCTAATATTTGTAAATAATTTAGAATTGATTAATGACAAGCCAATGAAAATCAAAATGTGTTGTTTGTCCTTATTAAGCAATAAGACCCTCAGAACATAGGAAAAATGCAAATCAAAGCTGACAACACATTTGCAGCATATTTAGTCCCATTTTGCCTCTTCTTTTGCTAACTAAATGAAGTTACCAAATTGAGACACCTTAAGCCTTGAGCATTGATCTCTAGTCCAAGAAGCCCGCAGAAAAGTTTCATAAAACCTGTGTTGAATCAAAAGTTACATGTAATTTTTAAAATTTCAGTTTGGCGAAAGAACAGCTAAAGCCCGTTGACGGCCTCCACAAGTTGTGTAAATGGATTGAAGATCATGGGTTGAAACGTGCAGCCGTGACTAATGCTCCAAGGGAAAATGCAGAACTAATGATATCTATTCTTAATCTCTCTGATTTTTTTCAATTTCTTGTAATAGGTAGTGAGTGTGAAAGGGCTAAGCCATTTCCTGACCCATATCTGAAGGGACTGGAGCTTCTCCATGCATCCCCTGACAACACATTTATATTTGAGGTATGCCTCATCGGTTTTTTTACCATTGGTAAGTTACAATATCAGACTGGGATGTCCTTTGGCACCTAATTCAGACTGGGATGTCCTTCGGCACCTAATTCAACCCCATTAGTACTAAATTGTGTAGCCAATTTTGAATTGTAATGCTGGTTCATGGCCATTGTTGGTGCATTGTTAGTAGAGTTTCTTCCTTTTTGCTTTCTCTCTTTTTATTTCATTTGTGTTTCCTGATATTTTTGTTAAAAACTTTTTGTGAGACCCCAGAAAGACATTACCAAATTTAGGAGATGCCTATTGCCTAGTGACATTTCTTTCTAACACAAGGCCCCAAGAATTAGTTGCAAAAAGTTTGGAGTAATACATTGAAGTCATGTTCTAAGATTTCAGTGGCTCTTTATAATATTAACTAGTGTTAACTGGTTTTTGTTTTTTTACATGAATTAAGGATTCTGCATCAGGGATCAGAGCCGGTGTGGCAGCAGGGATGCCTGTAGTAGGTCTAGCCACAAGAAATCCTGAGCAAGTTTTAAAGGATGCAGGAGCAAGTCTCCTGATAAAGGATTATGAAGATTCAAGTTTATGGAGCTTACTGCAAGAGCTCAAGCCTTCGATAGCCAAGAAACTTGAGGCTTGAGATAGTAACAAACATTAGGTGGATACAACTCAAATATAATAACAGTATCTGAAAATACAAAGATATAATTTTGTTTAAGAAGCTTGAAAATGTTTATTGTTCCTCATATGTTGCACAAATCAATTGATGAAAACAAACAAGAAGATTTAAGACCCTGTAATTTCTATTTAAATGCATTCCAGAAATTTTCTATTCGTTGAGCGTTTTTACGCTTTGATTAGTTAGAAGAAGCTGGTCGCTCATGCCACAAAAAAGTATCATTCCCAAGCATCGGTTTATACCGAACTAATGTAGTCTTCCACTGTTGTCGCTTCCGGTCGATAACGAGTGCAACTACAAACTTAGTTTTTGTAGATCAGAGGCGGGACCCTTGTTCCAACCCAACTACATTGCTGTTGGCTAGGAATGAGTTCATTGACTCACGGAGTTGAGTAGTTGACATTCCAGCCCAAAAAAGTGTCCTTGACATACGCTGGTACCCCCAACCTTTTAAAATCATACATCTTGAAAAACCAGTCAACACGCCGAAGATCATAGAAAGCAAGCATTTCCTCCCATCCCCGTGAAAACTCAGAAGTCGTTATAGAATTTAAGACCCTGTAATTTCTATTTCTTTAATGGAGCAAAGATTCAGTATCTGGTACACTTAATTTAGTATTTATCCTGATGTAATTTTATGATGTCTTGATAATAAGCTTATGTAAATAAATGAGCTTGAGTAACTTGATTAAACTCTTTAAATAAATGAACATTAAGCATGTTATATTATAATAGAGCAGCAAGAAAAACATAGTTAAAAAGAAGCTCTATTTCATTGCTCTGACACTGACAAGATTTTCTTATTTTATTTATGCCAGTTCATCCAAATTATTCACGCGGCCCTTTAAAAAAAAAAGGATTGATTCATGCATGTTCTTAAATTTCTATTCGCAACTTGCAAGTGCCAGAAAGGGAAAATCTCTTACCCCAATAGGTGTGTCTCTTAATGCCATAACAGGAGCACAACTGGCAACTGGTCCCAAAAATAATTTCTCAAATTTCTCAACTGGGAAATGTCTATTTTTATGCTGCTAATAAAATCTGTTGTCTCCAACAAATGTGTACATTGTTATTATGCAACACAGATGCCTAGGCCATTGCCATTGGGGCTACTCTCAGGAATCCAATTTTTTTATTAATAGGAAAAATAATATTGATAATGGGGTGAGGTTTCAGGAAAATTTGAAATATAACGTCAAGGTTCAGTTAATTTGATCGCTAATGATCGTTTAAAAAAAACTGTAGTTGGATGTTATGAACCATAGCGTAACGTCCAGCTACAATGTTTTTTTATCAGAAAATATCACAACAGCAGTTAGAACTGAAGCCAATAAACACTATAGCTGGAGGTTATGGTTTATAACGTCCAGCTACAGTGCCATGGACGTTGTAAACCATAACGTTTTTTTTATATTTCAAAATTTCACAAAAAGTACCTCATTATCGATATTTTTTTTATCTTTTCTATTAATAAAAAATCGGCTCAGGAATCCATATCCACTTAGGTATCTGAGGAGGTAGAATAATCTCAATCTTGCCAAATTCAAATTCAAGTCGGTGCTTATTCAAAATATAAAGGGGGTTTTGTTTTGATCATGCCAGACTTTAAACGCACGAATCTGATCTCATTCTATACGGTCAGGTATTGCACTGGATCTGGATTCACATCTCACTGAGTTCAACTTGACACCTCCTCACCGTTTGGGCCAAGATGAATAGGTTATTAATGGATCTTTCGGCCCAGGCCCGGTCAATTAATGTTTTAAATGTTTTAAATTTTGATCATAAATATGAACTATCCCCATGTTTGGTTGTGGATTAAAGGTAAGGAGACCTAAATTGATTATTCCAACTTAGGCCAGTTTAAACTATTCGTGTTTGGTTGAGGTATAAAGTTAAGATTATGGCTTAAGTTATTCCTTACTTGGTTAGAATTGGCGGACTAAAGTTTTGGAAGCCTAAATTAGTTAATTATTAATAATTAGATAATATTAAAGTATTAATAATAACTATAATATATTATAATTATTATTTAATATATTAAAAATATAAGATATTAATTATATAATTATCTATTAATAATAAGAAACTAATTATATAATATTAATATATTATTAATAACTATAATATATTAATTTTATTATAATAATTATTTAATATGTTAACAATATAAGACATTAATTATAAAATTATATATTAAGAATAAGACACTCATTATATAATATTAATATATTAATAATAACTATAATATATTATAATATTATAATATTATAATAATAATAATAAGTTAATATATTAATAGTATAAGATATTAATTATATATTTTTAATAATTATTAGTAACAAGATACTAAATAGATAATAATAGTATAATAATTATTTAATATATTAACAATATAAAATATTATTTAATAATTTTATTAATAATAATGATAATAAGATATTAATTATATAATATTAATATATTAATAACTATACTATATTTAATATTATAATATAGTATAGTTATTTTTTTAAGTCACGCAAAGTGAGATATCTCAGAGGATGCGAATTCCACCCAGACCTATAACGTCAGTTTTTTTTTTTTTTTAAGTAACTAAAAACCCGTAGGCATATAACATCTGAGGGAGGGATGATCTGTCGTCGAGCCTCGTGTCAATCGGGGAGCAGGGCCACGGGATCTCCCATTCAAATGTAAAATTAAAGGCTCAGGGAGCAAAGGCACGGGATCTCCCATCCAAATGCAAGCTATCCACCATTCACGCTTCCCCAACGTAGAAATTCCAACTTTTTTTTTTTAGAAATTAAAAAATAGATTTGTCAGGAAACAGGAAACACATGGGTGGTTTTTGTTTTCTTTAAAAATAGTAAGGATTAAATTAATTCGATTTTATTTTTGTCATATTTTTACCCGACATGCAATATAGAAAATTTGGAGATGATACGCCCCATCCAGGTGTGAACGGGTTGCACTACTAGATCTTTTTCTTACTGGGCTCACCTGCTTCAGGCCTCAGGCCGATATGTGGAGGTGGAGTGTTATGCTTCGAACCTGTGTGTGTGTGTGAGGTACTTTAACTCTTTCCTATCATATCTCAGTAAGTGTGTTTTCAGAGTCCCACCCGCAATAAATGGAGCTCAGCGCCTTAAATAGGCTGAGTTGTCCGTACAGGCGGTAATAACACCGTGTGTTACTGTCGGCGAGGACAGTTACGGTGAACATAATGCTGAGGCCAAAAAATTATGAGACAACCACTTTTATTTTTCTAGGGAGACAAAAAATGGAAAAAAAAAATGAAGGGTATTTTGCAATTTGGATTGGTATTATTTCCTTATATTTCATACGAGGGGGAAGTTGGAAAGTATACTAATCCATGACAATATATTCTTTTGGAAAACCTAATCCATAACAATATAGTATGACGGATGTCCTTGATCCTATCAACAGTGGTGATGATGGAAGAGATAAATCAATGGTGGGAAATGTGATGAACAGCAAAACATGATTTCTGAGGTGATTTTTCAGATAACAGATAAGACTAGTACTAGTGACAACCTAGCTTGTTTATTTTAATTTCCTGAAAAAATGTTGGAATCTGGATCCAAGATCTCTGAATTCTTATTCCAAAACCTCAACAGTATATTCGTAGGTGAATGATTTAAAATAATTGAATGCATGATTCTGAAGCTATATAAAAAATTAAGAAGTATCAGCTGGTATATTAGGAGTTGAGCAAAGGTGGATTCTCTAATCTCTAGGGTGCGTTTAGATGGGTGAAGAATAGCTACTATTCTGGATTAGCACTATTCCGAGCTACAATCCGGTGTTTGGGTGTGTTTGGATTAGCGAATAGTCACTATTCTTTGTTTGTCTTTTGTGGGATAGCTCACTATTCTACTATTCCTACAAAATATTTTTTTTGATGGTCACTATTCCTACAAAATGTTGGAATAGCTACTATCCTAAAATTGAAGATAGCTCTATCCTTGCTACTATTCTTGATTCATCCAAACGCACCTATACTACTAGCCTATTAACTTGCTCTAAAGATTGCTCAGTTTTAATTTGGAGTTATGTTCTATGCTGTGCTACTTTTTGAAGTCATTATTTACAGCTCTTCAGTTAGATTTCCATACTGCATACCAGTACAGTTTCGGTCGACGCCTATACTGAAACAGAAAACAAAATTTTGTCAAAACCAATTGATATTACTTTTAGTTGTCCATTTCTAAATTCGTCAAGAACTTAAAATAAGACAATCGAAAGGACTTAAAAAGAGAAAGAAAGAGAAGTCTCTTCAAAGGACACAAGTCTTTAACTTTTTTGTCTCATGTTCATCTCTGGTACCAGTATGCTGTACAGGTTTTCTTTTCACTTTGTTTGTTCTCTCTATCTCGCACTTATTCTAGTTCTCTACCAACTTATTTAGTTTTTTAGAATTTTTTTCAGCGATACTGTTTTAGAAACTCGTCAAGCTGTCTGCAGGGGCAGAAGTAGGTAGAGGGGAAGGAGTGCTCAACAGTAACCAACCCCCAGCTATAAATTGAAATTTTTTAGTTTGTCCTTTAAAATTTTAAATGTTTACAATAAATTATACTATTATCCCCCCTCATAAAATGAAATTACAGAACACTTATTTCCCCAGCCCCCCTATCTCAATTTTCTGGTGTCGCTCCTAGCTGTCCAGCAGCGGAAGAGTGGTAGCAGACTGCTATGGTGGTTCTCGACAGGAGAAGTTTGTGTTCCTAATTTGGGTGACCACACGATACTGTTCTGTGTATGGAGCTTTCTTTTTTGTTCTTAATTTTTGTTGTATTTTTCTCCTTTGAGAATTATTGTATTTTACAGATTGCATATGGACCACCAGATCTACCAATTGACCTTGACTGATCCTGCAACAAGTTTCAGCTAACCAAAAGAAAGAAATGCAATTCACATGTTTTATTAATTGGACCTACTAATCAATACTGGACCACCTACTTATTATTATATTTGGCTTTTAGTTTTTACATGTATTTTGCGTATATATTAAATCTACAAGTATCCACTGAAAGCTCCAACAAATTACTTTATAGACATGTTGTCACATGTTTCTACTTCTTTCCATATCAGATCCATTGATATCAGTTATCTATTAGATTTAGTAAATTGGAATCAAAACCTATTTTACATTCAGGTAATAATGCATTTAAATCCATTATCAAACTACCAAGTTATACATTGGATTTAGTTAACATGGTAATTCTTAACACAATTACAAAAGCAACAGGTACTAATATGAAGCATTTACATACTAATTTATTTAAATATTCGTATAAATGTTAATGAAATTTGGAGGTATTTATATCTTGATGAACACATAATGGTACAATGAGAACCAGCTAATACAGTGGATGGAACAATGCAGGAGGGCCATCTGCTTTTAGATGGATTAGGCCAAAGCCTAAGTGATGAAGATTAGGGTACTGGCATAATTACAGTAGTGTCAAAACCCTTTTGTTAGCTGTTTGATTCTGATGTTTTGATTGCTGCTGGTTTTTGGATGCGTATTTTCTTTCATGTTTTAGGTTTAAATTTGATGCAGGAACATTGTTAAATTGATGTAATATGTGGTGCTTTATGAACTGGACAGGTTTTGGTACCAGAGGTTTGGTAACAGTACCTGGTAACTGTTGTATGGTTTCGTTGTTAAATGAAATCGGTGGAGTAGTCCACTTTTATTTAAAAAAAACAAGAGAACAAGCTAATACATAGAATAACAGTAAAAGAATTATAATCAGGCAATTGGTACCTTGTATTGAAGAAACCAATAACACAATAGATCCTCGGGACCCTTATTATCTCTTGCTCTTATGTATTTTGAACTGGTCAGGTGGCATGCAATTCAAAGGAAAAGCTGTTTCACATCCTTCCACAGGTGGTTTCTGATTTCCCTTTGCAGCTGAGACCTACTGACAAGACACAAGTTCCTCTGATACCGAAATAGCAATCCAGACTGCCAAGGTGGGATATCAATGGAAGAGGATTTAAGATTATGGCTTTCATTACCTTCAAACAATGCTGAATTGTAGCAAATTGTAATTTACCAGCAGACCCAAATTGTGAGTCATGCTTGAGTTGTAACTATTTTGAGTAACTTGAAACTGATGGTGAAGAAAATATAAAGTCTTGAATTTGAACTCAATCTAAGTTTTTGGGCAAATTTGTGAAATATAAAATAATACTACTAAAAGTCTTGTAATCGGATGTGGAATTTCTACAAGTTCTAGACCTCCCTTTGCTCTGCTATGCTTGTGAGTGGGTCTGAAAGCTATTTTAGACTTACAAAAACTTCAATTTGTGTTCATTGCATTAAAAATGAATAAGCAATCCCGAATTTTCCAAGGGTCTAATTTCATTAAATTGGAATGTTATGGAATCATTTAGATGTGTTTTATATCATTTAGCTAATGTGTCTATCAAGTTAGAGTCAATGTAGAATTGATTGGTCATATACATTAAAAAACTGTTTAAACTCAACTGTAAAGAATTTTTATTTGTTAGATTCAAAGCTAATTGATTTCAAATTTGTTCCAATTTTTGTTTAAATAATGGAAAATACAAGTACAGTTTTTAATTTTTGTTTTGTTTTGATTTCCTGCAAAAACTTTTCTACACAGTTGAAAACCAGCACCGACAATATTTTTAAAGATATAACATGAATGTACCATGGATGTACCCAAGAACTGCATATATAATATATGCATTCCAGGGAGGATTTACTGGTATATACCGTATGTTGAAGCCTTTTAAGTGGATCTGTGCACTGATGCAGAAGTTTTAGGTGGCGTACTGGCATGTATTGTGGAAACCCATTATTTCTCTGAACATTGGGGAAAGAAAAGAGTCACTAAAGTTAGATAATATATATTAGATTGATCCAAGTGGGAATAGAAAATCACTAAATTTGTATGTTCAAAATTGCCTTGTGACTTTGAACATTCTTGTTTTGGGATGTACACAGATAGAGCTCTGAGGTACTTGGAATACAAATAAAGAAAGAATTTCTAATTTAAGTAAGATTATATAACTGCTAGCTTCCATAGCACCCACAACCTCACACTTCCACAAATCTTCTGCCAAAAACAATTAACACCGACAAAGAAAAGAAAAAACAAGTAAGAACCTCAGATAGCTAGCACTAAGATTCTGTACTGATACCTTAACAATACAAGCTTGGAGCACTTTTAACCGATTCTTTCCCATAATTCATTTATTTTTTGTCTATTAATACTGGTTTTTTAGTTTGGTATTTGTTGGGAATATTTATCTTAAATATCATAGTTCGATTATCATTACTGTTATTTTCTGAAAAGACAGTAGTTCCAAAGGCCAAATGTTCGATTAGAAAAAATTACTTCTGCTTCCAGTTTTTGGTGCATCTCCAATTGGTACCACCATGATACGTACCATTCTATAATTGCGTAATGATTTTTCCCTGCAGATCCAAGAAGGCTAAATAATGGATCAGCCGAGAAGAAGCATGGAGTTTGGAAAAATCTCGTTTCAAAGAAGCCCTTTGGTTCCCTCTCAAACAGTAGTAAAAAAAATATTTTACATCTTCTATCAGTAAAATTATTTCTGATTGAAAAACACTACCCAATTAAGTTTCATTATTTTTTAGTCATTGCTGCAAGCACCTGTTAGAATTGGTGTAGGATAAATCCTTGGCTAACCTACTTCAATTTATCACTACATGCGTGCTTCAAAATTTTGATGTAATCTAATAATTAGTATCATTTGGTAGAATGAAAGGATGCAAGGAATAGACAAGCAACTAACTGGCACAGAGAGATCCAAAGGCAAATTACAGTTGTCCAAGTGTTATCCCTTGAACGTACCAGACAGCCCACACGAAGCCATGGAGTTCCTCTCTAGATCTTGGAGCCCTTCTTCCTCTAATTTCTTTCAAATTCTCTCTACAAATGTATGCTACTATCTATCAGAATTCTCTAATTATCTAACTATTCAAAAACTGCTTTATTATACCTAGAGATCCGGTTGAATATAAATGAAGCAGAAGATATAGGTCATTAAAAACAAGCTAAGAATACTTGTAACAGCACAATCTGTTACGCACTGTTACAGAACAGGCAGTAAAACAGGATTCCCACAAATCATGGCAATTGGACAAATCAGACAACTTGCACATATAAAAAATGTATTTGGCATTTCTATACTAATTTGAACCATTCACTAGGTAAAGGACGGGAATGTAACTGTAAGTCCCTTTTTTCTCTACAGAGTCTGGTCACATCACATGAAAACAGTGAATCGGATGAAGAAGCAAAAGGGCAAGAAAGGGATAAAAGTTTGGTTGGATATAACCAAAGCTCAATGGAGCAACTTGACCAGCTTTTGGTACAAATTATATAATTCCTTAAAATAAGTATTAAAAGAGATGAACCTTGTAAGGCTTAATTGACCAACTTTTTGTCTACTTCCTATAGGCTGTGCTTTCCGATCTGAAATCCAATCATTCGGCTCATCAAAACCATACAACCATCCAAACTAGTTGGGTAAGTACAAATATATTACACAAGTACCTTCATATCTGTAGCACGTGGTCCTTCAGAAAGAAATTAAATTAGTGACAGGTTCAAATGCTTTGTCTTTAATGTCTCCATGGATGCCTTCAATTTAAAAAAAAAATGATTATAAATAATAAAACTGTTGTGAAAGATTGGGTACATCAGTTCCTTTTGATGGGCATCTCTAAGTTTCTAAAACTGGTGGGGACAAATTTGCTAGCTGTGTTTTAATTCTTCTGATGCTTATCAATATGAAACCAGAAGACTAAGATCTTTTACTTGTAAATAGTAAAGTGATATAAAATCAAAAATATAAAGATTTTTATTTATTTTAATTTGTTATTTAAATTGATTTTTAAAAATGGCGGGCATTAATTAACTCTCCTCCAATTTGTTAAAAACTAACTATAATGAATTTGATTTTCCCAATAAATTACTCCTCCCTTGAAAGCGTGAAAATAGTTTCCTTTTTGCAAATTTTAGAATTGAAATAAGAAAAACTACAGAGGACAAAAATAGGTGTTATGTATTTAAAACAATACATGAAGGAAACTAAAAGAAAAGTACAATTCAAAGGTATAAAAAAACATAATAACATGAAAGTCATTCATGAAAAAAAGCTGCAATAAGAAATAGACAAAGAAATTTATCTGTGTGGCATTTATCTTACTTAGGTACAAGTGGGTAACATGAAGTGGCTAAGAGAGGAGATCTTCTCTAGCCTCTCAAAGAGCTGTAGAAGAAAGAGAAAGGAAGTGCTTCGGTTCCATGAGGCACAGATCCACGCAGCCCTTGCCGTGGCCAGGCTAGCAGCAGCAATAGCTGGCACGGTGGCAAATTCAAACATAGAAACATCATATATCTCATCAAACAGCTTTTGTTTGTCTAAACAAAGGGATGGTGCTGTCAATGAAATGAACACAGTTGTCACTTCGGCCGCGGCATTGGTAGCCACCGTCTGTGCTGAAGCAGCTGAGTTAGTTGGTGCAAAAAGAAACCAAGTCACATCCGCTATAAGAATGGGGCTGGAGAGCCGAAGCTCTGCTGATATGCTTACATTAACAGCTACAGCCGCAACATGTAAGTGTACCAGCTTTCTAGGGTAAATAACCACAACCAATGTCCTCTGCAATGAAGCAATGATTACTACAACAAAATTTAGTTACTTAGTTTTTTTTATTCATTTTATGTTAATAAGTGAATTATTCCAAAAGTTATGTTAACAGAGAATTTGGTTTTTATCATTAGTTTTGTATAACACTTTATATATTGATGGGTTAAATCCAACCAATCACTGTCAAAAAGCATCAATAGAAGAAAAAAAATTATGCAAAGAGCCTAGTTAGGATATTTAAACGCAGGATCTTCTCAATTAAGGCCATTCACTATCCAAAAACAAAAAATTAGCAGTAGTTGTGAATTATTTTAAGAAAATAATATTTAATTTGTCATTTATTAAGCTCATCTTGTGTTAATTGCTAAATTTGTAGCTGAATTTATGTTCTTGTTTTAGGCTTGAGAGGGGCAGCTGCACTGAAACAGAGAGCAGAAAGTAACAGCAGTTTTCCTGAGGGTTACAAGTTTCTCCAAAGAGGTGCAAGAATGCATCTTTGCATGCCTACTGGTAAGAAACCCCAAAACAATTCTATTAAATATAATACTTTTCTGCAAGCATTTTAATACTAAAAAAGTAAGAAAATATACAATATTGTTTATTTATTGACATCAATAGCGAATTAATTTAGGCTTAACTTGAACATTGAATAGTGACAAACAAAGATAAAAAAATATATAATAAATAAGAACATTACTGCTTTGACATGTGTACAGGACACAGAAATCCTTGCTTTAAACTAAGATCAAAGAAGTGCTGATTCATTGTTTCTTATTTTGTACAATTCTGCAGGGAAGGTTCAACTAAAAATAGTCTCAATTTCTTTGAAGAATGATAAAATAATGTTGAGATTGGGCACAAGACATTTACGTGGTGCTTTTACCACGCATGAAGAGTGTAAGACAATTAATCCTTGATAATTATTTTTGTTAGGTCTTAATTAAACCAAACTGATGAGATCAGATTCGTACCAGCAGAGCAACAGACTGGAACCAGTAAACCAGCAAACCCCCTGACTCCTCCAGTCCGGTACAAGCAAATACCAGTTCCACTGCTAGAAGCCGGTTTAAACTGACCAAAATACAATAAATTGGTCATAGAGGAATTATGTCGAACACCTAGCGAGCACAATAAAAAAACATCCAAAAGAATACAATAAATTCAAATTATCAATCACCGCACAATTGACAATAGCGGCACAGTTCAAGTAAACCTTGGAACTCCCACCGAAAACACTTCCAAAGCACTTATTTGAAATGGTCTGAAGTAACTCAAATTTTGAGTTTGGATTCCGACCGTCCGATCAGAATCCGGAACAATCCGGTCCGAGGTGGAACGCACCAGATTCCTTCAATATGCGTGTCAAAGCATATACGGTCCGAATCCAAGCTCAAAATTTGCGTGTGAAAGCATTCAAAACCACTGCCATTCTTTTCGCCCCGTCAATTTATTGTCTATTTCGGCCCAATATAACCCAAGCCCAATGGGCCCGAGTACAATTACTTTCAGTTAGTCGTAACACTTTTTGACGGGATTGCAGATAGAATTTTTGATGCATTGGATGATTCAAGAGAGAGAGGAAACTTTCAAGATGATAATAGCTTCTTTTGCGTGACTCTGTGCACAACCGGTGGAACCATCCAATTATTATTTCAAGACGAAAGCAAATGTAAATTTTGGAATTCTACTATTTGTCATATACTGTCTAGTCACCGCCTAAAACACAATTATTGATATACCTTACTGTCTGCTATTTTGGAATTCTTATATTGTATTTAAATCTAAAATCCCATGGAAATTATTAAAAGTTTCTTGTTTGAGTTACCAGTTAGGTTGTATAACTGATCATGTTAGAGAATTGATTTTGGTCACTGGAATTATTTCGTGTTTAGTGATTGAGAAAGAAATTTTATCTTGTGGAATGGATAATAATAATTTCAAAAGTCGTGAAACAAAAATATAATTTTACAAATTTCTATTATTATATAGCAATTTTGTAAGCTTGGGGGCGTCAATGATGAATTCCCAGGCATTTTTATTTATATCCAACATTAAATAGAAATTGTCAAATATGACCACCAAAGTTAGGTTTTATTAAATCTATCCAAACCACCTAATAATTAGGCGGTTCTTAATTTTTAACAGGAACCGCCTAATTATTAGGCAGTCATTAACTTTTTTTTTTGGAAAAAGTTATCATTTATTTATTTTTATTAAAATATTAGAAATATTTTTTTCTTTTAAATTGGATAGAATAATATATAATTTGATTTATTAAAAAGACTGAAATAAATAACTCGGATCAATATTTTTCAAATCGGGTTTTTTGTGGCTGTAAGAAAAATTAAAATATTTCTTTGTGTGTTATTGGAAAAAAAACTAAAAATGTTTTGAATCTTAGAGTATCCACATCCCTGAAACTATTAGAGTTTCAAATCTGATGTGGCAGTTTCTAATCAATGTCAGAGATGTGAGAGAGTTTCTTATTTAGAAACTATGCAGTAGAGTTTCTTATTATGAAACTGTTTCTAAACTCCATGCAGATCAAATGATTGACTCAAGTTAATTCTCTTTTTTAATTTGCTGCTGACATGGCTTAATTGAAACTCCAAAATTAATTTCAGGGATGTGAAAATTAGAAACTTTAAAACTTTAATTTCTAAAAAGTAGTTAACAAATATTTAGAAACTCATTTGAGTTGTAGGGATGTAGATGCTCTAAAAAGTAGTTATTGATCCCGGATGAAAAGTCACTTCTAGATAAATATAAAAAATAATTAATTTTTTCTATTTTTGAAAAAAAAAACTATCTCCGCAATTGTGTCAAAAGTTTTTAAAACTATTTTTTTTTGGAAATTGAGATTATTTTTTCAAAGACTTGTAAGAAAATTGATCTATCTAATATCTCATTTTCCGTAAGGCAAATTAGCAAGTTCATGCACTCACCTAGAACACTACATTTAGAAGTTATAAATCGGATTTTGAGATATTTAAAAAGAAGTCCCGGTAAGAGTATTTGGATGAAAAGTAATAATTCTAATGTCGTATGCAGTTATTCCAATGCAGATTAGGCCAAAAGCTTCGATAGAAAATCGACAACCGGTTTTTGTACATTTGTAGGCAGGAGTCTAGTCACATGGAAAAGCAAGAAAAAAATATATTATAGCACGATCAAGCACCAAAGCGGAATATCGTGCCATGGCATCAACTGCAAGTGAGTTGACGTAGATCAAGCAACTCTTTTTGGACATGTGTTTTAAAACTCAAGAGCATATGAAAATGTACTGTGATAACAACTCCGCATGACACATTGCATCGAACACAGTATTCCATGAGCGGACCAAAAATATTGAAGTGGATTGTCACTTCATTAGAGAGAAGGTTTAAACAAAGAAAATAGAAACACTATATGTTAGAAGGGAGCAGATATCTTTACCAAAGGCTTGATCCAAGTTTGTTTGAAAAAATTACAAGCAAGATATGATTGTACGATATATACATTGTTAGAAATATAACAGTAACTTGTACCGTCATTGCTAAAAGTAAAAATAGTACCAACGACTAGTTTGTAGCCTTGTAATTACATATAGAGGTTCTTGTAATAAGAGAAATACAAATTTTTGCAAATATATTTCTCTCTCCTCAGTTTCTTCTCTGTTTCATAAAATCAGCACATACAAATTCAGAATGTTTGAACAAAAAATGCAAAGATTCATGCTAACCGGACCGCTAATAGGTAATAGCAGACTTCCCTCCTAAGAAAATGAAAATCTCTGTAAAAATTTTGAAACCATTTTAAAAAACAGTCCGCTCCGCGGCTCCGGGGACCACATTAGAATTTAGACGAATCATTTTTCGAACAGAGCAGTTTGGGTCCGATGGGCATCGGACTCAAACTGAGTTTGATGGATTCCATAACAGTCCGATTCGCATTAATATATCTGTGCGGTTTGCTTTAATATCTGTGCCTACGGATCTTAAGAAGATCGGACGGTTACGGAACCCATCGGACTCAAACTTGAGTCAGATGAGCATCGGACCCAAACTGCTCTTTTTTGAAACCTGTCGCTGTCCTTATCCGACCGTTCGCTCATCGCCTCATCGGCCCAAAATACCCCTGCCGCCAGTGCTGCCCCATTTAGACGAATCATTTTTTGGTTTACTAGTTACTACTTACCAGACTGGTCCCCCATTTCTCCAGTGTTTGAAATCGGCCACAGTCCAGTCCTTTTTATACCGTTGGATTGACGAGTAAACAATATATGAACGTCGTATTGGAAAAGGAGATCTAAGAAACTGGAGATAGTATGACTAAGCTTTTTTGAGAAAATACAAAAACAAATAAAAGACATTTATGCTCGCTCCTCTACTTACTGCTATCGAACCATTCACTCAGATAGTGACCCCGAGCTTGTTGCATTGCTTTCTTCTGTATTTCAAGTTTCAAATTCTTTTGAAAATTTAGGGTTAGGGTTTTTGCCATGGCGACCATGGATAGCTTGATCGGACTAGTAAACAAGATACAAAGAGCTTGTACGGTGCTAGGAGACCATGGGGGCGCCGATGGCTTCTCGCTACCTACTCTGTGGGAGGCGCTTCCTTCAGTCGCCGTCGTTGGTGGACAGGTGTAATTGTTGAGTGATTGTTCTGTGATGAATTGTCGAATTTGATTAAAATAGTTGTAATTTTCGTCAGTTATTATTTACTAGATTTTTTTATGTTTTTGAAATAATTTCCCCTCTTGTTGTCAGAGCTCTGGCAAGTCGTCTGTTTTGGAGAGCATAGTTGGCCGTGACTTCCTTCCTCGTGGATCAGGTCTGAACTTGTTAATTTTAGATTCTTTTATTATTTATTGTTGTACGTTCAAGCATCGATTACCTATTGGCAACTGAACATTCTCAAAATATCTCATATGCCCCTCAAAGAAATGTAGTACATGCTCATCCTTCCAAAAAAGGATGGGTGTTCAAAATAAAATTGAAAGCGACTAATAATTGATAAATCATACTTTCATGGCCATGCCTGGCATTTGTCACTTGTTGGAAACTCAAAAAAGTAATATCTTGTCTTTGAGTTTAATATAACTTCTATAATTGTTTGAAGGTATTGTGACTAGGAGGCCATTGGTATTGCAATTACATAAAACAGAAAACGGGAAGCAGGAGTATGCTGAGTTCCTTCACTTGCCCAAGAGGAGATTTACTGATTTTGGTATGGCAGTTATTTTTTTTTTTTGTTAATTATATTGTGTAGGTTCAATACCAATCCAAAATATTCATGTTTGCAATTAGCAACATGGTAAATGTTGCATTTTGCTTCTGTCCTTAAAATTCTAGTTGTTTGTTTCCCCTTGTTTTCTTTCTTGAGTTCAAAATTTGCCCAGAATCAAGTCAGGCCAATTCATGGGATTCAGTCTGGTGTGAATCTGTCATGAAGTTGGATGCAAAAAGGCCACAGGCAGCTTGCTCAGATAAATCTATCTCGATTTGAAAGCATTTGTTTAAACTCTATGGTGTGTGTGTTTTGCAAATAAATGTGTTCGTTGCAAATAAATCTATCTTGATTTTAAGTTGCAACTATGAGTGATGTTTTGAACTCTTTGTTAATTCGGTAAATGATTGTTGCAATTTTGAAAGTGTTGTTTCTGTTGTAGTTTGAACTTTGAGATCACAAAGTCTGAAGCATTAACTTATGCATTTCCAACATGTGAGAATTACATAACTCTTATCTTATTTCTTTATCAGCTCTTGTAAGAAAAGAAATTCAAGATGAAACGGATCGAATCACAGGGAAGACAAAACAGATATCCCCTGTTCCAATTCATCTCAGCATTTACTCTCCAAATGGTACTGTATTTTCTTGATATTTCATATTCCACTGAAATATTCTTCATATATCAGGCAGTGATATAACATTGTGCTCTTTCACAGTTGTCAACTTGACTCTGATTGATCTTCCTGGCTTAACAAAAGTTGCTGTGGGTATGTATGTTGATTGCTTTGTTCATTGGATCTTGCATTACAGTTCCCTCTTGAATGTTATCATGAAATGCTACTGATTTTACAGAGGGACAGCCTGAGAGCATTGTCCAAGAAATTGAGAATATGGTCCGTTCTTATGTTGAGAAGGTAACATTAGATCATCAATTTGTTGAGTAAAATATTCTTTAAGATGATCTGAGGAAGACATATTGAAATCTGATTTTATTTTGTAGCCCAATAGTATTATTTTGGCCATCTCCCCTGCTAATCAAGATATTGCAACATCTGATGCCATTAAACTTGCTAGAGAAGTTGACCCTACAGGTACTATTTCAAATAGTAATGTTATATTACTAACTACTAATAATGACAGTGTGCTTAAAATACTGTGTTTATGTATTAATATCGAGCTTGTAATAATTCGATTTAGGTGATAGGACATTTGGTGTCTTGACCAAGCTTGATCTGATGGATAAGGGGACAAACGCACTTGATGTACGTCTTCTCTTCTTTGCACCTTTTTTCCACTAAAGATATTCATTAAATTATGCAGATATTATGATGCTTTGTTTAATATAGGTACTTGAAGGGAGAGCCTACAAACTGCAACACCCATGGGTTGGAATCGTGAACCGCTCACAAGCTGACATAAATAGAAACGTAGACATGATAGTTGCAAGGAGGAAGGAAAGAGAATATTTTGCTAGTAGTCCTGATTACTCACACTTGTCCAGCAAAATGGGTTCAGAATATCTCGCAAAGCTCCTTTCAAAGGTGTGCATAATACATCAATATCACACTTTTTTTTGCAAATAAAGGAACGGGAAAGTACAAGACATTTGCTAACATATTTTTGATGTGAAAATAAGGAAGCTTGCTGATATTTTCATTGTGCAAAACTACTCAAATAATGTCAGTTTATTAAGGATTTTGCTATAGTGCCAGCATGAACTAAACAATAAAAGAAAATTAAAATATCTGTACTCAAAATTGAAACCATCATCTGAATTGCTTGTAAAATGGTTTAAATTGAGTTAATTTTACTTTGTCTTATGTTCACTCTTTTTAGCACCTAGAGGCTGTGATCAGGGCACAAATTCCAAGTATCACCTCGCTAATAAACAAAACAATTGATGAGCTGGAATCAGAGATAAATCATCTAGGAAGGCCTATTGCTGGTGATGCAGGAGTAAGTTTTACATAAATCTTCTTATTGTTTGCTTTGTTATGTTGCTGTAGTATGAGTTGGGCCTCATTTGGCTTTGATTTGTGTGCTTACAGGCTCAGCTGTACCTGATTCTGGAGCTTTGCCGTGCCTTCGACAAGATTTTTAAGGAACATCTTGATGGAGGGTAAATTGTAGCTAATTCTTGCCTTCCAGGGCCCATACATTTACTGACTGAAATATTGGTTGTTGCATGTTACCAACATGTGTCACAGTTTTCTTTGAGTATTGCTAATTCTTTGACTGAAATATTGGTTGAGGTCACTTGTATCTTATCTGCTGTAAATTTGAGTATTGTTAATTTTTTTACTCGAGGTTTTCTGTACACTCTACTGAGTAAACAATGTTGACTATATACATATAGGCGACCAGGAGGTGACCGAATTTATGGGGTCTTTGATAACCAGCTCCCGACTGCTCTGAGAAAACTTCCTTTCGACCAGCACCTGTCACTACACAATGTTAGGAAAGTTGTATCAGAGGCAGATGGTTACCAGCCCCACTTGATTGCTCCTGAGCAAGGTTACCGCCGCCTCATTGAGAGTTCTCTTAATTACTTTAGAGGCCCTGCAGAAGCTTCTGTAGATGCTGTTAGTCTCTCTCTCTCTCTCTCTCACCCACGTACACTCTCCAATCACACAAATGATATCTTACTTTTCTATTCCCTGATTCATTTCTTCTTTTTTATTGTTTAATGTCAGGTACACTATGTTTTGAAGGAACTGGTTAGAAAGTCAATAGCAGAGACTCAGGTAGGCGATTGAAATTTCCATCTCCTGTGTTGCTCATAAATAAATTTATAATTGAATTTTATTAGAGGGTTGAAATGGGGATTGTTTCTTGAGACAAAATCAGCTATACCAATCTAGATATGTACCTGAATGCAATTTATAGTACATGATCAATTTGGTCATGTACCTTTGTGCAAATCAGGTATTTTATCAGCATATTATCCTTCCAAGCACATACTGATATGGGTAGTTTTGTCTTTTTTTTTTATTAATTATGATAGACTGAGATCTCATTTCACATTGTCAGGAGCTGCGACGATTTCCAACCTTACAAACCGAGCTTGCTGCTGCCTCTTACCACTCCTTAGAAAAGTTTCGTGAGGAGAGCCGGAAAACAACAGTACGGATGGTGGACATGGAGGCCTCTTATCTAACTGTAGAATTCTTTAGGAAGCTTCCACAAGAAGTGGAGAAGGCAGGGCCCGATGCACGTGGGTCTACTCCTGCAAACTCTGCCAATAATAGTGCTCCTACCATGGATCGGTACAGTGAGTCTCACTTCAGGAGAATAGCCTCAAATGTGTCGTCTTATATTGGGATGGTAGCGGAGACACTTAAGAATACTATACCAAAGGCTGTGGTGCATTGCCAAGTCAGAGAAGCAAAACGGTCTTTACTTAACCACTTCTACACTCAAGTGGGGAGGAAGGAGGTACAAAATATCAGAACCTTTCTACTTTTAGCTTGCTAGTAGTGGTGTTGATTAAGATTAATTGCAGTGGTTTGTCTGCAGTTCCATGTAATCAGGTCCCATGTAGACTTTGGTTTTTGAAGTATACCTCATTGATGTTCCGACTTGAATTCTCAAAAGCCAAGGGTGATTTGGTGCCCTTCACGTTATCTGATATTTGCAAAACCAGAGTTATTTGTATTGCGTGATTAAAATTTAACTGGGGCTAATTCTGGTATCAGGATTGACGATTGAGTCTTAATTGTGTGTTGCCTTAATCTGTATAATTGAGCCTCAATTTTGCTTCAACTTGGCCTAACTTGGCAACAATGATTGTCAGTTGTGCAAAAATGACACCGAAAAATCATTAAAAATAACTCTTAGGACTAAAAGACAAACGAACTTATAGCCAAATAACTAGGATTTATAAGTCCTACTAAGGCTGTACAAGTCCTTTTAAATAATTAATCCCCTTCATTTTATATTTTTGCAAATATTTAGGCAAAGCAGTTAGCTCAGATGTTGGATGAAGATCCTGCCTTGATGGAGAGGAGACAACAGTGCGCAAGGAGGCTGGAGCTGTATAAATCAGCTAGAGACGATATAGATGCTGTGTCGTGGGCCCGATAAACCTATCATCTGAATGTCACCTTTTGTATCATCTGAATGTCACTTTGGTTATCATTTCTTTGTTATGTCATCAATGTCAGTGTGACATTTTCAGATTGCTGCTCACCTGTCCTCCATTTCTTTTATTCTTGTTTGTGAAAATTTATTAGTTGTACTATTACTGTCACTGAATACCTACCTATGTATTTTATTAGATTTAATTTCTGTTATTTTCTTTTTGTATGGTTAATTTCAGAGCATATATAACACCAATTTGAGTTAACTGATTATCGCTTTAAACAATACTTGATTTTGACAAAAGAGCAAACCAATAAGATTTGATTTTATCTTTTTGAAAGCCAAAAGGAAAATGTTCTACAAAAGTGGCACAGGCTCTGCGTGGCAAAAAAAAAAGCGTTTGTTATCGGGCGACGCCAACCTTGATCTTTTAAC
Source organism: Carex arenaria (assembly GCA_964058825.1). Taxonomy (NCBI): domain Eukaryota; kingdom Viridiplantae; phylum Streptophyta; class Magnoliopsida; order Poales; family Cyperaceae; genus Carex; species Carex arenaria. The sequence goes on from CAXKVW010001708.1 coordinate 794,470, forward strand.
AGTTTGACTGTACTTTAGGTATGATTTTAGTTCAAGACATGCACCGACTTTTGACTACAGTTCTATGCAAATGTTCCGCCGGACTTGTTCAATTTAACTGCTATCCATACCAGGTACAAGTACACTCGTACAAGCACACTCGATTTCTCCATCGCCAACCTATCTCCATTTCTCCATCGTTAACCAACCAAGCAATAAAACATAAAGCCCTGAAGCAATACCTCTCTCCTTCCATTCATGTATTAACCCCACTCCAAAAGAAAACAACATCTAGTCAGAAGTCAATTTCTCTTATTCATCATCATCATCATCTATGAAGTGCAAGCTCCATCCCTACCACAACGGTGCCGGTGTGTGTGGTGCATGCCTCCATGACCGCCTCCTACCCCTAGTCTCCTCTGATAAGTACTCCCCGAACAATAAACCCGACAGTAGTTCCTCTCCTCCACCTCTCTCTTCCTCTTCTCCCCAACCAGCTCCAATTCTCTTCCCCCGATCCGTGTCCCCTTATGTCCCTGCCTCATTTCGGGAAACAAAGTTACATTTCTTCCGTACTCCTCAGGCTGGTCCTGCCACCACTTGCTCAAAAAAGAAGGGAAAGTTCTCCTTTGTGTATTCTTTTTTTGGACGCGCTAGAAAAGATAAAGCAAGGTCAAGTTCCTCAAGCTCGGGGTGGATGCACCGGTTCCTGCGACGCGGTAGGAGGAGAAAAGGCTATGTGGACGATGTGGAGCCCACGAGGAGGTGTTTTGCTAAAGTAGCTATGCCAGGTCCCCGGTGGTTATAACTTGGCATGGAAAGTAGCGGGCACAGGTAGATTTGAATGAAGATGCCTTTTGTTTTGTTTGTTTTCTTTTTGGCCTTTTTAACTCTACAAGTGAAATTGATATTACACTATAGCAGCTTGTAATGGAGAGATTTTTTTTTTTTTTTTGGGATATCTCTGATTTAGAGTCGCTTTTCTTTATAGAAAACAGAGTTAATTTAGAGTGTACTCTTGTTCCTTGTATTCTCAATTTTTTTTTTCTCTCAAAATCAATTAGACTGTAAAATTGACAACATGAAATGATTCCCCTTCGAGCGAAATTGGGGGGGGGGGGGGGGGGGGGGGGGGGGGGGGAATTATGGGGTGGTATTAATTGTTCCATGTATACTCTTGACTCTTTATTTTAAGTGTTAAGCTAATTATAATATGGTACTTCGATTGACTTTCTTTCAAGAGCGAGATAATATCAATCATGCCATAGCTGGTGATACACCGATAATAAATAATTATAAGAACAGATACCTTAGCCTTTGCTTAATTGTATCCCCTCCAAAAATATATTTTAGTGCACGAGTTCACCTTTCATTCATGGGGTCCGTCACTTCCTTGACAGATCACAGACTCACAGACTCACAGTGGGGCCAGTCACTTCCTTTACTAACTTTTTTTTTTAGTTGAATTAGGGCGTTTTTAACGCTCATCAGGTCTTTAATGAATTTATTTTCAGAATTTGTTGAATTGCTTTCAAAGATGAATCCGTTGAACCTGTTTTACTTTATAAGTTATGTGTTTATATGCAAAATTTATAAAATTTCGAATTAATTCAATATAAAGTCAAACAGTTGGAAAAAAAAAGGAATGTATCACTAGTTTTTATATTAATTAATTCTAGTAAATTTATTTTTATCATTTTTTAATAACTTGATTTTGTATTAATTAATTCAAAATTTTATAAATTTTAAATGTGTTTGTATTACTAGTGAAATAGATCAATTTCAACGACTTAGATTATTTGTTTGAAACTGATCCGATAAATTTTGAAGAAACTTGGTGAGCTTATAAACACTCTAGCTCTACTAACTTTTTCTATTACTTTTCTTTTAATGATCAATGGATTTTTTTATTTATTAAATTCTGTGTGTGTGTGTGTTTTTTTTGTCTTTTAGCAGCATAAGTGTGCTTTGTCTTTGCGCCATATTGTGATCTGTCTTAACTAAGACCACATGCCTCTTTGTCTCTTTGGAATTAGTCCTTGATTTGGCATCATTTAAGCACCTAATTATGTGTGTATTGGGCCTGTCAGTTTTGATAAACCAATTAATTGTACCTTTCAGCTTCTAAGACATAATATATGAAATGTCTCTAGTCGATTCACCATCGACCGGATCTTTTATGGCCGTGCAGTCAATGGCGGAGTCAAGATCATCACATAGGAGTGGGGATAAATATCCAGAGGCGGAGGAATGTTTAAAGTATGGAGGTCAATTGACCCCTATTTAATTTAAAAGAATAAATACTTGTACATATTTAATATTATAAATTTGTAAATTTGATCTCTATTCACAACATAAAAATTATATGTGACATTCACGTTTGACATCCATTATCCCATAGCTTGAAAGTCGGCTCCGCCCCCGACCATATCCATTACCATGACTTGCTGATGTATTGGTTATTTTTATTGCTTTAAAACTTTTGCCTTGTGAATGCCTACAACCTACAATATATATAAATTTCATGATTTAGATATTTATAGAAATTTATAGAGTAGAATTAAGGTGCTCCTAAGAGTACCAAGTCTTTTTATACTCTTAACTTTAAAATCTATCGGATTAACTTCGAACATGAATCTAAACCGTTGAAATCCTTCTACCTTACAAGTGATGCGTCTACATGTGAAAATTTTAAAGTTTCGAATTAAGTTAGTATATAGTCAAGTGGTCAAAAGAATTCCAAAAAATGAATGCATTAAAATTAATTGAGAAACTTTTTAATTTTGACCACTTGACTTTATACTAAAAACTTTAAAATTTTCACATGTAGACGCATCACTCGTAAGATAGAAGGATTTCAACAATTTGGATTCGTCGTTCAAAGTTAATCCTATAGGTTTTAGAATTAAGAGTACAAAGAGACTTGATACTCTAAGGAGCACCCTAGTTCTATTCAAATTTATATATGCAGAGAAACTTATACTCAAATGCCACTGTTTTCTTGTGTAAACTCATATATAAATTTATATTTTTATAGAATCTTATTCGGTCCGAGATGGCATCAGAAAAAAAAAACATTTATAATGAAAATCTCAAACCCGCTTCAGCAATCAGCAATCAGCAATCAGCAACATGCTACATTGTTTGACATAATTTACACGGAACAGAGAAGATCAACACTACAAGTCAAGTGACACCTGGACTGTTTATTTAGAAACAGTTTATCAAAGAAAGAAATGCCAGATCATTCCTCCTGCACTGTTCTCTTTTAGAGCCTGTTCGGGGGACCATTGGAAATGAGCATGGACGTGAGAATTGAACTAAAAATTACTGCTCATGTGAGAAAACTCTGAAATTTTTAGTTCAATTTTCACACCCATGCCTATTCCCAATGGTCCACCGAACATGCCCTTATTTTCTTAACATCGACCAGATTTGGTAAATCTTTAATCGGCTAAGCATAAGCTGGTTCTTCAGAAATGTTATATCGTTTCAATACATCAGTTTATTAGAATTGAGAAAATTTTGTCGCTGTTGTAACAAACATCCGACTTATGAGCAAATAAAGAAACCAATAATTATTAGTTTGGAAACTTCGGGAAAGTTAATTCTATCATTGTTCTTAAAACCCAAAAGCGATCATTCATTTCAAAACCCAAAAAAATTAGTAGTTTTGGTAATATAACAGCAGCACTCAAAATTAAGTCTTATAAGTTACAAGTGTTATTTTGCTATCCATAATTTTGAATTAAATATACTGCAGCAAGATATCAGAAGCTACTGAAAATTCAAATCTGAACTTTAGAAAAGCAGAACCATTTAGGTTCAATTTCTCGCAAGACAAAAAAGTTACTAGTAAGAAAAACAAAGTTAAACAAATTCTCATTCTTCTTTTCCATTATTGAAGGCATGATGGAAGTTGCATATATAAATACTTCTTGGTGTGCCGCAATGCACAAGACCAAGCCAACAAAATTAAGCTTAATCTCAATAAAGGGAGAAGAAACTGTTGATACTGGCAAGTTAATGTACAGGGGAAGGACAAAGGATTAATGTCATATTTATAGCATTAAACAATGCATATACCACAACAAATCTTGATTATGATAATTAATGCCAGTAAACAGCATGGACCTAATTTACCTCTCAGAAAAAAAACTACTCGAGTAAGAGACCATAACAACAAAAAGATGTACAATAATCACAGCAAGAAGAACACCAGTAAGAGCGCTCAGATGATATTTCCCGAACACATAGCAAAGCCAACAGAAATAAAAAACTGTGAAGGAAAAATTCTGCATTATATTACTCGTAACAACACCTATACTTGTCCCCTTAAAATCCTTAATTGTTCTTGCAAACACATAACCACATGGCACCAACCTGACCTAACTTTAACTTTGCCCACCAACCAGAATAGAAAAAGAAAAAGAAAAAAGGAAAACATCTTCAGATACTAACATATATCCAAAACATCTTATGAGTTCTAAAAGAAATGCTAACAAACAGACACAAGGCTTACCCAAACTATAACAAAAGCTCTACTGATCGAACACTTCTAAGAGCTATCAACAGAATCTGGATAGAATAAAAAAGTAGAATACTCAGTATTTATGAAAAGTTCTTTCTTGTCTCCTTCAGCAGCTGCAGCCACCAGCCTGTTGCTGAGAACTGGAGTTCGCATTGGAGGCCTTGAGATTAACATCAACCATATCCTCTTGCTTTGTTGAAGTAAGAGTTTCCATTCCCGGCAGAGCTGCGGCTATTTTCCTGAATAATGCCTGGAGAACACACCACAAAGCCACATTAGTGTATCTTTATTTTCCTTAAAAAAGATATATACGTCATAAAGTAGTCTCCATGTCAAAGTAGTTTAGGGACTGGTACAATTCATTAAGAAAACGCAACAAACTCTATGTGGCTTTCTTTCAAGGCCATTTCATTTCAGATTAAAAATAGAAACCACTCTTTATCATTGATCCAAATTTAACTCGGGTTAGAATTTATTGATAATGGATTCATATTTGACAATGAACAATTGAAAAAAGTAAAATTTGAAATAAAAAACTCGTGATGTTGGATGTTATCAATATGATATACATCATGCATGTAGAAAATAATGAGATCCACAGCGTAATTTGTTGTTCATCAACGATCTAAATTTACAAATCTTAATCCAACAACCTTTGATGCAATATCAAATAATATTCAAATCTAATGATACTCGATAACTAAGCTAATATTTCTAATAATAGGTGTATAAACTATTATTCGGACTTAGGAGCTTTATTGAGTGAACTTGAAAATATTATCAAGATCGTCAAGCAGCTTGATTGTCAAAGGATCCTATTGGTTCAGTTTCTTGTTAAGAGCAAAGATAATATAATTTGTCCTGTATTGGTCATAAGTTGGTCATTTAGGAAAAATTTCGGTTTCACCAAAAATAGCTCAATTAGTCCCTTAATTGGGCCATTAAATGGAAAAAGGCCATTCAGCATGATTTTAGGAGCAGGCTGAACAGCTTAAAACCTCAAGAATGGCATACAAACAATTTGGGCAAACTAGACATGGAACTATACTTCTTAAGAGGTGTTTTTGTATGATTTCATTGCAGCACTCTTTTTTGTGCAATAAAAGCCACAGTGATTAAAAATTGATGTGGAATGAAGCATCAATTCTTTCCAAAAGAAAAACCCATAAAATAATCTCTTCAGCATACTATAAACGAGCACAAAAGCCAAAGAGAATACTTGCAAGTGTCGTACAAAGAGAAACAAACCTTAATGTTGAACCCAGCTTTTGCACTTGTCTCAATAAACATCACACCAAGCTCCTGTGCTTTGGCTTCTCCTTCCTCTATAGATACTTGCCTTTTTACATCACATCATTTAATTGTCAGATTAAAAGACAAGCTTGATCACACATTTAAGGTAAAATATCCTTAATATAAATAGGCTTATAGTAATTGTGCTAACTCGGGCTTCAATAGAACATTCGGGAAACCAAACACATAAAATGATAAAATAACATCAGCGCTTGATAACATTCTAAAGGAGAAATAAATAGAATGAAAAAAGGTACCTTTTGTCAACAAGGTCAGTCTTGTTACCCACAAGAACAATAATGACATCACTGCCCCTCTCTGTGCGCACCTCCTCGATCCACTTTGATGTGTTCAGAAATGATTGTCTACCTGTCTCATTGTATGAAGCAAATTAGTTAAATATAAAATTTACTTATAAAAGTTGTAGACAGAGGCAGCTGAAAACTTAGAACTGTAACAATTGAAAATGTCAAATTATCTTTTTTTATTTATTTATGATACGATAAGATTTGTTAGTTCTTTTGTCTAAGAGTTGAGGCTTAAATATCAATGTCGGGCCAAACAATGGAAAAATTCTATTGCAGGTGATGTGCTCTACCAGTTGGATATAGATCTATGATAAAATAACATACTGGCGACATCATAAACAATGACAGCGACTGAAGAGTCACGAATGTAGCTGGGAATAAGACTCCTAAATCGCTCTTGTCCAGCTGTATCCCTGTAATTGAAATGTTAAATAATAATAAGACCCAGAACAAGACCCAGAACAAGACCAAGAAATGAGCCTAGACTAGATGACACAAACAATGCATAAAGGATAGCATAAGCCCTGATAGAAAACATAAATGAGGAATAAAAATATAGCCCATTCTTTGAAGGCAATAGTGATATGCACTTATCATAGCATCCCAATCAGGTCTGACAACATCATGTGGTGGATTTTTTTTTAGTACTGTAGTGATTAATCAAAGTTTGTGCTTCGGATACTACCTAATTAAGCTTTAAAAATCTGGTTCAAGCCGAATAATTCCATATTGTACCACAATATACCAGGCAGTATGTACATGTGAATGTGATGCTGCAACACTTGGTTGAACGTGATCCAAGAGATACAGTCTCCACAGTTACTAACAAATTGTTCCATGATCAGAAAAGATGTATATTGTTGGACTTATCCTCATTTGTTTACAATCCTCTGAATACTTTTCAGATCCCTATACAATTCTAAATACTGAAGGAAACTAAAAGGGTCTTGAAATTTTTTTTTTGTGAAGTAGGTCTAAGCCTACTTTAAACTTTTATAAAACCAAGAAGAACAGTTTGTAATAAAAGACCAGGAAAGGGCATAAATTAACACACAAAACATATAATATGCAAGAAATTAAAACTTACCAAAGCTGTAGCCTCACTGTGCGGTCCTCTAAGTACATTGTTTTTGAGAGAAAATCAATACCGATGGTAGCCTGTAATATAGGTGAATAAAAAAATCCATCAATTGGAATAAGTAAAAGGAAATTTATTTCATATTCAAATCAATAAAGAAATTAATTAAAAAAGACTGTCTATTATTATCCTCCAGGAGACCAGGACCTCCACGGAGGCTCATGCTTCCCTTACTTACTGGTTTCATCTCTTCACAGTACTGATTCGGAGAATGATTTTACTGAATATGTAACTTCTCAAAGAGGTACTTATAAATATCATATTCATAGCCATTAACACTTCTTTAAATTAATGGATATAAGAAAACGTGTCGAAGTAGATCTCAAGCCCAATTATTCAGATCTGATGCAACTATTAACTGAAATTAAAATAACTAACAAAGAGATCTGTTTGGAACGAGATCAAATTATAATAGATCTGATCCAATCGGAAGGAATATTCATCCAAGATAAATTAATGATACGTATGTGAAATCACGATAAGTTGAACATAAGAGTGATGGATCAAACCTGATAGGTGTTGTCGAACTTGTCGTACATGAACCTGGTTATGATACTGGTCTTTCCGACCGATTGATCACCAAGGAACACCAGTTTATACTTGGCTAAAGCAGATACCGGCGCCATGTCGATCTCAGAACGAAGGGGTGGAAGAAGAGAGAGAGGAGAGAGAGCGAGTGAGCTGGGACTTTGTTCTTGTCGAATCGGGATCGATTAATTAATGGAAGAGGCAATTGATATATGTACTCTTCTCTCTTTCTCACGAGCAGGGGCCAGGGGGGTTTCTTTTCCTCTTTGAAAAATACTGGGGGAAGTATGTTCAGGAATGGCATCCTCTGCGGAGTTTTTCCTGCGGAGCTGTGCGGTTCTTTTAATCTGGACCGTTCGTTTTGATCGGACGGATCAAATAAGATCATAGCACGAATCTCAAAGCAAAATTAATACTGCCCCCTCCATCAAATCGCGCACTCACCGGCTGGAGATTAAATCTGGAACGCCCGATCAAAACGAACGGTCCAGATTAAAAGAACCGCACTGCTCCGCAGGTAAAAACTCCGCAGAGGATGCGAGTCCAGTATGTTCATCGGTTTAATATGAATCAGCATTGGAAAATAAAAGATTATAATAAAATCACGTCGGAAAAAAAAAAATTAAAAATTATGCATCTAATGTAATATGTATTATCAATAAAACATTATATAAAGAAATAACAATACACCTGTTTATGATAAAATGAAGGATTTCAATAAAATCACGCACGTGCCTTTGGTGAAAAATAAAAAATATATACATGTAACATGTATTGTCAATAAAATAGTATATAAAGAAAGAAGAACATCTGAAAAATAATTTATAAAGAAATGGGTAAGAACTCCAGATAAATTTATAATGAACACAACAAGATAGTGAAAATTTACTATTTTTCTAAAAAAATATAAATTTGGTCTCTAAGCACATTTTAAATATGGATAACATGTTAAGCGCTTCAGATCGACTATTTGGAGTTTGAACATTAAAAACGCAAAAATGACTTATAAGAATATTCCCTCATATGCGTATATAAGTAGAGTAGCCAGTCTCTCTCTCTATACAGCAAGAGAGAGAGTTGAACTATGGTGCATTATAATGTATATGCTCTCTTGTACATTGGACTATAAATTATTGATTTTGATTTCCAAACAACCGATTCAAACCTTTCAATTTGATATCTATATTAAAATATGCTTGCAGATCAAATTTTACATTTTTTTTTGAAATTATTTTATATTTTTTTAGAATTTTTTTAAAATCGTTGATTTTCTATGGTCCAGAAATTTCTGAAAAATAGCAATTTTCAAAAATTCTAAACAAATAGTAAAAAATTTCCAAAAAAATTTAAAATTTGATCTCCAAGCAAATATATACATGTAACATGTATTGTCAATAAAATAGTATATAAAGAAAGAACAACGTCTGAAAAATAATTTAAAAAGAAATGGGTAAGAACTCCAAATAAATTTATAATGAACACAGCTCATAAGAACTAAAAAAAACCATTATTCAGAGAAAATTTTATTTTAGTATTTTTATGTCATATAGAAAAGATATATGACATAAGATACAAATAATCAGAATTATAAAAACAATTTAGAATGCATATAACAAGATAGTGAAAATTTATTATTTTTTTAGATTTTTTCAAAACACTGTTTCAATATGGTAAAAAAATATTCTGAAAAACTGTGATTTTCAAATATATAAAAAAATAGTAAAAAAAAATTCCAAAAAAAAATATAGAATTTGCCGTCATTTTTATGCATGCCCATCAAAACCTAAATTTCGCCAACTTTGCCTATAAATCTCAAATTCTGTCAAAAATGCCCAAACCGGCTATTAAATAGCCGGTTCTTATAAAAATTAGGAACCGGCTATTTAATGGCCGGTTCCTATCTTCTTTTTTGTTTTGAAAAATTTATAATTTTTTTTATTAAAAAAAAAATGATATGTTTCTTTGAAAAAGTTATAATTTTTCGAGAAAATGAATTAATGGGTAACTTGACTAATCTGGGCCGTCGGCAAAAGGATTTTCATGCAATTGACTTCTCAGAAATAATTTTCTCCGGACTGAACTGAGCGGTGCTTCGAAAACTCAGACACCGCTCGCAGGGGGCTGCCGCCCCCCTGCCACCCCCCGCAAACTCCTAAAATCTAGGCCCACATACATTTTTGTTAGGAAAGTCGGATTAGCAAAAATGTTCATACCACCTTTTTGTAACGAAACTCTTTCTTTTCAATATAAATGTGGGCATGACCCTCATTTTTTATTAAAAAAAAAAAATTTGAATATGTGTAAATACATATCGTCGCTTTGGTTATTGTTTATTAATGATTTAAAATCCGACCCGACTTAAACCACAAAAATTCGAGACTCTATAAAGGTGTGAAATAAAACTGAGTTGAAAATCTCATCAACACAATCACGTTCAAACTTAGTATGATTCTTATTACCATATCTTTAGTTGTTACAGTTCAAAATTATTTCTGAGAAGTCAATTGCATGAAAATCCTTTTGCCGACGGTCCAAATTAGTCAAGTTACCCATTAATTCATTTTCTCGAAAAATTATAACTTTTTCAAAGAAACATATCATTTTTTTTTTAATTTTAATAAAAAAAATTATAACTTTTTCAAAAAAAAGAAAAGAAAGAAAAGATAGGAACCGGCCATTAAATAGCCGGTTCCTAATAAAATTTAGAAACCGGCTATTTAATAGCCGGTTTCTAATAAAAATTAGGAACCGGCTATTTAATAGCCGGTTTGGGCATTTTTGACAGAATTTGAGTTTGGTGAGCAGAGTTGGCGAAATTCAGTGAACTTTGGGCATAGATAAAAATGACGGTAAAATTTGGTCTCTAAGTACATTTTAATACGGAGAATATGTTAAGCGCCTCCGATTGACTATTTGGAGTTTGGACTTTAAAACACAAAAATGACTTATAAGAATATGCCATATGCGAATATAAGTAGAGTAGTCGGTCTATCTATCTATCTCTCTATATATATACACAGAGAGAGAGAGAGAGAGTTAGACTATGGTAGGGCTGTCCAAAAAGCTCGTGAGCTCGTGGCTCGCTCGCGACTCACATTGGCTCGATCGGTAACAGCTCGTTCGATAGTGGACCGAGCTGTTAACGAGCTAGCTCGCTAACAGCTCGGGCCAAAATTAACGAGCTGAGCTTTTGCCCAGCTCGGCTCGCCAGCTCGCGAGCTAGCTCGGCTAGGCATCAATTTGTGAATTTGTATGAATTTGTGTGTATTTTATACTGTCAAGCTTGATCCAGCTTGATCCAGCTCAGTTCAGCTCGGTCCCAAAATGTTTGTAAAATTTATTTTCTTCTTAAAACAAGGTCTAACCAAACCCAGTGAGCCAGCTCGTGGCTCGCGAGCCAACTCGTGAGCTGGCTCCTCACGAGTTTGAGCTGAGATTTTAGCTCGCGAGCTGTTAACGAGCTGGCTCGCTAACAGCTCGGTCCAGAATTAACGAGCTGAGCTTTTGCCCAGCTCGGCTCGAGCCAGCTCATTTACAGCCCTAGACTATGGTGCATTGCAATGTATATGTTATCTTGTACATTGGACTATAAACTGTTGGTTTTGATTTCTAATTGACTGATCTTTGATATCCATATTAAAATGTGTTTGCTAACCAAATTTTACATTTTTTGGAAGTTTTTTAAAATCGGTGTTTTTCTATGGTCCATAAATTTTTGAAAAATAGCAATTTTCAAAAATTCCAAACAAATAGTAAAATTTTTCCAAAAATATAAAATTTCGTCTCCAAGCACATTTTAATATCAAGACCATGTTGAGCCCTTTGAATCGAGTGTTTGAACTTCGAATCCAACAGTTTACAGTTCAATATACAAGAGGGCTTATACACTGCAATGCACCATAGTCCAACTCTCTTTTTTTTTTTAAAAAACTTGGCAGCAGCTGCCAAGGTATATATACCATAACCCAACTCTCTCTCTCTCTCTCTCTCTCTCTCTCTTTTAAAATTACTCTGTCTCTCTCTTTTGAAAAAAATTTAAAATTTCGAATTAATTTAGTATAAAGTCAATTGGTCAAAATTAGAAAGTTTATAAATTAATTTTAATATATTCATTTTTTGGAAGCCTTTTGATTACTTGACTCTATATAAATTTTATTTTAAATTTTAAATTTTTTGCATGTAGACGCATAACTCGTAAGATAGACGAATTTTAAAAATTTGAATTCGTTATTTAAAATTAATCCGATATATTTTAGAATTGAGTTCATGAAAGAACTTGATGAAGTTAGGAGCAATCTAGTTCTACTCGTCTATGTATATATAAGTGGCAAATTCTCAAAATTGAAATTGGTACCTGTTACCGAATTGATCCGGTTCAATTGGACGGCCCGGTGTCAGGTTTCTAATTTCCCGAATCTGAAATTCGGCGCGATGGAGGATATCGACTCTCTAGAGCAGCCCTACCGAAATGAACCTCTCTTCGAATCTTCTCCCCTTCGTTCCCGTCCCCTCCTAAAACCCCCGCATCACTCCAATGCCTCCCCTGCTGCCCTCTTCTCTCCTCCGTCGCCTCCCTTTTTACCTCCGTGGATTTTCCTCTCTTCCCCTCCCTTCCCCTCCCCTCCGCTCGCACCCATCTCCGCCCCGCTCCGAGCCGTTCGATTCTTCAACTCGCCGTCATCCCTCCCGCACCTCTTTAACCTTCACCACGGACCCCTTCGACCCGTCAACCCTTTTAAAAGAAGATCCGATTTCCCTCTGTGCCTCCCTCTGGGTCTCCTCCTTTCGCGACCCATCAGTTACCCCTTCCCTCTCCTCTTACCTCTCTCGCCTCGAGTTATGGCTTCTCGCTTACCAGAAAGCCTATGCAGACGATACTGGGTCGTACTTGCCCCGTTCCAATATACCCTCATCCACTTTTCATTCCCTTGTTGCACTCCGCAATGCTGTGCTAGATGGGCGGTTTAAATGGGGCAACCGGCTTACGCCCTTCATCCGTTCGCCCCGTGAAACTGACCCGGCAACCCTCTCCAAGCGAAAGCTAAAGGCTCTCTTGGCAACACCGGGCCCAGCACCCTTCCAAGACAGGCTCGTGCATGAGGTATTGTTGCTGATCCTGGAACCTGTTTTTGAATCCCGATTTTCATCAAAGTCTTTTGCTTTTCGACCTGGCCGTACTGCCCATACTGCAATTCGTACCATTCGTTGTTCCTTTGCTGGATACCTCTGGTACCTGAAGGGAGACTTGAGCACACTTTTCGATTGTCCAAAAATTAACCTGGTACTGAATGCGCTGATTCGAGAAATTCGAGATAAAAAGATAGTGGACTTAATCCGGGCAGCACTTCTCACGCCTCTCATAACAGCAAACCCAATGGATGAGTCTTTGAAGAAAAAGAAGAAGAGAAAAAACCAGAAGAAACGGGTTTTAGCAGACGATGAGCCAAAACCTGATCCTTATTGGCTCCAGACCTTCTTTGGGTTTGCACCTGAAGAAGCACGAAAACAACCTGATTGGGGGCATTGCGGAGTACTTAGCCCCCTTTTAGCTAACATATGCCTAGATGAATTAGATAAATGGATGGAAGAGAGAATAAGCGAGTTTTATAAACCTTCTAAGGCTGACACATGGGACCAGGAGCAAGCGAACACCTCCTGGCCTGAGTTTGTGCCAACAAGCGGACCTGACAAGACCCGCAAGATGGACTACATACGATTTGGTGCCCACTTTCTAATCGGAATTCGTGGGCCCCGTGCTGATGCTGCCGTGCTTAGGAAGCAACTGATAGAATTTTGTGACACAAGGTTTCAACTTAAACTTGATAATGAATCTCTTCCCATAGAACACATAACAAAAGGAATTATGTTTATGGACCATGTTTTGTGTCGCCGAGTCGTGTATCCTACACTGCGGTACACAGCTTCAGGAGGGAAAATTATTAGTGAGAAAGGAGTTGGCACACTTTTGTCAGTTACTGCGAGTCTTAAACAATGCATAAGACAATTTCGCAAATTGGAGTTTCTAAAGGGTGACCGTGAACCTGATCCACAACCATGCTTTCGCATGTTCCATGCCACCCAGGCCCACACTAATCAACAAATGAACAAGTTTCTGTTAACTATGGCAGAGTGGTATCGGTATGCTGACAACCGAAAGAAAGTGGTAAATTTTTGCTCGTATATTATTCGCGGGTCATTAGCGAAGCTCTATGCAGCAAAATATAAGTTAAGATCTAGAGCTACAGTGTACAAGATTGCTTCTAGGAATCTTAGTCGTCCCTTGAAGGAGAGAAAAGGGCAGTCACCAGAGTACCACAATTTGCTCAGAATGGGTTTGGTGGATTCAATTGATGGATTGCATTATACCCGCTTGTCAACGGTGCCCGAACCTGATTACACACCCTTCCCTGGAGGTTGGCGGCCTGATCATGAACGGGATTTATTGGAGTATATCAAGTTGACTGATACGAGTACACTTGAGGAGTTGCGTTGCATAATTAAAGAAGAAGGGCTTATATCCCCACAAGATTCACTTTCGATGCTTGTTTGGAGTTATAAGAAAAATGCATCTCTCTTCCCACCTTTTGAGGAAAGTGATGTGGATAAGGCTAAAGAGGAGATTTTGGGATCAAATGAAGAGGAAAATGGAAAGGATTTGTTTTTGTTGGGGGTAGTATAATTAAAGAAATAATGAAGAGCCTTTATATGGATAGTTTCAGAATTGTACTCGTGAAACATGAACTAAACTCTTGGTTGCGTGACTTGCGACCTCGGGTATGCACAAGGGTTACTTCTTGAAATTTTTGAAGTGAACATGGATAATCAAACTTATTATATGCACGTCCCTCATCCACATGCATTTTTTTTGGTGTAATCCTGTGTCAGGGTGCTCAAGTATAACTTTTGAGGTGGAACCGTACATCCACATGCATTTCTCCTCCGGAACTTTGGATGAGAAGTGGTGAGATAGAGGTTGGAGGAAATCACGATTGATTAAGTTTAAAGATTAATTCAGCAGAATACATAATGTAATGTTTTTTTTTTTTTTTTTTTGAGGAAAGATGCATATAATAGCATGTAACAGTACGTGATATAATGGGTTGGATGCAAATTCGGTGCGCACAGAAAAATAGAGCGTACGACGCCGTGTACCATTTCCAATTTTCCATGCTTGATAGATAATTTCGTATTGTTCTTATTTTTAATTTTTCTTGAGGAAAGTGTTTCTATTCTTTTTAACAAAGTGCTAGTTTTTATTTTTTTTGATAGCGGTAAGCTTAGCAATTGATGGACCTTGTATTGGTACATATTTTGTTTTCACGACGAACATCTATAAGGAAGTAAATTTCGGATTAATAAAAAAAACCTCTCAGTTGGGAACCTTTTAGTGCATGTCATTAACAAATAGGACGGCATCCTGAGTTGACACCTTTTCAATTATAACATTAGATCTCGGAGAATATATTGTTATATGAGTTGACACCTTTCTACTTCATCCATGTCAACATACGGCCATTTAAAACATGAGCTAATTTACATACATATCCCAGTCCTATGATCAGCTTCTAGCCTCCTATTACATATTTCTATAGTACTCCATGCCTCTTTAGTATCTCTATAACATCATTATGTTTTTCCCCATCAGTGATCCCTTCTAGTAAAAGACTGGAGAATTAAACAAATCAGCTCCAAAATTGTTAGGTGAACACTTCACGAATACATCTCGGGGCGGAGAACTCTGCTGGAAGCACACATTATCATGAAATAAATGAACGAAGAAATGAAATTTGTACTAACATAATGAAAGATAACCCTACCTCCCCAGTTGAGTTAATTCGGGTTCCTCTAGAAGCAAGTGTTGCAGGTCTCCCCTCTCGTCACTGCAAACCAACAAAAATATACAAAAATTAAATAACAATGAAAATAAAATAGTAATCAGAAACCTAAGTTAACTTCAACGAGCATATATTGTGTAGATCGGCATTGCTACCCCAATTGAATCCACAGTAGATTGGCCAGTTCAAGATTATCTTGTGGTTTCAGTTTTTGATTTGAACTTTTTGTCAGCTACATATGGAACCTTTAACATATACACTTAGGAGTTAGCCTGTTACGTATGATACACGACAAACCACCCTGAATTGAAAAAAAAAATTCATCGGAAAATAGTAAGCAACCAAAGTCCGCATTATACTCTAGGGTCAGAGAAACAAACTAGGAAGTTGAACTCATACTGAGGATAAGCTATAACTTGCCTATAGTTAAGAGCTAGTAGTTTATGATGAACCATCAAATCAGAGCCAATGTAGGAAATTACAAGATTGCCTGCGTCTGGGTGGGGCCAGCTTCTAGTTGTAGGGAATCTCAGTAGAAAGGTCCCTGGTCTCTCAGGCATTGGGGCTTTCAGAGCATTTTCGGCTTCCTCCTTTGTGATAAACCCTTCTATCCATCTAGGAATCGTACATTCCCATAACTTGTTTATTCTCTCTCTTGCCAACGTAAGAGCGACCGGATACATCCAATACCACAGTCTTTCAAAGTCCTCTCTCCCTATTTCTTCACTGCAGCCAGCTATCTCTCTTAAAACCTCTATGTCCTGAATTGTTACAATTGGTCAGACTTCTAAAAATAATTATATTTTTAAATTTTGGAATAATTGGTAACATACAATAAGATGTAGCAAGATTCTGAAGTTTGCAGAAATGAATTAATTCCAGAAACATGATCTACTATTGCAGTAATTTCTATCATTTTCACAGTCAGGTCTTTTATTTAAGAATAAATGAAACCTATTTTCTAATTTCCTTTAATGTTTATATTGTGTACGTTTTGTTGTTGTTTCTTTAACGCACTAGACATTGTTCTGTAAAAAGACAATCATTGTAATATTCAACCAGAGGGTTTAATCAATTATTACAGACGTGAACATATTTAAGCTTCTTCTGATTACACTTGTTTCAATTGTATTTTGCCTTCTTCATAGTTATTTTTGTCAGCCATGCCAAAGACTGTCACAATTAATTTATTGACTAGAGCAAGCTTAATTCAAAACTAAACAAGAAATATTTAAGAAATACTGTACACTACACAATAAAAGGGACCAATTCCACCCAGAGTATGAAAAACCTAATCTAACTGTTTTTGTTTCCCTTCATACCCCAACCACTCACTGCCTTGTGTCGATATGTTTATTAATTATACACATATGAGTTCCAAACTTTTAATCCTTGACCCAAGAGAGGAAAAGTGAAGGTCTAATATATGCAATAATATTCCCATGTAAACATTGCAAAGCCAATCAAACATTCCCAGGGAATCGATATGGCTTTTCCAACTGCAGTGTCGCTGAGAAAATTAGACCCCACAAAAAAATAACTAACCTGTTCCGTCAAGCCCCTATTTTTGGAATTGGAGATGCACATGAATTTCTTAACAATCTCTGGAATTGCGCATGTCCAAAGCACCCGAGTTTTGTCAAATGAAATAGTAGCCCACATTTCATTCCCTTCTTCAATCAATTTCTTTGCCATCAATATTTGGTTTCTAATAGAAATTGGAAAAGGAATGAGAAAACAAAGAAAGAAATAAAATAACATTATATAATTTTATGCTGGTTTGGCTTAATACACTGCTACAGCTCATTGTGTAATAAGCTTTGATTTAACCCAACTAATCCTCAAGTAATCTTCAATTGAGCAACTGCGCCTCGAGTGAACCTCAGCTGTTCAACTAATAAGCCTCACTTCAACCAAAATTTGCAGCATGTTTCCTCAATTAACTCTCAAATTGCATTTGAGACCACAACTTAATCCCATTTGTGATGTGAAATGGTTCAGAAGCCAAGAAATGAACAGAAGCTACAATTTAAGCTCAGAAATGAAGTGAAGTACTGGAAAAGGCAATAAAAGAACTAAAAGAAAACAAAAGAAAATGGGATAGAACAGGTAGCACTACCACATCAGCTCTCTCAAACCAGGAAAATCACTGGATTAAATTTGTCTATGGTTCCCTGGCAGAGAGGCTCTAGAAACAGGATGAAAGAAAAAAAAAAACTCAAAATTTAAAAATGGAGGCCATTATTCAAGTACCGGTGGTGGGAGCACCCAGTGTAGAGCCCGACCCGCTTTGCGAAATCTGCAATGTCATCATCAGATGCAGTTGACAAGGCCTCTCTCAGAATGATGGACCTCTCCCATGTGCCTTCCAAGCAATACCTGAACACCATTGAGTCAGAAAGAGCACTAGGTCCACCCAATCTTGGTTCAATGACTTCGTTAGCACCCTTGCTATCTGAGTCTGATGGAGGACAGCTTTCGGCTGCATCAGCATTGTTTGACTTTGCATTCAATACCTTATGGTTCAAAAGTAAAAGATATAAGAATTTATGAGTCAAACAGATAATAAAGGAGGCATAACAGTGGGGAGAGTTTTGTAATAGCAGAGTTCTATGGTTACTGGTATAAACAACGCAATAACAAACTGAACAAACAAAACAACAATAACAACTAAAACAAAGAAAAATGGGGTTGGTCTTACACCAAACTGGCACCAGCATAATAAAATGTTTTACTGGTAAAGGTACCAAGATTTTTGGCCCAGGCGATTTATTTGGAGGGAAATGCACAAACTTAGACTTCACCGTAGTAAAGTATCAGCCATTGGTTAGATAACATTACTATCATGTCATCAGCACCAAAGGCACCTTAACAGTGGTCCTTAAATGCAAAAACTTGAAATAATATCAGATGTGATAAATATTTCCTTTACCTCAAGAGAGTTTCCAGGTGCATCCTCTTGCACCATTGGCATCTTGCATTCTATCTTGGGCCGTTTCTCCGGCTGGTCAAACTTCTCTACACCTCCATTTTGATGCTGATTTGGATTATGTTTTTGATTCTGAGTCTGATTCTGAATCTCCCTACTAGCTTCTCTTTTAAGGCCACAAGTGCTGCCATTGACATGCCCGTTGCTGGTTTTACGCGATGAGGGTGTTTCACAGGGAAGTGGAGGCGGTGAATGTTTTCTCCCAGGCCCAGTTGGACGTTGGCTCTGTTTACTCCTTGAAATGCAACGAATTGGCTGGGAGTAGGTTTCAAGAAATGGGTATCTTTGTGTGCTAAAAGGGTAAAAGAAAACACGGAACAGCCTGTTGTCTGATTTAGATGATAACTGAAAATTAAAAAGGGAAAAAAGGGAAAAGGAACAATCAAAGCTTATGATGTGATTATATTGTAAAAGCTGAAGCATATTCTATCAAGGGTCAATTTCAACTGTAACCCAGCTATAGAAAATAAGAAAAGAAACCTCAATATCTCTTATATTTACACTTCCCAACCTTTTTTGCAGAAGATGCCCAAATCATCCCTCTTCTTACTATGCATATGATGTACAGAATAATTTGGACAGTGTTTCAGACATTTTTATAATGAATGTTAAAGTCAATTTTCTCCTTTTAGGTTAATTCTTGCTCTTCTCTTTTCTATTCCATGAATATGTATTAGTATGTACAACATGATATGGGTTATCGAACTTCTGACCAGCTTGCATGATGATTGGAAAGTATTTCTCCATTTTTGTTCTTTTTTAACTCTCTTCTCCTTTGGGATTGTTTGGCATTAGTTCTAACTTTCTGAAACCCCAAAAAAGCCTCGTGTAAACCTTACCTGAGCCATTTTGAGCTTAAAGGCTGCGCGACCGCATACAAGTGGAACTGGCCGATTAGTTGATGGATACTCCACTCCATCACAACTTAGTAACAACGGATCTTCACCGTCGTCTCTAGATTTTTCCACAGGAGCTCCATTGTCAGCGTAAACCAAAGTTGCCATAATCTAAAATAAAAGAGTGAAAGAGTAGAAGACAATTCTCTCATCAAGAAATAAGAGGAACATTGCATATGTACTTCTCAATAACTGAGAATTCATGATATTGGGTTTCGATATGGACAGATTATTGCTGCTCTTCTTTCCATGTCTGACTTTGTGTTTTATTGATTTTTTACGACTAGATTAACCAAAATGCAGCTTTGGACCATTACTGTTAGCCAGGTTAGGTAAAAACTACCGAACAACCATTATACACCCTCCTACAAAAGCTTGAGTGACACCCTAGAATTAAGTCCTACAGGGATTTTGAATTGATGTCATGCAAAAGGAAACCCAGAAGAAAAAGAAATGTAAGTCATAGGAGCAAAATGGTTCAATCAGATACAAAAAAATGAGAACTAAAAAGACAACCTCCATATCCCTGCACACAGGTTGACCAATACCATTCAACAATAGTATCTCCAAGGTGAAGTTCCTCCGGCAAGAAGGCTGCATCCATACAATTAAAATTAAGAATCATTTCATACCTCAGGAGCTTGTATCCTCAAATTACAAAAGAGTAAAAATAAAGAGTTATCTATAAGCACCTATTTGTGAAATATACTAACTCTAGGAACTAAAGGACCCGACCAAGATTCACGAATCGAGTAATTCTGGGATTTTGGATGTACATGCACTTACAGTAGCAATAGTTACTGTAAATGCTGTTAATTATAGCCTTAGACATAGCTTTTCTGAGTTTATGTGGACAATCCTGATTTCAAGCATTAAAAAATCTCAAACTTCTAAATAAGATGAAATAAAAGTTAAATAAATGATTACATAAACAAAAGAAAGAAACCGGCTTTGCATCAATCATTGTGGTAACTGATATGGCACACATTCCAAGATTATGTAGTTTGACTTTGTCGGAAGAAAAATCAAATCAATTTACCTTTCCACCAACAATGCTCCAGACTCCATCAGGGCCTGCCTCAACCCCATCAGGGAGCGATGAATAGTCAAGAAATAACCTCAATGGTTGATCCTGCAATTTTCCATTTCTGAGAATAAATTTAGTAATAAAATTGAACAGTGAACACAAAACAAAATATGATTTAAGTGAAAAATATCCTTAGAGGGACCAGTTTTTATAGCAGTAAGACAAAAGCAGAAATAAGCAGAGTTGGTACCAGTAAGATCAAATTCAGCAGCATCCTTGATTAGAAACTATAACACATGTATGCTTGCCAGCATTCATGCATGCATATATGAATATGTACCTTGGTAATACTTTTTTTTTTTTGAAAAAAACTGGTACCAAGTACCACCAGTTTCCATTAAACGAAACCAGTTATGACACCTACACAAACACCCTTATCTATTTTCATCCCTCCATCCTGATGCTAATCAAAATCCATGTTCCAGATACCACTTATGACACCCCTCTCAATAAAAATTTACGTATTTCTATTCACTTTTCCATTTGAAAAACCCAAGCTCATGTACCAAACATATACACAAACTCCTAATTTGGTTTCAGGTATGTAATTATCCGCTATACCCACAAGAGCCTCCAACCTTTGAGATCCCTCTGGACATGTCATCTTCATGCCTTCTTCCATCTGCAGCTTTTTGGTAGCCTCCAACTGTGGTGATTCTTGGTTAAATAAAAGCATTTGAGGAGAGTCTTACCTTTGTGTATTGGCTTTTTATTGACACTGGTGAAGGCAAAACTTGTGAATTGTAGACATACCCCTCGACTTTACCCATGTTACCAACAAGTGTCGTGAGCTTTAAAGAATCTCTTTGGTTTTTTCCATTAGACAAGGAACCAAGGTTCGTCCCAGCTACCATAATACCATTAATATGAAGACACATGTATTTTTGGGTCACCTGAAAAGATAATGGTACAATGTAATTAGTATAAGAGCTACTAGCATGATCAGTAAATCACAAGAGGACAAAGTAAGAAGACAAAGCTAGTACAAGCTTTGAACTTTGAAAACATTATACAATCATTGCTGCATTGTAAGCGGAAGCTGTTTTAAGAAGAATGGTCCTTTTTTGGCTTACATACATAAAAGGTGTCCTTTACCTCTATGGCCTTAAAAACGAATATCCTTCCATTTCCCTTGCCTCCATTGAATATGTATCTTTTGAACCCACAATTAAACAGGCTATTTCCAAAACACTTACTAACAAAAAAAAGTGCTAGCAAGGATTGCAAAGGACTCACATTGTTCTAATGTTTCTATAAAGTTGGCAATATCCTCCCTCATTTTATTGCATATTTGGAAAACTATATCAAAAGGAAATGTCTAGCTGCAAAAAAAGAAAAAAAGGAAAAAAAATATCTCAAAGCATACCTGACAGCCGATGTGAACCCATCTCTCCGAGGGACATACATTAGAGGCAGACAAGTGGGTCACACCTCTCCATGGGAAGGAACTTCCGGGGCATGGTGCCTCTTCATGCAGGCCCAGTAATGGGAAAATGATCAACCTACTTTCTTCATTCAATGCAACAAATGGTACATCACCTTGTGCCGTCAGGTTTGTCTGGAAAACAAACCAGGGCAACTTGTCTAATCATTGGAAATTTCTGCCTGTGTAGTTTTGATATTATCTGAGGGGTTACTTGGAAAGAACTTGCAATTCACTCTCCATGCTAAGCCGTGAATGCTCTATAAAACCTCTATAAGACATACAATTATTTAATACCCTACTTTTAATTTCATTTTTTGTGATAACCAAGGAGGAATCTTCAAACTTAACAAACTCAAAGATACATTAAGCAAAATTAAATGAATAGTAATATATCAATTTGATATAATAGGCTAATGCTTCTAGCATTACAATTATACTTTGGCCATCATTAGAAATCCAAGTTCAATCAAAGATTAAGATTGCACAAAATGATAAAGCCTCGACAGTACCAATTTTAATATATGATAGACACTACAACTTGATTTTAGAAGTTCCCAATGTACAAAGACGAGAGTGGGAGCAAGAACAGTTTAACGCTCCACCAAAACCCGGAAACGGAGGCGTGAGTTTCTTTCCTAGCAAAACAGAAGCTGCAAGAATAGAAGAAAAAAAAAGAAAAAAGAATAAAGCAAAATAAAATTCGTAACCTGATGAAGAATCACAGAGCAAGGTCGCGCCGAATTTGAGAGATAGATCCAGAAGCAGAGAGAAAACCCTCGGTTCTCTTCACCTTCTTCAAGAGCAACGCTATCGAGGCTTATTTTAACATTTCTTAGTCTACAGTACTTGTCATCGCTCTCTCGTTCGTTCCCCATGGATGGTCGCTCACAGTTGCAAAGAATGAGAAAGAATAAACAGGAAAATTGAGAAATTTCTCTTCTTTTTATCCCCTTCACCTTCAGTTAACGGTCTTTACTAGTTGAGAGGTTCCGACTACTGGACCAGAGGGAGTTAGGTATTTTGCGACACAAGCGGCGATTGATCTGGACCGTCCATCAGATATTTTGTGAAAAGACCGGCCGATTTGTTCGGTTTTCCCTACTTTTTAATATTGGGAGGAGATTATCATTTATCAGCACCCTCCGATTGGATGGACGCTAGTATTTAAAAGAGACCTGATACTTGTCCCCAGATTAAGAATCGTTTAAAACAGCCAAAACCTTGATATCACGACGTGCTTAGAAATTCAACATTATAGGATAAAAAATATAAAAAAGTATCAAACAGTGATCTCCCGCTTTAATGATCTTGCCTCGCATTTAGGGGTGGCACAAGCTAACTCGTCACGAGCTGAGTTCAGTTTGAACTTGTCACGAACGAGCTGATTTTAGAGATTCAAGTTAAAATCTCAGTTCAAAAATCATCACGAGCTGAAATCGAGTTGACGAACTGGCTCAATGAGTCTGACTAGATCTTGTTTTAAGAAGAAAATAAATTATATAAACTTTTTGGACCGAGCTGAATTGAGTTAGACAGTATAAAATGCACACAAATTCACAAAATGATGTCTAGCCGAGCTAGCTCACAAGCTAACAAGCAAGCTGAGCTCTTTAATTTTGGACCGAACTAGTGGCGAGCTGGCTCATTAATAGCTCGGTCCAGTAACGAGCGAGTTGTTAGTGAACGAGTCACGATCAAACCACGAGCTACGAGCTTTTTTGCCACCCCTACCTCACATGCATATTCACACGTAACCTGTTTGTCTCATGCCTATGCTCGCAGAGATAGAGACGACTTTTGAACTATAGTGATCAATCATATAATTTTTATTTTGTAAAAAATGAGAGTCAATTTTATAGAAATATTACATTTTGTTCTAAATTATATAGAAAGTCATATATCAATATAAAAAAAAAAAAAAGTGTATATGTGTAGGTACTTATATTGTTAAATGTTACTATTTATACCGCTAGATGCTAGATAAGCACTACCATTGGTAGTGTAAGATTAAGGTTAATATTTATACTTGAATTATCTAGTGTTTGAACTTTCTATACTAATTGATAAACATATTTTAAACCTGTAACATATCAAAATCTTTTAGAAACTATGAAAGAAAGAATGAGATTGTGAGATATTAACAGAAAAAAAAAGATAGAATGATGGAAAAAACAAAACTTGTTATAAACACAAAAAATTAACAGATATTAAAAAAGAAAGAATGTCTAGTAAAAAAAATGTGAGGAATAAAATGAAGATGGCGTTAGACGAAATGAGATACTTTCTCGCCCCACAGAGGTCATGGGGAAGGAAGAAAAAGAAAGAGGATGGGATAAACACTTAATCTCTTCTCCCTATGATTTTTATTAATATTCAAAATTAAATATAAATTGTCAAACCTGCACAGGAAAGCTGGTTATTTATAAAAGTGTCAAACCTGCGGGTTCTAATTTTTTTTTTCTTTTTTAGATAGTTGATATATTAATTGATGAGTTTATATTAAAATAATTATTTGACTAAATTTGTTGACTAGATTTAGTATGATTTGTTTTTTTTTTTTTTACTAAATTTATTGTGATTTATAAGCATGGTTTATATTTTGACATTTATAAGTATGATTTAGTTATGAAATATGTACAATAATTTATAAGAGAATTATTTGGCTATTTTTTGTATTATTTGTTGTAAATAGTAATTATACATAAATTATGATGTAAGAGAAAGACGATTTGTTGTACATGCATTATCTTATTTTGTTTTTATATTCTATGAGCACGATATAAGAGAAAAATGATAAAAATACATAAAGTAGGAAATATAATTAAATAAAAAGAGATAATACAAACATAAAATAACATACACAGTAGACCAAATATAAATCTACAAACCAATAAAAATAAAACTATCGTCTAATGACGACGACCATCACTTAGCCGACACTCCTCTAGTAGCTCTGTCAGGCAGCCCCTACTTTGGGAGAGGAGGATGTCTGGGATACCACCTGATCACGAGCAGTAGTGGCCGCGGCATCTGCCTCTCTACTCAGCCTGGCCGCGGTATCCCAGACATCCTCCTCCTCCAAAGTACTATCTGGCGGGGGTGTAGAGAAGATGGACGCCGCCAGCCCAGTCGCAAAGTCATGCTGGGGGTGTGTCCCGCTACCGCTGGCCTCACAGTCGTATGCCATCTCTGTAGTATATCGTCGGACATCCGACTAAAGGGATGGTAATTGCAGTGGTGATGGCAGTCCACTCAAATCTTCCAGGCTAAACACCAGCCCATCTTGGTCCATAGGGTCAAAATACGAAGCCTCATGATGCGGTGGCGGCCTACCAACTAGACCCTATAGACCAAAAAGTGATATATTTTTTTGTATGAAGGAAGAAAATTGTACTAACTTGCCTTATAAAAAATAAGACTAACCGGCGGTTGCACTAGATGTCCCTCACAGTGTAAAAGACATATTAGCTGGTATTGAACAGTACCTAGTGATGATAGTCAGTTAGGTTTATTGCAACTCTCTCTATGTACAAGTAGCATTGCCTATAAAAGACATTTGTAATCAGAAATTCAGATAAAGAAAATTCAATTTTCTTTCTCTATCTTATCTGAGTGTACTGTTTTAGTAAGACACAAACTACTAACTACTAATGTATTATGTAATTTCTGTTCCATGTGTTATCGCAGAATGTCACCTATAGAATCCCATGCTGCAAGTAATGGTGTAGATACAGAAGCTGTAGCTCCAGTCGACTTTTAGCCTACAAGTAGCCTTCAAGTCATTGAATATATGGTATTAAAAAAAAGTCACTGAATATAAATTGAGACCGTTAATAGCATGCTAGCCTCTTAGAATATTTGTATCTATGAAATTTTTGAAGTTTCTAAATAACTGTTAACATAATTTTAGAAATTTTAAAAAAGAGTCGCTGCAAAGAAGAAAGGGACAGTTTATTTTTAATTTATTACTAACATAATTTAATAAATTCTAAAATTAATTTCAGAAAATTTTAAAGATCTTAGTTTCTGAAAAATAATTAACAGTCTGAATAACACTCGAGATCGATATCTCCGATTCGAATCGAACTTGTACGACACGATGATACGGTTTTATAAGAGGGCTTCATCAAAGAATAGTACAAGATCTTTTATAGAAAGAAAATTATAACAGCGGATGTGAGAATTCGTGAATCCAACGAAAGTGTCATTCCTTGTAAGAGAAACTGGTTTCCTGGTTCCTGACCTGACTGGCATCGTTTTTCTCATCTTTCGTCACGAAAACAGCAAAGAGCAAACCCGAACCCTCTAGAACAAAGAATAAGAAGGAGAACCAAGTTTAGGCGCGAAATGGAGCTTCCGCCATGGTTATCTTCGTTCTCCGTCCCGGTGCTCTCGGCGGCAGTCGGCGGGGTCATCGCACTTCTCTTCCTGGCGGATTACCTCCGTCGCAAGCGAGCCGAGGTCGTTACAATCTCCCATCTGTCAACACCTCCCGATCTCAAGCCTAGTGCTCCTCCCTCGAAGCATGCCCCTCCCAAGAAAGGCTCTCAACGCTCCCACCTCCATCACCACTCCGACAAGGTAACTGATTGCTTCGCTCTCCCTCTTGCAGTCTTTCTTTTCCTTATTTCCTCAAATGTGATGACTGGTGAATTGATCCGATTAGGATCACTGATAACTGAGATCGCTTTTTTGTTTTTTTTTCCTCCCTACCACATTTTATTCTTTTTGTTGAAACAAGGATTTTTGTTACACCCACAACCACTATCTAATAACAGCATAGTGCCAATTCGTCAAATCTAAAATCTCCAACAAAATTTACAAGTTCATCCCTCATGATTCTACTAATCTGAAAAGCAAGCAAAAGACAGACTACAACGAAGGTCCAGTCTGTTCCTCGCCGAGCTAGTCTCGGTCTTCAGGAATTTGGCATTCCCACAACATACCCCAACTGAGATCGTATTATTTTTGGAGAGGCCATGAGAGATTCAGGGATGCTTTGTTAGACTTCTGTGACAGAGATCTTTCTTGTAGATCCTGGCACCATCATGATTTTATGGAAGAACTATGAATGTAACTAGAAATACTGATGTTGCTGGTTATTCCTGATTTGTTTTCAGGATGCTAACAAGAAGCACCATGCACTTGACCTCAACACACTCAAAGGCCATACGGATTCTGTCACGGCTCTTTGCTTTTCCTCTGATGGCCACAACCTGGCCACTGGTGAGGTTTAATTTTGAAAACTCTTAATGGTGTCCAATTTAGGATTCAGATCTCTGGATATCTTATATGAAACTCTGATGCATGTTCAATGGTTGATATGGGTCATTTCCTACTGAAGCTCAGATAAATGTATAAAATTGTTTACCCCGACTCCTCCATTAACCTTCATACAACTCCTACCTCTACAAATTGGGTAGCACACTTTACGCAGCCTCACAATATATGTCACTCAAGCCTTTCATAATTATTTCCTTGGCCACAGAAAAAAAAAAGTTATCACTCAATATTATTCTTATTTTTTTAGGTTTATATATATCATTTTACTTGTGGGTATCTGTTTCTCTGCAGCATGGTCTGAATATTCATGTAAATCATGGTAACATCAAAACTATCTTTTGTTTTTCAGTTTGTGCTGACGGGGCCATAAGATTGTTTAGGGTTGATGATACTTCTAGCAAAAGCTTCAAGTAGGTGTATTGTTTCTTTGAGAATGCTTTGTTCTTTAGAAATACTTCCTCATTTGTCTCTGCAAACTTAAAATTTAGGTATAAGGAGAAATCATACACTGATACAAAGCAAGGCTAATATCACATACGCTCTTCCTCTCAATTATTCTTTAAAACGACGCCCAATCCAACCCTCTTTCCATTATGATTCTCCTCTTCTTTTGAGCAGGTCTCTCAGAGTAAACCTGCATGCTGGGGTGCATCCAACGGGAATTGTCTTCTCTGATGGGGCCTCATCCGTGGTTGTGGCAGGTCAGGCACTGGCGGGCTCTTCTCTGTACTCTTACGGGGATGTGAGCGGGAAGCCAGTCAAGGGGAAGCCATCACTGCCAGAGATCCAGTGGGAGCATCAGAAGATCCATGGGATGGAATCAGTGCTTAATCTGTCTTCTGCAGTTGCTTCCTATGGAAGTGCTGATGGGAGCACAATTATTGCATCTTGTTCTGAAGGTGGCTCCTTCTGTTATTGTTGGTGGATTCATACATGGGCATTTCTGTGATTTTTTTCTTTCTTTTGCATATTTGTGTTTGGATGGGTGCTACCTTACAGTGTATACTTCCTGATTGTACATATACTTATCACTTTCTGACTTCACTGATTATGTTTCTCAATACCTTTGAAGGCTTCTTTAGTCTAGACTGTAATATTATGATTTGTTGCAGCGAGTGAGATAAAAGTATGGGATGGCAAAACTGGTAAACTTCTTGGGGCTGTTGAGACCAATCAGCTGAAGAACAACATGGCTACTATCTCGCCAAATGGCCGTTTCTTAGCTGCTGCTGCTTTCACTGCTGATGTTAAGGTCTCCTTTTTATATACCAGAATAATGAAACAAAGAACATTTTGAGTCAAATATCATTCGTAATGCTGTTTCATTTGCATTTAGGTTTGGGAGATTGTTTACTCAAAGGATGGGTCAGTTAAGGAAGTCATCAAAGTCATGCAACTCAAAGGACATAAGGTACTATTTACTTGGTGTAATAAAAACCAGGCTTAATTGCAAATAGCCATTGTTAACCCCTAAACCACGTAAAAAACTCATGAGATATAAGAGCTTTTTAAAAATAAGAAGAAGTGAAGAATGCATTATATCATATATGTCCTCAATTTACTTGAAGAACGTATTATATCGTATATGTCCTCAATTTACTTAAAGCCAATAAATCTAAGATGTGAAAATTTTAGATTTTTCATTTGAATTGCCCTATTTTCTCTTTAATTTTTAAGACCTTTTAACTTATGTGAAGGCGATGTCCTATATTTATTACTTGTTATTGTACTATCCACCAATTCTCATTTTCCCTGCCCTGAATTTTTATTAAATGGAGTTCCATTTCCTGTGCCAATCAAGGGTGATTTTGGCATAACAGATCATTGCCTTAATTAATTAAACTGAAGTGCCTTAATTAATTAAATTAATGTTTAGAATTTGACAAGGGGTTCTATGCACCTAGGGTACGTTTGGATGAACTTTAGAATAGCCAGAATAGCTACTGTTTAAGAACAGTGCTATTCGGAATAGTGAAAAAGTTGTTTGGATTGCATATTTGGAATAGAGTTTGGAGAGAATAAATAAAATAATAATTTATGTGTTAGATTAAATATAATACAATATAATATTAATTTAAATATTAAATGTAATATAATATTATTTTAAATACTAAATTAGCATTAAATAAAATATTATATTAATATAATATAATATTAGTTTAAATATTAAATATAATATAATATTAGATTAAATGTTAAATGTAATATAATATTAATTTAAATATTAAATAAGTATTAAATAAAATATTAGATTAAATGTAATATAATATTATTTTAAATATTAAATGTAATATAATATTATTTTAAAAATTAAATTAGTATTAAATAAAATATTAGATTAAATGTAATATAATATTAGTTTAAATATTAAATGTAATATAATATTATTTTAAAAATTAGATTAGTATTAAATAAAATATTAGATTAAATGTAATATAATATTAGTTTAAATATTAAATGTAATATAATATTATTTTAAATATTAGATAAGTATTAAATAAAATATTAGATTAAATGTAATATAATATTAGTTTAAATATTAAATGTAATATAATATTATTTTAAATATTAGATTAAATGTAATATAATATTAGTTTAAATATTAGATTAGTATTAAATAAAATATTATATTAAATATCATATAATATTAGATTAAATATAATATAATATAATATTAATTTAAATATTAAATGTAATGTAATATTATTTTAAATATTAGGTTAGTGTTAAATAAAATATTAGATTAAATATAATATAATATTAGTTTAAATATTAAATATAATATAATATTATTTTAAATATTAAATCAGTATTAAATAAATATTAGATTAAATATAATATAATATTAGTTTAAATGTAATACAATACAATATTAATTAAATTATTAAATATAATATAATATTATTTTAAATATAATACAATATAATATTAATTTAATTATTACATGTAATATAATATTATTTTAAATATGATATTAGTATTAAATATTATATTATATTGAATATAATATAATATTAGATTAAATATAGTACAATATAATATTAATTTAAATATTAAATGTAATATAATATTATTTTAAATATTAGATTAGTATTAATATTGAAAGCAACAAATGCTATTCTATGTTTTTATAAGAATAGCGAATAACAGCCATTCTCGCTATTCCGAATAGCAAAAATGTCGTTTGGATGCAAATTGCTATTCCGAATAGCAGCTATTCTTGAATAGCTTGCTATTCTAGCTATTCTTACACCATCCAAACATACCCCTAGTGAATAGTTGGTAGCAGTTATGCACCGTTAAACCAAAAATGCACTTACCAAGTTCATCAAAGTTCAGCAACAGAACAAGATAGATGAAATATGAAAAAGAGAAGGAAAAGATATGCATTGCTAAGTACTGCCATGATGGGGTAGTATATTGCATTATGGCACTATTTTCTTGAAATTAAGCACAGTGATGCTAATTGTGGTCATTACATCATTACTGCTGTCAATGTTATATGTGTTGTATGAATTTATGGTTCCTTTGCAGAGTGCAGTTACCAGCCTGTGTTTCATGCCAACTTCAGAGCAGATCGTAACTGCATCAAAAGATGGTACCATTAGGATGTGGAATATCAATGGTATTTTTCAGACACAATTATTAACTCCTAACAATATTTGCATTTATGAGAACCAACCTTTGGTCTTGTGGCAAAGGCAATGCCCTCTGTGTGGGAGGTTGCTGGTTCGAAACCGGATGGGGAAATCCCATGTGGATATTAAGTAGTTGGGTGGCTTGACCTCCAACCTTTACTCAAAAAACAATATTTGCGTTTATGGTTCCCAATTTTCAATATTGCATTTGGTCTGTAAGCAACATATCATTATTTCTTTTGATTAAACGCATATCATTATTTATAATTGCAGACTACAACCAAAATAATACCATATCATGTTTCTCGAGTTTTAGCCATTCCGTGTTGTTTGTATATATGACTGTATTAACTGCAAAATACAAAAAGTGTTGGAGTTTTCTTTAAAATACAGTAATTGTTGGTGCTAGTTTTGCATAATCTAATAACATTGCCTTCATCTCCAGTTCGATACCATCTTGATGAAGATCCAAAAACTCTTAAGGTGTTCACAATCCCTCTTCATGATGCCAAAGGTGTCACATGTCACTATGATCATATGAGCATCTCACCAAATGGAAGAGTTCTGGCTGTCACTAGTGGTTTGACCTTACAATGGTTGTGCCCTGAAACTGGCTCCGTGTTGGATACGGCTGAAAAGGCACATGAAGGTTAGTACCTTGTCATTTACAAATTAGTCCCTGTAGTGTTAGTATTATGTATATGCATCCTATGGTGATGATGCAGATGGTTTTAACTAAATGTAGAGGCATTTAGTGAACTCTGGTCTGAAAATGATACAGAAACTAAACAATAGTTCTGGATTTGACTATTGAATCAGTATTGATCTGGTTTGTTGTTTGGTAGTTTGAAACAATTTCTGAGATTTTCAGTAGACTTTTTGGTGCATAATTGGTGTATTTGGTGCAGAATAAATTTATGTACAATTCACTTGTTTATTGCTTACTGCTACCATGTGGTTCATAACTTCTCTTCCTACTCTTTTTGACTCTTTAAATTTACTGATTCTGTAATTTGTCATCTTACTGACAATTATCTTACCTTTTCTTTTTAATCTTAGGTGATATTACTGGCATTGCTTGGGCTCCTCAATCAATTCCTAATGGTGAGTATAATAGTATCTATATTTTTTTTGTTGGGTTTCCGTTGACAGTTGATTAATTTTACAATCTTGACTAATTTTTAAATAAAGCCAAAATAATTTTTAAAAATTGAAAAATGTTATAGACATGTTGTTGGCCTTATATATTGATTGCTTATCATAATTCATGCAATTTGCACACCATTTGATATTTCATCAAAAACCATTAAATATGCACCATTGCAAAATTTCAAGTCATGTAATGAGCGGTAAAACTTGTGTCAAATTTTATGATTTTTCATGTGCATGACATGTATAACATAGTATACATTTCCAAACACTGGATTTCAAAATTAGAACCTATTTGGCAATTGCCAAGCTGATACGTCACCAATGAATTTAATGTTCCCAACCGTTTCTTTTATTAACTGTTAGCA
This sequence comes from Carex arenaria, assembly GCA_964058825.1. Classification (NCBI taxonomy): domain Eukaryota; kingdom Viridiplantae; phylum Streptophyta; class Magnoliopsida; order Poales; family Cyperaceae; genus Carex; species Carex arenaria. Next base: position 826,918 of record CAXKVW010001708.1, read on the forward strand.
TGGCCAGATCCCTAATTGAGAACTGGAGCTAATCTGTAATAAGTCTATGGTTTGTTTGACTGCTAGTTTATCCCATGAAGGGGGTTCATAACACCTGCTCTCCATAGTTGAACCACAATGAAAATTGCTAAAGAAATGTTCAGTCTCTTTGCACCTTTTGTTATTCATCCCCTAGATCATCTTTTGAGTAATAATAAGAAAACTCCTATGCTATAGAACCATTGGACACCTTTAAAAGCTCAAAGAAAGAAAAAATTGTGGTACATTGATTATTTCCCTGTAATAGTCGAAGCGGGAAGTAATGTAAATCGGGATGTACTTGTATTTGTGTGTGTGTGTGGGGGGGGGGGGGGGGGGGTGGGTTGGTTCAATTGTCAGATTCAGGTCCATCAGTGAACACCCTTGCCGCTTCGTATTATTCTAGCACAACAGCCAGCATGTACAAAGTTGTGTAGTTTAGGGGCTTAATGTAAAATACTGATGGAAGAGTGTGATTCCAGACTTGGCTGGTAAAAATTGGGAATGTCTTCATCTGGTTCTGTATTCTTAGCGACTTTGTTTAATGTTTATTTGTTTATTTGAACAGGTGGTGTAGCTTCCTCCATTCTAGCAACAGCTGGCAATGACAGAAAAGTGAAACTTTGGTTGGCGCCTTCAGTCAATGCATCTTGAAATGAAGCTTTATATATATTTTTTGTAACAAACAATTTTGCTTGAGGGGATAGTTGTTACTTGGTCAAGGAAAAAGAAAAAGATGGGTCCTTTAGGCGTGGCTTTCTAAAAAAAATATCCTTCAGGACAAGAGTTGTGTTATAGTATGTAAAATTTAGGTTGAGAGAAGATTGGATCGAGCTCCTTTTAGTAATTTCGTGATGCTTCTTTTTCCTCTCATTCTTGATTGAGATTTGGGACTAGGATTTTGGAAACAAGGGGGTGTTTGTTATTCTCTTTCTGCTCCTGCTGTTGTCTGTTGAATCTAAGATGAAAGCCCTTGTTTAAAGCACGGATACTAAGGTGACTGCGTATTTCTCCATGTGCTGCTATGGTTATGCAGAGGGTTGATCTTATTCTGAGCTGCCCATTTTAAAAGAAGTGATTGGAGCATGTAATCAGAATTAACAGCTGTAACACCTATGGTACACTGGGCCCTTATCACCAAGTTGTTCAGCAGCTATAAGCAAGTGCGTGCTCGTCTTCTTTAGTATCAGCTGTTCAAGTCTATATTAGGATATTTCATTGAATGGGATTTGGGGGCATGGAATGAAGAGACATTTCATTGGATCCAAATCCCCTCCAATACTGCAGAGATTAAATCTTAGCCGGTTCGACCTAGGGGACAGTATTATTGGGCTTTGAGATTTGTGCCAAGTTAAAAAGAATGGTCGGGATTCACTAATTGTAAAAGATTCCCTTGTGCAATATTGGAGAGGATGTGAATTCCATTTCATTCCTCAGCACCAAATAAGTGCTAACAGAACTTAAAGCACTGTTTTGTCGTCCTTTATGATATTTTGCCTTCAGGCCTTATCCTCTGGTGCTGCCCGGCATCCGACCCCAGGACTTAAAAAAAAAAATAAAAAAAATAGACTTGCTGATTGGCATATCAGATTGTGTTATGCAGGGGTACTGCACTGCAGGTGATATCTATTCTTTTTGCCCTGGCAATTGCTGTATACATAAGTAGCAGAGTCACGTCAAAAAATTTATTTGGTCATAATTATATTGCGAGTAAACACATATTTTGGCCAATTTTCTATTTAACAATTGGTAGCCAAATCCTTTCCCACTGAGGCGTCAAGCTTCTCTAGTTGCTCTACATAGTTCATTGAGAAAACAGTGAACCACCTGTGACATGCATTGCACCGTTGACACTGGCGTTCATGTCCCGGTGTATGGGGTGCATGTATGTCACATGAATTGTATCGTTGTCTATGTCCTCAGAGGCGGAGCCAAATAAAAGGAATGAAGGTGAGCTGAGCACATTTGGACCAAAATATGCAGTGATATTGTGGAAGTTTTGTTAAATTCGTTAAGAACTTTTTTAAGAATCTTTAAACTGACCTCTATGATATTAGAAGCATTTTTCACAGTTGACCCCGCAAAACAGATTGGCTAATGTGTACATGACAATCAAGCATGTAATGCAAATTTCGTCCATCACTTTAATATATCGGTACATCCACTGTAAAATAAATTTTAAATTTTGAAACAAAAACGCAAAGGGAAGGCCGTATCATTTAACTTTAACTAGTGTTTGATTGATTGTCTAGATCTGTTTTGTATAATTCTATTTCAAACTTTACTTTTGTGATCCTAGCAAACTGTTATCCTGATTAGTATATGCCTCCTAGATGTGGTATTGTATATCACCTAGTGAGGATATTATTTTTTAGTTGATTAGGAAGTCTAGGACTAATCAAAACTAGCATTGATCACTCATACATTACTGGACATGCTAAAATATTTAAGCACTTATTATTAACAAATAATTGTTATAACTTCTAAGGAAAGGACTTAAAATAGGAAGTAACAAGTATTAAGACATCTGTTATTACCGAAAATGTTGTTAATTATTGTAATTTTTACCGAAATTTTTATAAATATACAAAACAGTAAATTAATTTAACAATCTATACAAAATTTGCATGAAATTCAAAATCTATCCAAACCGATGACACTGTCATCGGTTTCAAAATTTAGAATCGATGACTCTGTCATCTGTTTCAGAAAGTTAGAACCGATGACAGTGTCATCGGTTTAAGCCAAGCATGATTTTTTATGCTTTCTGCACACTTTTTGAAACAATAAACGACTCAGATTAAAACACTGTTTGTAATGATTACAAAGTTGCGCAAACAGTGCTTTAATTTTTGTTAAATTTTTATTTTTTCAAAAATAAAAAGACCATAATATTTTCTGTATTTACCTAGAAGTGACTTTTGAACCGGGATCAATAATTCAGATCAAAGTATTTTTATTTTTTTTCTAATAACACACAAAGAAATATTTTAATTTTTCTTACAGCCATGAAAAATCCGATCTGAAAAATATTGATCCGGGTTATTTGTTTAAGTCTTTCTAATAAATCAAATTAGATGGTATTCTATCTAATTTAAAAAAAATATAAAAATATTTCTAATATTTTAATAAAAAAATAAATTATAATATTTTCTAATTAAATAAAAAAAATTATTTTGGATGACATTGTCATTGGTTCAATAAAAATAAAGTTTTTTAAGTTTTTATTTATTTAATTAGAAAATATTATAATTTATTTTATTTTTATTAAAATATTGGAAATATTTTTATATTTTTTTAAATTAGATATAATACCATATAATTTGATTTATTAGAAAGACTTAAACAAATAACCCGGATCAATATTTTTCAGATCAGATTTTTCATGGCCGTAAGAAAAATTAAAATATTTCTTTGTGTTATTAGAGAAAAATAAAAATACTTTGAATATGAATTATTGATCCCAATTCAAAAGTCACTTCTAGGTAAATACATAAAATATTATGGTCTTTCTATTTTTGAAAAAAATAAAAATTTAACAAAAATTAAAACACTATTTGCGCAACTTTGTAGTCATTACAAACAGCGTTTTAATCTGAGTCGTTCGTTGTTTTAATCTAAGTCGTTCATTGTTTCAATAAGTGTGCATTCTGCATCAAAAATCGTGCTGAGCTGAAACCGATGACAATGTCATCGGTTCTATCTTTCTGAAACCAATGACACAGTCATCGGTTCTAGATTTTGAAACCGATCACACTGTCATCGGTTTGGATAGATTTTGAATTTCATAAAATTTTTGTATAGATTGTTAAATTAATTTATTGTTTTGTATATTTATAAAAATTTCGGTAATTTTTAAATACATAAATACCGCGTAAAAGTATTAATTTGATCAACTAAAGGATAGGAAAATTACGTCCTAGTTTAGTATATATTTAAAAGTATTAATTGTCTTTATGCCGAATAGGTTTAAGAATTAATTGTCAGTACTAGAAATGATTTATGAACATTTGATCCTCATTTTATATTAAAAACAATTATTTGAGGGGGGGGGGGGGGGGGGGGGGGGGGTGGTGGTGAAGGGTTTCTGAACAATTCGTATAATTCCGTGACTTTCTACGATTTTCTTAAATTAAACCTAATATTATGCTAGCTTTACAAAACCGTGAATATATATATGAGAAGTTTTTAAACTAAAAACTGCGGCTGCGCCAGGAGGAGAAGGCCACTGGATTGGCAATTGAATATGGGACGTGATCTCCACAATTGTTAAAAAAAAAAAGAATTGGATTGGAGAAGTCTACTAATGCTGCGTTCGCCAACCCCTTTCCCTATAAATAGAGCATTCTATTTCTCTTCTGCACTCAACCAGCTCTATTCTCTCTTCCACAAAAGTTAGCAAAGTTTATAACAAACAGTAAAGTATGTTGAACCGGGCTTCTGTCATTGCATTGCTTGTGCTCAGCCTTGTCAGTTCCTGCTACGGCCAGGTAAAAGTTGGCTATTACACTGGCAAATGTGGGACCAAGGATGTCGAGTCCATTATTCGTGGTATCGTCCAGGCCCGCTTTGCAAATGAACCAGCTATTGTTGCATTCCTCCTGCGACTTCAGTTCCACGACTGCTTAGGCAATAAGGTTAACTACCAATTTCCTTCCTTTATAGCATATAGTGATGCTCATGTTTTCGCAGATTACAATATTTACATAAGTACGAAAAAAATAAGGGAAAAAAACAACCTACTTCATGGAACATTAACTGATTTCCACCTAAGCATGCATTAATTCTGTGTAAATCTTCATACAGAAATGCGATGCATCACTGTTGTTGACTGGTCTGGGCAGTGAGCAAACTGCTGTCCCGAACTTCACTGTTAAAGGCTATGACCTGATCGATACCATCAAGGCAGCATTGGAGCAGGCATGCCCTGGTGTGGTCTCGTGCTCTGATATCATCGCAGCTGCTACCCGAGATGCTGTTGTCTTGGTATGTTAGAAAAATTCTACACCATATAATTAAGTTATACAATTACACTACTTAATTAGAGTCACCGGGTGATCTTCTTACAACAACCAATGTCCTTCTTATTCTCTCTTTATCAATATTAGGCTGGAGGAAGTTATTTTGCTGTACCAATGGGAAGAAGGGATGGACTGGTTGGTCTCTCATCTAATGTCGATCTGCCAGCCCCGGATATCTCAGTTCCCAATGCACTTAAATATTACGGAAACCAGGGCTTCAGCATCTTGGAAACAGTTGTTTTGCTAGGTAACCGATTATATTATATTGCATACAAGAAATATTGAAATTTATTTAGCAATAAAACTATATTAAGTGATAAAGGAACTCATAAGAATATATAAATTATAAGTCCCTATATTTTTTTTTTCTCATTTTAGGTGGGCACACAGTCGGAGTCACGCACTGTAGTGTTATTAAGGACAGGCTGTTCAACTTTCGAGGCACTCAAAAGCCTGATCCGAGCTTGAATGCTTTCTATGTTTTCTTTCTCGGAAATATTATTTGCCAAAATAACAATGACAATATGTTCGTCTTCTTGGATAGTCCTAACAGTGTTGTCACAGTTGACAACTCGTATTATAAGATGCTGCTAGAAGGCAAGGGCATCCTCCCGATCGATAATGCATTGGCCTTCGACCCCAATACCGCTAATATTGTTAAGACCTTAGCTGGCAATAATGGTTATTTCTTGGACCTCTTTGGCAAGGCAATTGTAAAGATGGGCATGCTTGGTGTGTTTACCGGAAATCAAGGCCAAATCAGGCATGTCTGCTCGAAAACAAACTGAGGGATTGATGATTCTTAATCCGTCCATCATTTGCTCAATCGTATTGATATTAATTGCATTCGATCCGTTTTTAATATTCTAAGAGTTAATTCGAAATATGTGTGCCGCGTGCTGATTGGTTTCAACTATTTTTTATGGGATTTGAGGAGGATGGAGTTTTATCGTTTCATTTCATTCTTTCTTTTTGATTTAGGAATTTTATATTTGAGGTAACAATTTTTTTTTTGTATTGATTTTGATAATTTGGAATGTGTGATATATACAGTACGAAAGAGTTGAATTGTTGAAATGCCTTGTTTAATTGTCGAAATGCATTTACATGCTCTTTATTCGGTTGAGTTTGTACATTATGAGTGTTGCACTCTCTTTACATATCTAGGCCAATAACCTGTACCTCTAATTTAAAAAAAGAAAAGAAATTTACTTGACATATATATGACAAAAATGTTAAGTGAATAAAAAGAGGGTAAAAAACCCCCACTTTCTTGATCCACAATGGGGAAAATAAATGACAAGTTGCATCCTCTTTTTGGATAAATTTTATCAATTTCGGGAAACAATTAGAGACTAAGGAATAATTAAAATGGCGATCTATAAAATATCAGAAAAGCAAATAAAGTTCATATATAATTAAATTCTCGGACATGAAAGAAAATTACATACGGATTTAAATTCTCAGAGAATTAAAGCAAAGATAATTGATAATGCCCTTGTATGGAATATGGATAAGCTTCCCTCGTTAGTCGTTACACAAAGGCAAGTAGGCAACCTTTCCAACAGATATCATTCGTCCCGTTCAATTCAATCCTCACCAGACACCAGTTTCGTTCTTCACTATAGTTTTCCATTATGACACTAGGCCCACCTGTCATTACCTCTTCAGATTCTTTACTCAACTGGGCCTAATGCATCAACGATTCAGCCTTAATTTCCTTTTCTTTTCTATTAAGCCCAACAGCTAAGCCCAAGTGCTACTCATCTCTTCATTTATTGTGTCTCGTACCTGCCAGTTGCCGATATGGTCGTGACCTCAAATACGCCCAATCACCAACTTATAGTGTTCTTTCTGTACTTTTTTTTTTTAAAGAAAAAAAAAGGTCTAAAGACCCATTTCTTACAAGTGGAACAGTTAAGTCAGGGAACAGCCTCAAGCTATATGATAGCAAAAAGATAAAACAAAGTAGCAATCACACAAGCAACAAAACATTCAAACTAAGAATAAATCTAAGTTCCAAAAGTACAAGTAGTAAGTTAAAACTAGTACACTTGCTAATAGCTTGAGGCAGTGGAATGACATTCTCAATAATAGACATCCATCCAGCTGCTGTCTTCTTAACTTTCTTTTTAGTTGGTCATGTCCAATAGAAAACAAGAGATTCAATACTAAGAATAAGTGATCTAGCAGATTTAGAAGTACAATCATTAAAATAAACATCATTTCTATATTTTCAAATAGTCCAACATACTGTACTAAGAACAATTAAGAGTCCTAATGTTCTTTCTGTTCATTAAAATAATTACATCTTTGCCCTCCAATTTTGGAAACCCATTTACGAAATCCATTGTAATTTCTTGCCAAGCAACAAGGCCGGTGAATGCATATTTTCTCCTCTGTTCAGTTGGGGACTTCACAAGTCTGTAGGTACCTCGTCACTTTCTTTTTTAAACCTGGCCAATAGAACAAGGATATAACTCTTTGATAGGTTCCAAGAACTCTTGATTGTCCATCATCAATTTCTCCCTCCACCCTTGACTGGACCCCACGTACAACCCTCATTTGTATCTTAGCAATCCTTGATGCCTACTCCAATTAATGTGGTGCTAGTAGCCTAGTAGGGTCAGCTTCAAGCTGAGTTGTGACCTCTTGTAACGATGGGCCTTGATCATAGCTTCTACTCAAGTTGGTATCAGCTTAGTCACTACCTCCAGTACCTCTCAAGTTTTGCTCTGGATAATGCATCAACTTTGTTTTCAACACCCTTCTTGTACTCAATTTTATAATGAAGTGCCAACACTTTGCATAACGTACCCCTTGTGTAACATTGTTTGGTTTAATCTTTGCTCTAAAAGGTACTTGAGACCGATCTGATTTGTTCTTATCACAAATGGTGCTCCAAGTTGCAAAATGCATGGTGGGCCTTGGTATCTTTTGAAGCTCTCTCTGGTATTAAAGTGAACTACTCAAAAACTACTATGTACCCTATTAATATTTTAGACATTCATAGATATGCAGCTTACTTTAGATGTGGTGTAGCTTCTTTTCCATTGCAGTATCTTGGATTGCCTTTGCATACTCACAGATTAACCCAAGTAGATTGGTCTTTTCTAATTGATAAAATTGAAAAGAAACTACAAAATTGGAAATGGAGTTTGCTTTCTATTGGAGGCAGACTTACCCTTCTCAATTCCGTATTATCTACAGTACCGTTATACTCCCTCTCTATCTACAAAATTCTTGCTTCTATCATAAAAAAAATAGATCAAATTCGGTGCAGATTTCTGTGGCAGGGGACAACTAATAGGAAACGATATTCATTACTCAATTGGCAAACTGTTTGTATATCTAAAGAATTTGGGAGGCTCGGAGTACTTGATCTTAAACAAATGAATTTGGCACTATTGATGAAATGGTGGTGGAAATTCAAGGATCCCACCTATCACAGTCCTTGGAAACACATGATTTTTACCAAATATTACTCTAGTACACATTCCCAATTATCTGAATTTTGGTCGGTTATCACTAGTTTACAACATCTAGGCAATCTAAGTGTCTCTTACGAACCGGAAATTAATACCACAATATCATTTTGGCACGACATTTGGTACCAACAGTGCTCTATGGCATATAGATACCCATATCTCTTTAACATTTGTATATCCACTGAGGTTCCCTTGCAAACAGTTATTAACACACATAGGGCAGCCTTGAAATTTAGGGAAACACTGTATGGGGTTTTATATGTAGAATTGATTGAAATTTTGGAAATAATTAGTAATATATCTTATACACATTTAGAAGATAGACTAAGTTAGAGATGGGAACCATCGGAAAAATTTACCGTCAAGTCTTTGTATAAGGTCTTGAATTACAGGGGGATTAAGCCAACTAATACCATGCTATGGTGATCCATACCTATACCATTGAAAATTAGAGTATTCATGTGGTTGACTGCAAAAAATAGAATTTTAACAAAAAAAAACCTGAGAAAAAGAGGATGGAAAGGTAACAATACCTGTCAGTTCTGTCAACTACTAGAAACAAGAAACCATTTATTTGTGCAATGTCCATTTACTAAACAAATATGGTTCTGGATGGGTTCTTGTCAAGATTTTAGTATACATTGGCATTCATTTTTTGATATACTACATTTTGCTAATCAGCTACCTTCTGTACATAGGTCTGCTATGCTCATCGTTTTTAGTGCTGTATGCTGGACCATTTGGAAGTACAGGAATGAGTTGTGCTTTGACACATGGAAGAAAAAAAATCTGTTAAACAAATAATTTTGCTAATTATCTCACTAGTACACTATTGGACAGGTGCAGTTAAAGAAAAAGTGAAGGAATCTACTACTTTGTGGCTCCCAGCTGACTTGGATGCGATCCCGCTAGACAGTTGGAATCCTGATGAGGAACAGATGGTTAATGAAGACTACCAAGTGGTGATATATGACAGGGCCTCTCCTGCTGCTCCATGAAGATTCCAAGTCAGAAGACAAATTTTGTGTTTCTAACAACTTACCTCAGCCCCCACTGTGTGTGGCTTATATGTTATATGTCAGTTGCTATGTTGCTATTATATGTGATGTTTCCCTTTGTGTTTCCAGCAGATATGTTGCTGTTTTTGGTTATTAGGGTTATCATAGACATTATCTAGATTTGATATGAACAAACTGTGGATGTAAGTTAATTTTTTCAATGAAATGTGCTTAGGCCTTTTTATCAAAAAAAAAAAATGGTGCTCCAAGTAATGTATCCACTTTTTGGGTATGTTTGGATGCACAAGAATAGCTACTGTTTTTAGAATAGCAATGTTATTCGGAACAAGGTGCATCCAAATGAGAAATAGAGCTATTCGGAATAGCTACTGTTCTTAGAATAGTATTGCTATTCGCCATTCTTACAAAAATATGGAATAACATTTGTTGCTTTCAATATTAATACTAATATAATATTTTAAACTAATATTATATTACATTTAATCTAATATTTTATTTAATACTAATCTAATTTTTAAATTAATATAATATTACATTTAATATTTAAACTAATATTATATTATATTTAATCTAATATTTTATTAATACTTGATAGGCATAAAATATATACATATTTACACATGTTCGATCTATATTTGATTCTGAAAATACTCTAAATATCTTGTATTTTGATATATAAATGTCATATATTACACCTGGAATCAAGTTACTGCCTTTGTTTGCTTTAAATTGCAGAAAATGGCGAAAACAGACCAAAATGCGGCCTCCCCAGGTCACACTGCAGGTCACACTGAGCCACTGCGGCCTCCCTAAGTCGCACTGCGGGTCGCACTGGGTACTTAGCCAAATTCAGGAATTTTCAGGTCACACTGAGCCCAGTGCGGGCCGCATTCTTGCCAGTGCGGGTCACACGGATTCCGATACGGCCAAAATAAGTACGCAGATGGATTTTCTGGATGTGCGCCAATTTTTTTAACATATAACAAGGTTTTCATAAAAAATTGTGCCAGTGCGGTTCGCACGGATCTTGATGCGGACCGCAGTCTGGACGCACAGAAAAGTCCGAGAGCAGTGCGGGTCGCATTGACCCCAGTGCGGGTCGCACTCAGTTTTTCAGCTTTCGACACAGTTTCGTATTTTGGACATAAATTGGTCATACGAACTCCGTTTTGGGCATATGGCCACTTTTTGGAAAGCTAAAGAGAAGATCTACAACTTTAATGAAGGAAGCAAATCCAAATTCGGAATGAAAAATCCAGTGCGGTCCGCACTAACCGTAGTGCGGCCCGCATTCAGACTAAAAAAACAGTTTTTGCTATTTTTGGAAAGCCAGATCATGCCCGGTTGGCAAAGTTAGTGGTTCTAATTATGGAGAACGTGTGGGACATTGTTCCCCACGTTTCTAGGGCATAGAAAAGGCTATATAAGGAGAAGAATTCTGCTCATTCAGGGGATCTCATCATCTCTCTACACATACAATGAATTCACCATCTACCAATTCAATTAGATATTCCACATCTACTTAGAGCAAAAAGTGAGATTAAGAGCTTAGACAAGGAGAAGAGGAGCATAATTTTCAGAGCAAGGAAGCAAGGCAAGAGATCTTCGTAGGAGGAAGGGTTGTAATCATTTCTTTTCTAATTTCTCTTTGTTTTAGCCGATCTGTAATGAATTTCTCTTGTAAGTTTTGCATCTCCATGAGAGGCTAACTTCCTCTCTAGGGGTGTAGGTCTAATGCATGAACTTGTTTGATTCTATTCTATTTGGTCCTTTGTTTTTATGATGATTGTTTGATTTGATTGTTAATTTCTGTGATTTATTCTTTGTTGATCTCATAATTTATACTTGAATTGTAGTTATCCCGCTTTAGGTCTTTTAGACTTTAAGGTAGAATGGATCATATAGGATAGTATCAATTATGTCATAAAGTCATTAGGATTTAGGTTAAGAGTATACAAATCTTTTAATCTAAGCCGGAACTACAGGAATTAAGGTTAGGATTTAGGTTGAGACTCAACCGGTAAAACCAAAACCCTAAGTCGGGACATCTTGAATCAACTTAGAAATTGGTATGAGTTGCTTTGGCCAGCTAAACCATTAAGTACCAATATCTAAGGAGACGATAGACTAGCAAAGAACTTCATGGTCTAGATAAATAGAATTATTTAGGCACGTTATTAATTCACGGAAGTGATCCTTTTTAACATATTAGGTTAGAAACTCCGTCATATCAAACATGAATTTAAACAAACCAAATAAATAGGATTAAACAAGGGATTGTAGACCGAAAGCCCCTAGATTCTCCAATCTTTGTCAAAACCCTAATTTTATTTTACTCTTCTTTCAATTTTGTTTAAACCTTCAACTCCTCGGGTATTGAACCCACCAATTTTAGGACTTTAGAAATTAAAACATTCTCAAACAAACATTTAAAACAAACAATTTCTGAATTTGAATCGATAGAGTTGAAACTAAAATCTCCCTTTCTTCCTTGGATCGATACCTTTTATATTACAAGGATAGGTTGTGCGCTTGCAATCGACCATTCTTTGAGTATTTAGGTTTATAAATTTAAAAGAAAATTGAGTACAAAATATAGTCAAAACCCTATACACAAAATACTCAACAAGCTTTTTGACAATACTAATCGAATATTTAAAATAATATTATATTACATTTAATATTTAAACTAATATTATATTACATTTAATATTTAAACTAATATTATATTTCATTTAATATTTAAACTTATATTATATAATATTTAATCTAATATTTTATTAATACTAATCTAATATTTAAAATAATATTATATTACATTTAATATTTAAACTAATATTATATTATATTTAATATTTGAATTAATATTATATTGTATTATATTTAATCTTACATATAAATTATTAAACAGTAGCTTTTCCCTCCAAACTCTATTCTAAATATGCAATCCAAACAACTTTTTCATTATTTACTATTCAAGCTATTCTAGAGTTCATCCAAATGTACCCTTTAAGAGCAGTTAAGAGAGCAAGGAATTCTTTTTCGTATGTAGTGAGTGCTTGACTTTAGATGGCTAGTGCTGGCTGATAAGATAATATTTAAGCAAGGTATTGACTGGAGGAGGCCCTCTTCACACTAAATAGTCACTTGATTTAGGTCCCTAAATTGGCAACAACTTCCCTTACACCTAAACTGTGCCAATTTCTCTCTTTCTCTCTCGCATCTATCTCTAGTTCAAATCCTTTGGAAAAATTAGGCATTATCAAAACAGGAGCACTGGTCATTGTTTGCATTAATTCCAAAATTGCCCTTTGAGCTTTTTTTTTTCTCTGACCTGATAAATGCATTTATCTTTAGTTGGTCTGTTTGCGGCTTACTAATCAGATCATAACCTTTAATAAACTTCCCACGTTATCCAGTCAGCTTCTGAAATGATTATTGAATTGTTTCAATTAAGTCTGTATTGAATTTTGTTCTCATAATTTATAACACATTGATCAATCCTATTTATAAGCTGTACAATGCTCTAGCGTGTTGAAGAAGAAACAAAAAATAGTTGTAACAGTAATACACTGGTTTCCGTTTCTGGCATGCATAGGAAACAATTCAGAAATTAAGAAGCTACACTAAAATCTGCAAATTGGCACAATTTTATGCTATGTACACCCGAAGAAATTATCTCCCAATGATTGGGTTTTGTTATGAATCTCCAGCAACTTTAACCTTTCAAGAATCTATTGCTACACCTTGTTTAGAGATTATGTGCCCTAAATATTTCATGCTTCTCAAGCCAAACTTACACTTGCTCCTTTTTGCAAGCAAGTCTTGTTTTCTCAACAAGCTAGTCATGCTTTCTCAAATAAAACTTAATACCTCATTCATCAGATAAATGAGGTATTAAGTCTTAATTAGATTATACCTGTAATAACCTCGTAAAATACTAAAAGAAAGGAAACTTTAAATTAAAGTCCTCTAATCATGTTAATTTTTTTTTCAACCGGTGGTCCAAGCTACCAAACAGTTTTTATTCAATATATTCTTAACTATGAATGTCCACGGAATTAAGTAGATAATTGAGAACGCTTAACTGGCATTCCTTATTGAAAAATCGTGTTCTTTGACTAAAAAAACTTTTTCCTATGATTATCGCCAGTTTAGATCCTCTCCGGCACACGGCACCATGTGCATGCAGCTCTCACTCTGCCCGTCTAAGATTCGTTGCATTGATTGATGCTTAATTCAATTAGTATTTTTTAGCGAAGCACACATCATCCTAATTAAATTTTGTCAGTTATTACGCTTTGCGCATTACAATACTGTTTATGTTTTTCTAAGTATAGTTGAATCGTATGTAAAACATTTGTGTACTAATCCTTGACCGATGGAGATATTTGTTGTCAACAGATAATTTGATAATTTTGACAACCGTGAAAATTATTTGTTATTTTGAAATCCAACAAGTATAATGTAATTTATATCTTATACACATTATATTATGAAAATAATGAAGTGAAATGAAATGTAAGTTTCACTAAATATTAATCAATTGATACAAAATTTGCATCGGGATATATATATATAGCTGGACTAGGTGCTTCATGGAGTAAAACAAGTTTTTACTTCATAACACTATATTTTTATTTTAAAAATTCAAACAACCAATCCGAACTGCTCAACATGATCTCCATATTGAAATGTGCTTGGAGACCAAATTTTACATTTTTTTGGAATTTCTTTACTATTTATTAAGCCACTTTGAAAATCGCTGATCCGATGGTTCAGAAATTTTTACTGTTCACAGTGGATCAATGATTTTCAAAGTGACTTAATAAATAGTAAAAAAATTCCAAAAAATGTATTTTTTTTTTCCAAGCACATTTCAATATGGAGAACATGTTGGAAGGTTCGAATTGGCTATTTGAACTTTGGAAATTAAGATATAGGATGGAGTATAAACGTGTTTTACTCCATAAAGCACTCCAGTGATGATTGTGATCTCTTCTAGCATTTAAACAAACGTGTTTTACTCCCATGAGCATTTAAAGCTTCCATGTGATGATTGTGATCTCTTCTAGCAAGAATGCCACCATGTATGATCTCTTCTACATATTGTGATCTCTTCTACACAAAATATTGGTACAAAGTTTCAAAATTTAAAACTTTCAAAATGTAAATCAGGATTAGATAGATTGGCACAAAATTACAAAATTGCACAAAATTACACAAAATTTTTAGAACAAAGACACCAATTTCACATAATTTCGAATATGATGAAGAAGCAGTAAAGTAAATAGTGAGAGAGCGAGATGATGTTCGTTTACTCAACAAAGAAAATTCAAGAGGGAGATAGCATAGAGTTCTTACCAATAGCAACATGGTCTGAAGAATTCAATGACACGACTTCATCCAAATACATAGAGAGAAGTAGGGCGGATGGAAAATCAGGGCGAAGAGGCGCGGCAGGGCGAAACCCTAGCGGGAAGGGAGAGTGGGGGGTGCGAGGCGAGAGTGCAACAAGGGCAGAGAGGCTCGGCGGGGGTGAAACCCTAGCGGCCGGGAGGGAGAATGGGGAGCGATGGAAATGAGAAGGTCAGGACATGAGGAGAATGGGGAGAGAAGGTCGGACAGGAAGAGATTGGGGAGAGAAGGTCGGGACAGGAGGAGATTTTTTTAGCGATGGAATGATTTTTGATTTCCGTCTCCGTTAATTCTATTCAGCGCTCCATCTTGTTGCACGAATTTTGAAGCAATCCAACGGTCTAAAAGTCCATAGCAAATTCTGGAGATAGCAACATGTTGCACCGTAGCCAATTCCTATATATATATATATATATATATATATATAGAGTTGGGCTTGGTGCTTCATGGAGTAAAACAAGTTTTTACTGTTCACAGTGGATCAGCAATTTTCAATGTGGCTTAATAAATAGTAAATAAATTCCAAAAAATATAAAATTTGGTCTCCAAGCACATCTCAATATGGAGAACATGTTGAGCGGTTCAGATCGGCTATTTGAACTTTGGATGATGAAGATATAGCGTGGAGTACAAATGTGTTTTACTCCACGTCTCACCATAGTTGGACTCTCTATATCTATATCTATCTCTCTCTCTCTATACACACACACACACACACACACACACACACACACACACACACACACACACACATATGGAAAGATATCACCTGCCCCTAGTGCGGTTGACATGTGGGTCCAGACGGGTTTATACATTTAAATATTGATTTTTAGTTTTGTTGTGGGCCCACGTGTCAGTGACTCAGGGGCAGGAAAATCCTGCCCCCCTGGGGGGCAGAGGATTCGATTCCTATATATATATATTTCACGATGTTTGATGAAACACCAAATAATATATGTTGTATAAAAAAATTAAAAATTGATAAATAATCAATTTATAAAAAAATTAACATGTCTATAATTTGTAATCTATCTTTTGGAATATTTTTGGAAATGAATTGAGAAAAACGTTGTCAAAATTGTAAAGATAACCCGTTGTTAAGGATATACTAACGGTCCACTTTATATCTGCTTGATATAACTGTTCAAAGGGAAGTGAAATATTGACAATTATTTTTATATTATAACATGAGAGTAGAACTAGGGTGTTTTTAAGCTCATCAAATTTCTGGTGAACTTAACAACAAAACTTATTGGATTGACTTAAACTACGAATTCAAACTATTAAAATTTATCCACTGCACAATTGTTTTTTTTTTTACATACAAAATTTATAAATTAATTTAGAAAGTCAAAAGATAAAATTAATATAAACTTTATATTTTTTACCGCTTGACTTTATACTAAATTAATTTAAAAATATATAAATTTTACATATTAACACATTGATCACTCATAAAGTAGATTGGTTTTAACAGTTTAGATTCGTTATTTGAGGCTAATTCGATATATTTAGGAGTTAAGCTCACTAAGTTGCTTGGTGAGCTTGAGAACACCCTATTTCTATTCGTAACATGATTATCAAAATAAGTAAATAAGAAATATAGAAATAGTTTAGATAGGCTTTACATGTATCTAGTATTGTTTGGTTAAACCATTTTTTTTAAATGCATCGATCAATCGTCATGTTATATAACAATAGAGCGTACGTGTAACAAATTTAATAAGTTAATTTGAAAAACATTTAGTTTTCTATAAAATATTTTGAAATTTTCAACAGCCGTGTTTTAATGATGTAGGAAAATCGAACAAAATTTCAAATCAGACTAAAACCTTCCTTTACTATTTTATGGAGGCTGAAGATAGTATATTGAAAATTAAGGGTGTGCGCTAAGTGATCTATTATAAATTGAGAATTTGTAATTTTGGTCATTTAATTGTATAATTTGTGCATATATTAATACTTTTAACCCTCTATTATAAAATATTATACTACACTTAATTTTCTAGTCCCAAATCTAAAATTTCAAGTTCGATCTCATGACCTGATATTTCAATCAATAAACTATAAGTAAATAGAGAACTTCTACAAGTTATTGCTAATTAATTTACTGGGGCATTAAGCCAGTAATATTATATGTGCAGACAAATTAAGAAGAGCTCCAGGTGGATTAAATAACAATAAGAGAACATTTTGTTTCTTCATCTGTTGCTTGTAGTGCCATTTAACCCACATTGTTTACCGTGATGAATCATTAACAGCTTGCACCTAGCCCATAGTACATTGCTTCCCATGTGCGCAGTATTAAGAAAGTCCATTTCCACCTCGAAATTATTAATGCATGTAATGCTTTAGGAGCTTTTGTTAATGAAAAGAACACATAAAGTAACTTATAAAAATGTGGGAGTTAGGGATTTTCATGTGCCTGGCCGGTCACACAACGATAACTAGAGGTTCAATTAATAGCAGCAGATCAATTAAAGTCAACTTTGATACATTGAATCGATATATTTACAATTGTGATAACGAAATTTGCAAGAAACCTCCATGTGCGCGCAAATGTGTTTTTTGAACTATGTGATGATGGTTGTTGGAACCAGTATCTTAGCACTAATTTTATTAGACAAATAACATAGTATTTCATTTTTATTATCAATTAAACATTACTTCTTCCGAACAAAAAGGTTCGTTAATTAGCTTAATTACCATTTCACCTATGAATAGAGGCGAAGATAACAATAAAAAAACATTGGAGGCAAAGAAGTCAGAAAGATTGTTTGTGTATCCATATTTTATAGTATATATATGTATCTAATTAATACTTGTGGCATCTAAGATCATTACAATTATATAGATCTTTTTTTTGTTGCATGTCATTCGTCACTAAATATAGTATAGCTCAGTTTTGGTCTAATTTATAACATGTGTGTGTGTGTGTGTGTGTTCGGTTGTTCAATAGAAAAGCCGTCAAAACTTGATCGTTGAAAATTTAAATTGGTCGATAGAAAGTTAAAAAGAGCTTCCAAATTGGTCATATTAATAAACTATACCTTATATTTAAATGAGCTAGGGAGAACTTTTAGTTGCATTTAATACTTTTGGCATAATAGTGATGTTAAATAATCAAATTAATTATTGATCATAAAGATGGGTGCACAATGAAGTGCCCTAATTCTAAACAGAGGATATATATACATATTTCAAAAGCGCAAATATACCTTCTTTTCTATTTAATTTATTCCTGTTACTAATCATATTATTTACCGAAAATACGGTCAATATATATAAAAAGAAGAAAAAAAAAATATAACGCAGGCAAGAACCCTGCGTTCATCTTTTTCATAACCTAGTATTATTGGAGAATTCATTACATACTGTATATATTTCCCCAAAAAATCTCTTCTTCTTTACATGCAAATCACAAAAAAAGAAATAAGAAACCCAAAAGGAATAAAAAGAATTAATAATATTGCCTTTAAAATCAAAGAAAAAGAATATATTATATATATGTCCAAAGAATTAATGGCGTACGTCTTGTGTCCTAGCTTATCATCTGATCTCCAAGCAAAAGCACTTGAGTTAATTGATGTTCTACCCTGAGTTCACGCTATTACAGACCTTCCTGATCTGCCCTTGTGTTCCGGTAATAACATCGACTTGACCCAACTTGACCAACGCCTGGCTAAACATGTTGAGGAAACCACCGGACCAATCGCCAGCCAGCAAGCTCACAGCCCAGCCTGTCTGCCAGGCGCGCGCCATCTCTGCATCGAATGGGAGGATGGCCTTTCCATCCACAAGCTGCTTGTAATAGCTGTAATCCACAGTATAAAGGCTCGAGTAGTCATCAAGGTAAACAATGTTATCCCACGTAGCGTCCTTCGGACAAACATATGTCTGGATGTACCATGCGAACCACCCAAGCATTGATGGATCGGATGCGCCAGTTCCTTGGTAGTTGTATAGACGGTCTTTTATGACGGAGCAATGTGTGACTCCAACAGTGTGACCACCTACATGTAGTAATCAGTTGATCAGTAATTTATGAATGTGATTAATTATATATATCAAATTCAAAAGTACTTCTTAATGTAAACAGCGTAATCAGTTAATCAGTTGTGTATAGATGCTGGTGCGTACCCATTAGAACAACCATGTCGAAGCTGTTGAGCCCCTTTGATTGGAATAGATTAATGGCATCATCAACCGAAATGTCTGGTCGTGGGAGATTTACAAGCGAAGCCATAGAAATTGTGCCATCCCTCCTCCCTGTCTGGACATCAAATTGCTGCCCACCAGCCAAAACAGTAGCATCTCTAGTTGCTGCAATAATGATATCAGCACAAGAGACCACACCTGGGCACAGTGCCTCCAGAGCACCTTTGATCTGCTCAATCAGATCAAACCCAAACACCGTCTTGTTCGGTATCGCTGTCTTCTCGCTTTGTGGTCCATCCACTAGTATTGATGCATCGCAACCCTGAAAATTTCACCCAAATAATCAAAATAATTAGTTGCAGTTCAGTTACATATTACTACAGCAAAAGCAGTGAAATTAATTAAAAAAGTTAGCAAATCTTACATGAACAAAGCAGTCGTGAAACATCAAACGAAGGAGACCAGCCACTATAGTTTGATCCGAGGCGAAGCGCTGTGATACATATTGCTTAATGACAGCCTCGACATTACTGCTATTACATTTTCCCTCGTAGAAGCCGTTTTGCAGTTGAGCATGGCAGTAAAGTGCCATGCTAAGCAAGAGTAGACAGACTAAAGCTGACCTCATCTTTCACCTTCCTTGATTTTGAACTAATTAGATGCAAAAATGCTTTCAGACAAGTTAAAAGAGGAACGATCGGTTCAATTGAGAGGAGCTTGTGGCGATCGAGTACACTTATAATGATGGAGTTTAATTTATTTTGAAGCTGTTGGTACTGTCGATAAAATAAATTCTGAGATTCTGTCTAGACTCTAGAGATAGGGAACGTGGGAAGATAAACACAATTATAGGATGTATTGCATTCCAGTAACGTACGCTTCATAGACTCTTTTTGTAAATAAATAGGGTTTAGATACAGTGCCCCTATTTGTTTTCCCCCATTTCATCGACTGTGACTGCACACGGACCCCGCACGATTGTGATTCATATGGACCCTTTTGTCAGTGACCCAAGTTACGTTTGGATGCACTATAGAATAGCTACTATTTAAAATAGTAGATAAGAATAGTGAAAAAAATAGTGATTTTCAGAATAGTGTGAAAATGGTGCTATTCGATCGGATTAGTAAAAATGTTATTTGAATTGTACATTTAATTTGGAATAGTGAATAACTGTAATTGATAAATAATAGTATTACCAATGTGCTTATTAAGAGAAAAAATAGGCAAATGGAGTCTCAAATGAATTGTCACGATGCAGAGATAAAAGAAGTGGTATCAATTTTGTCATTTCGGAACTGTGTTGACGGTAATAAATATTTTTTTTTCTCTATTCACATTTTTTTTTTGAAACACTAATAATAGTAGCTATTCCAATATTTCCATGGAATAGAGAATAACAGCTATTCTCACTATTCCGAATAGCATAATTTTGTTTGGATACACATTGCTATTCCGAATAGCTCCTATTCTCGAATAGCCTCCTATTCTAACTATTCTCACTTCATCCAAAATAGCTAGAATAAGAGGCTATTCGAGAATAGGAGCTATTCGGAATAGCAATGTGCATCCAAACAACATACAAACGTGCGTTTGGATGAATCAAGAATAGTGCAAGATTAGTAGCTATTCTAATATTTTGTAGGATTAGTAGAATAGTGAGCAATCCCACAAAAGACAAACAAAGAATAGTGGCTATTCGCTAATCCAAATGCACCCAAACGTAGATTAGTAGCTTGGAATAGTGCTAATTCGGAATAGTAGCTATTCTTCACCCACCCAAACGCACCATTAGGGCGTGTTCGGCCACTCCACTGTTCCCGCGGGAAAAAGAAAATTCAGTTCATTTTTCCCTCGTAAACAATAATTTTTAGTTCAATTCCCGTACTCATGTCCATTCCCAATAGCCCGCCGAACAGGTTCTAATGTCCAAACATACCCTTAATCTCAAATAGCTTCCTATTCTAGCTATTCTCATTTCATCCAAACATACCCTAAGAATGTCCATCTCTTACCTATTAAGAATATTTAGTTCTCTCTTTAATTAATAAAACTACATAAAAAATTTAATATTTTTATTAAATAAATTACATATTTGTACATACGTATATATATTTTGTAAATTTTTTATCATTAATAATTATTTATTTTCGCAGAACAAGGAACTATTTTTAATAAATAAAAAAGTATTTTTTTTTGGTAGACCCGTAAATGAATAAAATTTACCGTAAATTACTCTGCGCTTTGTTTCCAAGTAATTATTATTAATATATTGTATCGTTGTTTGTGCAACGATACATAAAATGTACCTATTAAGAATATTTAGTTCTCTCTTTAATATAACTACATAAAAATTTAATATTTTTATTAAATAAATTACATATTTGTACATACGTATATATATTTTGTAAATTTTTTATCATTAATAATTATTTATTTTCACTGAACAAGGAACTATTTTTAATAAATAAAAAAGTGTTTTTTTCTTGGTAGACCCGTAGCCGCATAAAATTTACCGTAGATTACTGTGGACTTTGTTTCCAAGTAATTATTATTAATTGTATCGTTGTTTGTGCAAGTGTTGACTAGCTAATTAAGCGTTGTTAATTAATTGGGCTTCTGTGGAAAAAAAGAACAATTAGACAATTCGATCTGCTTCTTGAAGATGATTAAGAATTAATTAAGAATAAATAAACAGAACAGGAGCATATTTCGTACGGGAGATATTAAACCGAAATGGCAAAAATTGTGGATGCAGCTCGGTTTGTGCTTCCCCTTAACATGAGTACTTCTTCAAATTTTATATTTATTTAATTTTAATCCCAACTAAAAGTGACAAGGGTTTCGTTAAATAGTAAATTCTTAATGAAGAATGTGGAATCGTACAGGACTTAAATTTTATGGGTGCGGCTTTTCAAATAAAATTTGTGAGAATTCATGATTAAAAAAAAAAAAAAACTATATAGTTCTCTAGCAAAATTCTTTAATTTTTTTTTTTGAAGTCTAACTACTTGTGATCGCATTCTAATTATATTATAGGGACCACTTTCTCACAAATTTACAACTGAGAAAATACAATATATACCTATACGTGCATATATTAATATTTAACATATCAAATATTAATCTAACATATTTAAATCTTTCTAAGATAACTAAATATAACAACTCTTTTTATTTCTCTATATTATTATCCACTCATCTTTTATAGGTTTTTAAAGATTTTTTTTTCTTCGTTCAATCTCGCTCATATTTCTGATGATTTGTGATAAACTTTGCGAATCTAAAACCACAAATGTCTTCGACGTGATTTTCAATTTCAAATGAGATTCATGATGAAATACTTTCGAATTTTCGTTGCACAATTTTATAACTTGTCGTGCAAATATTTATATCTCATCATGCAAGTATAAGTAACTCATGTGTCAATTAATTTTACCTAACATATCACATGAAATATTTAATCTTGCATAACAATTAACAAAGTATTAATACTTGTATGGCGCGTACAAGGTATAAATATTTGTATAACAAAGTATAAATACTTGCAATATAAGATATAAGTGCTTGTGAAACAAAGAACTCGAAAATATTTTATCATGAATCTCATTTGTAAAAGAAAATCACATATAATACGTTTGTGGTTTTAGATTTGCAAAAACGTTACATATCGTTAGAAATATGATCAAGATTGTGGAGGAAAACAAAAACACTTCCAAAAATGTGTAAAAGCTGGATGGGGTGAAGAGTTATATTTTCCGGTATAAATATTTAATATATTATATATTAACACTTGCTAGCATGGGTATCAACACTTGCAGTTTGTTAGTTATTCAATCTGCTGATAATTTTCTAGAAAGTAGTCTTGATAAAGTAATTAGAGTTCCGAAAATTTCATATTCAAATTTAGTTAGCTTGGGTAACTTTTAGAAGATCGAAGACAAGAGATAGTATAATTATTCTAAAAGGAATATATGATAATATATGAGAAGAAAATGTTCAGATACGTACACTGCAAAAATTTAATAAAATTAAATACTCTCTGATTTTATTACTCAAGTATTTTTTATATTAAAAAATACTAATGTTTAATATGACATCATGATAGTGCAATATTTAATAGCTAAGGACTAAGGTTGTTTACTCCATCAATTGATATTGTCAAAAACAAACACTAGTTAATAATCTGATGGCCTTTAAAATAAAATACTGGTGCATATTTTGTAGAAAGTGAAAAGCAAATTAAAGTGCCTTTATTTTTTTTCTTAAAGACCAGATGATCTTGTCTTTATTAATAATAATAATAAAATTTATAGATTTGATAATTACATGGTCACAACTAGTGTTTTTAAACGCAGCTACATGGAGCACAAATGCAGTTAGTTGGTACGCTCAGAAATGTCATGCAGTCTCTCCTATGTGGATTTGAATATGAGACTGCATATGTATCTGCATATATGCTTCCATACGGATTTTCGCTAGTTGCTCCCAAATTCGAAAAAGGTCTAGAAAAGAATTATGTTGGTAGAGAATCAAACCCATAATCTATGAGAGTGGTAAAAAACGTAAACCACTAGGCTAGCTAGAACACCCTTGTGTTATAAATTAGTTTTATTTTATATATTATTTTAAAAACTTATAGTAAAACCTTATATGTACTTATAGATTTAAATCTGCATATGCAGTATGCCATTATCTTTTGCATTTATGAACAAAATTTTATTTAAAAACACTGGCCACCACACATAGCCTGTACACTAACTATAAACTAAATTTAACTCAAACAATTGTAAAACACTACTGGTATAGTACGGTACCTAAATACTATTGTATCACCGATAGATCTCCGTCCTAGTATCCCTGATGATTATCGCTACCATCTTACTCTCTTGTGAGAACACTCTCCTATTGTATTTGTGCCACAAGAACAAGCGCTCTGCTGCCCAAAAAAGCACCATTGTTGCTATGCAACAAAAAATATATATTATAAAGTCAGATCTAATTTTTTGTTTTTTTTCCATAAAGTTGTGTGTGGACTAGACAGAAAAGAATCTCAAATTAATCTAGCTATGTACACAAAAAATATCCACCGAACGAACAACAAAATTTCTCTCGGGAGCTCCAAATCTACCCATTCTCGTTAAAATAGAAAGGCCCGAAACAGACACTTACGATATTGGCTTAATTACTAAGCATTTTCTTAGCATAAAAAGTAAAAAAAGTTTTAGCAATTTTTCGCATAAGATGTTTTCTTTACGCGGAATCCAGACGGTTCAATGGACATCAGGAAAATCCAGTCTGATTTCATATCAAAACCGTCTGATCCGTATAAAAATTTACATTGACAATCTTAATTTTATGTGAATCAACTTCACATAAATTTTGATACTATGTCGGTTCTGACCATACTTCGAACCAAACTCGATATGATACCCGTCGAACTACCCACCCCTTCTTTCACAGATTAAAATTCAAAATGAAAGTCTTTTATAAATATTTAAAATTGAGAAACAAACTTTTCATATTTATCTTAAAAATAATTAGACACACTTTTTTGAGAAGAAATGTAGGAGTCTAGCTCCCAAATTCCATTGATAAGGACACCAGTGGTGTCAAGATTACAAAAGAGAAATAAGTCAAAAAAGCTGAAAAAACGAAAGAGAAAAAAGAAGTGCAATAAACATACAATGCCTCTGAGGCATACCACTCTCTATCCTAGATAGCAATCTGAGTTTTATTTAATGTCCTATGTAATTCCAAACCAGCTCTGAGCTTCCTGCACCACTTCCAATGCCAGCAGCGTATTTGTTTTGCATTTTTCCTGAAAAATGCGTCTGCACCTTTCTCGCCACATGATAAAGCATACTGTCAATATGATTTGTTTAGTAACCATTGGCGTTTCTTTCTTCTTGAGGCACCAGTAATTCAATACATCGTTGCATTGTTCCTGGGGTGATGCTGTGATGTGTCGACGCATTTCCATCCTCACTCTCCAATTTGTCCTGCATTCTGAAAATAGGTGTTTTGCTGTTTCTTCCTGTTGTCGGCACATATGGCACATATTAGGCATTTCCCATCCCCTCTTTATGAGATTGTCCACTGTCAGCAGTCGATTGTTCAACAGTAACCATGCGAATATCATGATTATAATTAGACACACTTATATATGTTCGGCTGTTCTACAGCCTTTTGCTTCAAAAGATTATATTAGACAGTTATGAACGAATCTAAATTAAGACTTAATAAAAACTTCTCTACAAAAGAATTTGTAATTGATATAAAG
This sequence comes from Carex arenaria, assembly GCA_964058825.1. Taxonomy (NCBI): domain Eukaryota; kingdom Viridiplantae; phylum Streptophyta; class Magnoliopsida; order Poales; family Cyperaceae; genus Carex; species Carex arenaria. The sequence continues at coordinate 852,323 of CAXKVW010001708.1, forward strand.
GGCTCCGCAAAGAATGATGTTCGGCTCGAACTTAATTGTAATGACCTTAAACATTCAGTACATGTAATTCAACTAAAGATCGAATTATGTAGCTCAAGTGATGAAGCACTTAAATGACCGAAATATTTATTTATACTATATTCAGAAAATAAAAATAAACCATATAACCATCGTTTTTGGAGAATTAAATTGCTATTACGTCCGTCAATTCAATTAGCGGACTCCTCTTTTTTTTTCTCCTCTCTTTGACCAATTCAACAGAAAATGATACACGTTTCATAGCACTCATTTAAATGATACACGTGTCAAAGAGTCTGACATGTTTAGATCTTTGAACAATTCAACCAAAGAAAATAATTTGTGTAGATTGGTTTAAAAAAAAGAGTCCGCCAATTCAATTGACAGACGTAGTAGAAATTGAATTTCCTAGAAACAGTGATTAACTTTTTTTAATATGATACAAATAAAAATTTCGGTTAAATGATGCATCCGGTGGCCTCCAAGAAATTAGAAGTGGCATCGTCCGAATCGATGAAATTTGGAAGCGTAAAACCTTTATCTTTCTTTAAAAAGTTAAAAATAAAAGAGTTGCATCCATCAATTTTATTGGATCGGACAAAAATACTCCATTTTTAAATAACTAAATATTTATGAGAATACATAATAACTCCGATTAATATGAGTGCATGTAGAGAAACAAATTATATTATGATAAGAATATTAATGATGTGGTATGGTTAAGAAATTAGAGAACTTTTTTTTCTTCTATATTTTCAATTTTTTTTAGTAAAATATAGATTGGATAACTTTAGAAATTATGACGGTTAAACATAGATGATGCTGTTTTGACATCCACAACTAAATACATTATTTTTGTGGGTTCTGCAATATGCAATTTTATAAAGTTATTAGTTTGTTATTTTAGAATCTTCAACCAAAAACAAAAACAACGTCGTTACTGAATACAATGTTTCTTCTGTGTCATATATTTGGTATTGAAGTGTAAGCAATATGCGCCATACTATTATTATTATTTGGTGTCGTATGATCGGCATCATAATGCAAACAATATATATAAAGTGGTTATTATGATCACAAAATATATCTAATATTACTCTCATATTGTTCATAAACACGAGACATATATTTAAAATAATAATACGTAGTTTGTAGCTGGAGATATAAACATTAACAACCTGAAATTATTCACCTTCCAATCACTGTTTGCAATTAAAAATATTTTAAGTGTATATTTAGACAAATAATTTTCTTTTTTGTTGAGTTCAAATTTAACATTATATATATGCGAGTGGATTCATAACCATATTATCTGAATTAACTCACAATTCAAATTAGAACAAACTTGAGTTGACTGACTCAATTAACTCCTGAGTTGCGTCCAGGAGCGGATCCACATTGGCCCAACTGCTCTCCTCTGAATTTTCGAATTTCGTGAATTTTTGGCCCAATTCGTTTCTAATTAACTTACCCCTCTCTAAGTCCAAACTTGAATCAGTGCAGTTAAAAATTATGGGCCAAATTCAATTATAATAAATGCAGTTTCTGGGCCGCTCAGATGTTTAATAAAGGAACAAGTAACGTGCTCTGCCTCTTGACCTCTTCCCAATTGATCACTCTAAATTACGAATAAAAAATTCCAACTTCTCTCACACGAATAAGAAAAAAAAAAAAAAAATTGAAGTTCTCCTTCTCTCTCTCAATTGGCTCTGACTCAACTCTCCAAAATGGGTTTTGAATAAAAAAAAAAAAGTGCCAAAGCAGCTTAGTAGCGAAGCTCTGACTGACTGAATCGATCGAAGCGACCACAAAGTGAGAAATTGAGATTCTCTCTCTTCTTATATCTTCTTTTTTTTTTTTTTTTTTTTTTTGAGAAAGTTGGCAGTGGCTGCCAATCTCTCTCTTCTTTTATCTTCTCTGAGTCGAATCACGGTAAATTTCGTTTTTCTCTAATTTTGTAAATTTACTTAAACCCTATTTTACTTGAATTGGATTTCTTGAATTACCTGAGCCCTAATTTAATGACGAGGTAATATCATCTGTCAGTCTGATAAGGCCTCTACTCAATAAGAATTCAACTACCCATACAGATATTTGTTGATATGCCTCTGAATATAGTTTTTATCTTTCCAACTTTTCTGCTCTATCAACTGAAGCTTGCTCAGGATTGGAGGCTTGAACACCCAGCCCCCTTTCCTCTCGAGTAGTAACAATTTCGTGTTGAAACCTAAATATTTTTCTCATGTTATCTACCAAACTAAAAATTATCTGGAACTACCTGAATCCTAAAAGTATTTGTTCAGTCAAAAATGGAGACTATGATGAGAAAGCTTCAGCACAAATATAGGAGAGCGATAGAAGAGATGGAGAAGTGGGATGAGCAGCAAGCATGCCTTCTCTCTTCATTCACCAACACTTCTTCAATCATCGATCGACTGCAGGTTTGTGGGGTTTTTCCTTCCGCCTGAGGTTATTTATCATATTGTTCAAATTTTATGCAGCGTTCGCTTGACTTTACAAAAGGTTAATCTCTTATTTCTTCCAATTTCTGGATGTGTTTATTATTATTTGATTAGGTCCTTGGAGAGTCTAAAAATTATGGTTCACTTCAAAATGTTATTGGAATTAAGGAGGCACTACTGGCAAAACAATTGGAAAGCTTAGAGACTTATTTCTGTCAGATGAGAGATACTCTGTAATTCCATTTTACTGCAGCCTATTATACCTTTTTCTGTTACACTTCTCTAAATTAGTTCTTTTTAAATAAGAATGCTTGTATTGTTACTGTTTCAATTTAGTTCTATTAACCATTTGACCAACCTTTGCTTGTGCAATTAATTGAGCTTGAATGTTAAAATTAAGCCTATGATTTATTTTGTTTTGCATCAATTAACACTTAAATGTACTATTGTTTTCCATTTGCATTTTCAGAAAAGAATTCCATGGAATTGCAAAATCCCTTGATAAGATTGCAAGAGATGCTAATCAGTTAGTAAAGTCGGGATCTTCACCGACATCTAAGCAAATGCAATTGCGGGTTGGTACTTGGTCGAGTCTGAAGGAATGCTTGGGTGGCCTTAGATCAATAAGCGAGATGCATCAGGCTGAGTATGACTCTCTATCTCTCTCTTTCTTGAACTTGACAGAAGATGTCAAGTATGTATATTCAAAATCTAAACATTCTATAGCATCCAACATTACAACTCAAACAAGCACACGCAAAAACAACAAAGAACCAAACAATGTTGACTGGCTATCCATCTCCAATCCAAAAAGGCCCCTCTAGGGACAGAAACACACCATGAAAGGCATACTTCTGCCTCTGAGACAACCCTGTTGATCCACACGTATACTGACACAAATGTGTTGGAGAAGGTCCTTGTCTACTGCTTGTTCCACAGCACCTAAACAGTGATTACGTAGTACGTGTTCCGCCTGAAACAGTGCTGACTATTGCAGTACAGTATCTGCAATTCCTTGTATTCGGTCGCCAGTATGCACTGAAACCAGCATCCTCAGGCTGATCGCACCAGGCAGAGTAGGCAAACATGCATAGTGTTCTTTGAACGGCAGTTCTGGCATAGCACTTCCCAGAGTGAAATGGAAATTTCTTGCAGCCTTGACATCATGCTGAATACTCTATTTTGCAACAAAATGAAGAAAAACATGCATACTAGGGGTTACTTTTGCCTTCCAATTTCCAATTACCCTTGACCGATAATCTTAGCTTACCCACTTTGGGAGGACTCTTGTGTGGTGATTTGGCTGAAATTGTACCTGTATTCTCCCATCTACATGTCAGAAAGTCCCTGGAGTCGGTAAACACTTGATTTGAGGTATGGTCTGCCTTCTGTCCATGGTTATCGGCATAGGACTTGGAAGTAGGTTATGTAAGATGTGGAGCCCCTCTGTGTGTGTGTGTTTGTGTGCATCAATTTAATAAGATAATTATTAATTGATCTTATGGTTTTCTTTTTCCAGGTTTGCTCTTAAATCAGGGATAGTTTCCTCTTTGACATGGAAGTGTAGGCAAGTTGCAAAACTTTGTAACCTACATTTTAATTGAGTGTTTGTAAACTTAACTTTGATTCCTCTCAACTTGTCTATCATTTCTATCATTTTATTTCATTGAATGTGCAGTTCTTCTGAAATTGCCGACCTTAGAAGACTTCTGATAGACCAGCCAAATATCCCAAAAGATGAAGGTATTAATGAAGGCACTATATTTTTTTATTGAATTTAATACTATTAAGCATAACGAGGATTTGTTCCAACTTGCTTATTCCTTTTTCTAATGCAGTTCAGTCAATACTAGATTTAGTATTTGCAGATGAAATTTCATGATCTTCACTCAAAACAACAGAAACAGGAAAGAAAAAAGGTTCGATATAAATTAGGATGACTTAGGTATTTTGTTCTCCTTGGTGGATGGTGCAATAACGTCAATAGTTTGTCTATGAATTATAGAAATCTAACCAAGGTATGCTATCAATAGTCTTTATCTATGAATTTTAAGAATTCTTACCAAGGTAATGCTATTGTACGTTACTGTTAATAGACCTTGTTTTTGTTATGGTTAATGAATTTCTTTTCAGGAGCATTTGTAGATAATTTCAGTATTCAACAAAATACTTCAGATGGTTTTTTGTGCTTGTCAACATATCCAAGTTATCAACTAATTATGCAAATGTCAAGAAAAATGTTGGTTTACCTACATGCTACAAGACATGTTTTTGTTTTACAGAAGTCAACATATTTAAAGTTACCCACTAATTTTGCAAAAATAAAGATATTGATTTGATTACTGGCTACAAGATGTTTTATTTTTTTCGTTCTTTTCTCTTGTACGAATACAAGAAATTTGTTGCAAAATTTGGTGCTACAAAAATGATGTATATGTGGAGTGGCAGTTTACAACCGTGACATCTGCTTTCTGAACGCTGTAAATTTTTCATATCATTCTCGCAGCATTTGCTAGTATTTTCCTCTAGACGTTTGAAGCAAAATTGTGCTTGGTCTTTTCAGTCTATATCAGTATGATGCTATAATCTGCTCTTATTGTACCCCTGCTATTCTACCAGTATTTAGCAAAGTTAATGTAAATCATTCGATATTTTTCCGTGCTAAAATCTGCTCTTACAGCTTGTTGCAAAACTTAGGGGTATCTGCAAATCATTTAATATTTCGCCCTATTTGAAACGAATCAGCTTATCAAATCCTTCTTCCATAAAAGACAAGAAGTCAAGAGACTGTTTACATGGTTTTAAATATGAAATGAAACACCCTAGTTAAGGTACATTTGGAATTCAGATGCGGATTCCAATCCATTCAGTACTAACTATGCACATTTATCCCAAATGATCAGAATTGATATATAATAAATACCAATTTCCAAATGGGCTGGATTTTATTGGGCCCAAAATTAGCCAAGGATGACTATGCTGATCCGTTTTTCTTCTTTCCTTTTTTTTTTTCAGCTTTTTATAAAAACATTGGTTTAATAACGAAGTTAAATGAGATATATTTGAAGGTTAGGTAACATGTTCGCCTTTCAGCGAGAAACATGATTCAAGCTCAGGAACAACCAGACAAATATGGAGGTAGAAAGAGATAAACAAGAAAGAATAATAAAGCACTGTCTCAACAGTTTAGTGAACAAACCCGGCCATCGGTAGATGATTGAAATTGGATTATATTTGTTACTCGCATCATAATTCTAATCTCTTACTCGGAATAAATTTTACTATAATTAAATTCTATATTTCAATAAAATAAATTTCCATAGAAATATTTGAAAATTGAAATTTATTGATAGGATTGTGCTATCCGAGGAATATAATTTAATAATCTTTAGCTATTAAAAAAACACTAGTATTCTCTTAAATTACTCTATTGCAATTTATTTAATATTTAAGAAAATCAGCAAGAGAACGGGCCAATTGTGGCTGAAAAATAGTGGACAAAGGTCAAATAAAGGTTCATGACAGTACACAAAATCCAAAACCTAAAAACAAATTAAAGCATAGAGACTAATCACAATAAAGGATTAATAACTCCAAGAAAAAGCAGCGCCAGCAGTCCAAAATCCCCATTTTCCTTTCTTAAAAACCTCCTCCTTGGCACGCTTGCCACCTCAGTATGCCTTAATGCATCTCCACACTCGTTCCCGGCTGTACTAGCAGCTGACACGAGCGCCTTTGCTGTCTCGAATTGCGAACTCAGTAGGAAATCACCCGTCGATTTCAAATCCATAATTGCGTTCGAGTAAACGATATCACAAGCTTGGAGCCCATTTTTTAGCGCAGCCTCTCGCGCATTGTGCAGCGAAGTGTCTATTTTGGCTTTTGTTGAGGTGGCATTGATGATCGCCAAGTTGAGTGAGATGAAGGCTAGTGTTGTGGTGTTGGCATGTCTGCTGTGTGGGTTTGATCGAAGGGTTACCATGCAAAAGTCGTAGGGGACGAAGCCTGAAGCATTGGTGCATGTTTCATTTAGAGTTGTGGTGGCCGTGCACTGAGAGAGTGTGAGGACGACGATCCACAAGGGAACAAGAGAGAGTACCATTTCTTTGGGTTCTTTCAGTTATTGGATTTTGATAGCTGGTAGAGAGCGAGGGGTGGTTATAAGTATGTAATACCTAATTTGATCTGGCAACATCAATTCTGAGTCATTTAATTAAACATCACCATAGTCCATAGTCCATATAGTTTTGTTTTCCAGTGCTTCTTAATTAGTATGTAAAACTTTTAATTTTTCAACACTAACTTCTTGTAAATTTTGTATAGGTTGTACACTTCAGACTTCAGTATGTTTTCAATTTTCTAAATCCACTTCTTTATTATTTCCTAAATTATGCGCACTTTGAGTATTGAGAGTAGGGGTGAAAATGTTAGGTAGCGCTTCAGGCTTGCAGGCATATTTCAAAAATTTCACTAGCGATTTAGAGACGATCTTACTGTAATCAAACCCATACAATTTATGGATCATGTCACCCACACATGATCTAACAAAGTGTTGTAAGTATACCCTCCAATAAAGTGGAGCGAGATACAGTTGCATGCGCCTTAGTCTCCTTTGATACAGTTTTCAGGCAAGTTTCGTACACCAAGGTATTGATCGAGAATGAGAGGAGGTCAATGCTAGTTGCTGAAATCTTCTCACCCTAACGAATCTTCTTGCTTGCTCACTACTTCAAAACTCTTTGAATAGATCTTGTGAAGCTAATCAATACGCTCTTTAATCAGTCGATCTAAACTCAAGTCAAGATCTAAAATCAAGACGACTATAACAAGTTACATCAGTAACTGACAGACAACAGTTAATTAGCTGCATTCAATAACTGACAGACAACAGTTACATCAGTAAACTTAGTCCTAGTGATTAGCACTAAGTTAGGATTAGCAGATCTCATATTTGTATTTGATACCAGTTTAGGATGTACACGGTTCTGCCGTTCTGGCCAAACCACATGCGATTCCAATTGGAGTTAGAAGCTATAATTGACAGGTTTAGCATCTGCATGCGGTTGGTGACAACATTGCATACAATTACTTTTTCAATCAGAAACTAGATTAAACAAGTAAGAATGATAGATAGCCTTATCCGTAGAAGTCATCTGCTTTCTGTACACAAAATATTTACTTCACTGGTTAATTATTCCTACAACTAAACAAACCAAACAACCAAATCAAACAACCAAACAACAAAAACGTAGACTTAATTATCATTAGATCTTTAATACACTATCCCCGTGGACCAACACCCTGATTTATACTATACGATAGATTCATGCGCTTGTGAATCAATTGTAAAGTAGACAATTAGGGTTATAAATATTATTAATGCTGATTTTGAACCATAAACTATGCCGCGTACAGCATGGAGGATGCCGCACGATCTTCTGACTTAGTGGATTTTCTTGTAATTTTGCCATTTTGCGTGTTGTGCACTTCGTGAGAGGTGTTGCATGCTCCATGTGATGTTATATTTTGACGACTATTTGACAATTGCCGAAATATGACATTTTTGCTATGTTTTAACTCTAAATACGTAACTTTCTCCAAAACATGTTTCACTCAAAAACATATTTGCGGTAAATAAATCGGAAAAATAGCTACTTCACATTCGCTTTTGGCCATTTTCCGGATAAAAAGATAGCGATTTACGCTATATGATTTGGCGTAATCAACAATGCACGATAGCACTGCCTGTACTGTTTCCAATATCTTATGATATCTTAATGACAAGTGCAAGACATGATAGTGTTATTCTTGCTTTCTTATTGATTATGTTTCTTGATCTATAAGTTCTATTATATATTTATATACCATGATTGAACTATTCAATAATGATGTGCATATATAATATAACTCCATATCTTACGCAACATTCACCAAGATTCGCCAAAGGGATATTCGTCCTATTGACATAAGCTAACTTCTCAACATAAGTCATACACATAGAGAGGATGTCCTTATAGCTCCTTGTTACGGTGAGCGGTAAAACCACCACTGATGTGCATTCCTTAAATAAGAAAATCAAATGTCTCCAACATAAGACAACAACACCACATGAACTATTAATGACACAACACATAATTCAGTTAATGTTCATGTATGGTCAATCCAATACCATATAACTCTTATATGCATTTGTGATATTAAACCGACACTCTGCTAGGGATACTTACCTCGACTAGGGATACTTTAAAGTTCATTAATTTTATAGCAGGTTACTACACAATCTAACATTTAGATGAACTATTTAGTAATGCAACTAAATGCAACAATTGACTATCATTAATCAATCATATGAACAAGTATTATAAACAAAAAATGTTTGCTTTAGAACACCAACTCTATCAGAAAACGGTGTTGATAATATCCGATCCGTATTTCAAAAATTAGATGTGGATATCCGATATATGAATATCCATGTGGATATGAATACATATATGATATTATGCTTCAAAATCCATATCCGAATAGTAGATATATAACATATAGTTTAATAATATTTTTATTAGATAATTATTATGAACTTTAATATTTTTTATATTTTTTATATTTTTTAATAAATATTTGATCTGATCCGTATCTATATTCAGAAAATTAAAAAGAAATATAAAATGATTTTAACACTATTTGTATCCGCTCCGTTTTCACTCCTAAATTTGAGAGGCTTTCTCATTATCAGGAAAATTGCTTTGTACTGAGAACAGATTCTTTATTTATTTTTTATTTTTTTTACTAAATTCTTTCTTACTATTTTACAAGGTACATACAATATAAATAAACCCAAGTGCGTATTCACTCTCATTTATTATGGTAGGCTAGGGAAGTCATGAGCTTCAAGACAGACGCATTTATGATTCTGATATCTAACTGCTGAATTGGGAATTCAGTAAATGCATGCAACTACGAAAAATGTTCATCCAACCTGGCATCGCGTACGTAATCATCGAGACCAATTCTTAGTTCCTGATGCGCGGAGACCATAGCAATTAGGGGTGGCCAAAAAGCTCGTAGCTTGTGACTCGCTCGCTAACAGCTCGCTCGTTACTGGACCGAGCTGTTAATGAGTCAGCTCGCTACTAGCTCGGTTCAGAATTAACGAGTTTGAGCTGGGGCCTAGCTTGCTCGTCAGCTAGCTCGGCTAGGCATCAATTTGTGAATTTATATGAATTTGTGTGTATTTTATACTATCAAGCTCGGTCCACCTCTGTCTAACTCGGTAAAAAAAGATTTGTAAAATTTATTTTCTTATTAAAACAAGGTCCAGCCAAATCCAGTGAGCCCGCTCGTCATCTCGCAAGCTAGCTCGAGCTGGCTCGTCACAAGTTTGAGCTGAGATATTAGCTCGGAAGTCCTAAGTCCAGTTTGCTCGGTCCAAAATTAATGAGCTGAGCTAAGGCCTAGCTCGACTCGAGCCAGCTCATTTACAACCCTAGCAATGAAGCGCCGAATAGGTAATCCATAATCTTATCCTAACTATCATTATCCGTAAGATAACACGTAACAAAATGAATGACAGTAATTAATGACTAAATTGATATTATATTATATATAATTTAATCCAAAAATATAACAAATATATATCTGAACTTCTCAACATATTCTTCACAGTGAAATATGCTTGGAGATCAAATTTTACATTTTTTGAAAACCTTTTACTATTTTTTTAGAAATTTTGAAAATCAGTGTTTTTCTAAATTTTTTATTATTATTTTATTTAATGAAAAACACTGATTTTTAAAAAATCTAAAAAAAAGTAAAAAATTTCAAAAAAATGTAAAATTTAGTCTCTAAGCACATTTCAATATGAAGACCATGTTGAGAAGTTTGGATTGACTATTTGAACTTTGAAAATGGAGATATGAGCAGTAATTAAAACACTCACTTTAATTTCCAAAGCATGCATCACACTCTCTCTCTCTCTCTCTCTCTCTCTATATATATATAGAGGTTGGCTAATATACAATTGATTGTTCCTGAGCTCCCGTGCAACCAAGTCGTTTTCCGATTTTCAAAATCCAAACGGTCAATCTAAACCGTTAGATGTGATCTCTATATTAAAATATACTTGGAGACCATATTTTATATTTTTTGGAATTTTTTTACTATTTATTAAGTCACTTTGAAAATCGTTGATCCAACGATGACTTCTGTTTTTACTATTTGGTTAAGCCACCGTTGGATTAGCGATTTTCAAAGTGGCTTAATAAATAGTAAAATATTTCCAAAAAAAAATGTAAAATTTGGTCTCTAAGTACATTTTAATATAGAGATCACATCTAACGGTTTAGATCGATCATTTGGACTTTGAAAATCGAAAAACGACTTGGTTGCACGGGAGCTCAGGAACAATCGATTGTATATTAGCCAACCTCTATATATATATATATTAATTACATTATGAACCTAATATCACAAAATATAAAAATTATATTCCATTTATTACTTTTTTTATTCCATTATTTTAAAATAAATAAATTATTAATTAAATAAAATGATAAAATATTGTATATATCAATTTTATCATAACTTATTAAAAATATATAAATTTTGGATAAGTTAATTTTACAACAAATTACTAAATAAAAATATTATATAAAATATAATATAAATCATTTAATTTATTGACTAGGGTGTTCTTAAGTTCACCAAGCTTATTTGTGAACTCATATAAAACCTATCAGATTGGCTTCAAATGACAAATCCGAACCACTGTAACCCATCTACATCACAAGTGATGCATCTACATGTAAAATTTTTAAAATTTTGTATTAATTTGGTATAAAGTCAAACAGTTAAAATTAGAATGTTTATAAATTAATTTAATGCATTCATTTTTGAATGTTTTTTTAACACTTCAATATATAAAAAACTAGTTCGAAATTTCAAAATTTTCGTATGTAGACGCATCACTCGTAAGGTAAATGAGTTTCAATCATTCGGATTTAATGTTTGAAGTCAAGCCGATAGGTTTTAGAGTTGAGTTCACAAAAAAACTTTGTGAACTTAAACAACACCCTAGTTCTACTCCAATTTATTTATAAGAGTAAAGCTAGGGTGTGATGTGCACCAAGAGGGTTTGGTAAGCACAACTCCAAAAATATATCGGAACGGCTTCAAACGAGGAATCCAAATCATTAAAATCTATGTACTTCATGAGTGATGCATGTACATGCAAGATTTTGAAAGTTTAGAATTCATTTGCTGTAAGATCAAGCGGTCAAAGTAATAAATCTTTAAATGAGTTATTTTATAAGTTGTTTAATATATTTATTTTTCATCATTTCTTTGACTGCTTGACTTTGTAGCAAAGGAATTCAAAACTTTCAAAATTTTGCATGTACATGCATCACTCATGAAGTACATGGATTTCAACATTTTGGATTCGTTATTTGAAGTCGATCTGATATACTTTTGGAGTTGTGCTCACCAAACTCTCTTAATTAGCACATCATACTCTAGTTTTGCTCTATTTATAATAAAAAAATTATATAGTTATGTACTTATGTATAAATAAAATAATTTATAATATATAATTTTATATTTATTAATTATCTATAGGATTATGAGTATGGAATAACTTTCATTCTTACTTTTATTCAATAAGCTAACAATTTTTTTTGTATCATAGTCATATCCAATAAGATAACTAAATTGTTTATCATACCTGTATTATCGGTGCGGATTAAATAAACGGTTAAAAGTGACAGTCTAGCTAAGGGGTCTTGAGATACAAAAAGTCAGCCTTCGTACGTTTTAATTACCCAAATAAAACTTGTGATCCGTAAATTCGGTCAAGTCAGAAATGTTTAGTTACATATATGAATTAAAAAAAATTAGCAATGTATAATGAAATTTATTTGAATTTTGTAATTTTAAAGTTTTTATATAATATAACTCTTTTCATAAAATGAATTGTCGTCCAAGTCTCTATCATAGTTTCTTACTTTTTTTTCTAACTACGCCTAATCTCTTTAATAAAAATATTACGCAGCCTTTTATAGTAAAAGAAATATACCAACTCCGTAAGAAATTAATTTAACGCAATAATATGTATGAAGATGGATTTGGTGAGACATGGCACGCAGAGTTACAGAGCTCGTAATTATGATACTTACTCTTTAATAGAAGTCACCAGTCAGGTATATTATAACAGTTGATTTTGACATAGAGGACGATAATTTGGCATATTTGCAACTTGTTAAGTTTAATTTAAATTATCCACGTGTCATATCATGTCTCTAAAATATAATGTCATTTGATGTATGTTTTACGGCATATCAAGTGGTTTGATCTAACTATCGGTCTTTGATGTGTCATTAAATAATATTTAAATTCCATAAATAGTTAAAACCAGTGTTGTAAAATGCAGTTTATGCGGCCACATATGCGCCGTATATGTTTATGCAGTTCGATTACACATGAAAATCTTCATGTAGTCCCATATATGCGGTTTCGCATGAAAATAACATATTTTCAGTTTAAAGAGGCATATTGATTTTAATCATGCAATTATTTGCATGCGATTCTATCACTGAGTATCAATTAATTAATTGTTTGCATCTTATTTAGAAAAAAAATATTTGTATCTGGCTTATTTAGTGTGTTACTTTAGGATCAATGACTCTACTCATACCCAATTCACTAAATGATTTTATTATGCTAGAATTTGATGTAATTCTTTCATCTGACATGTGACACAAGTTATATTTAATGAAAATATATTGCATATTTTGAGTGGAAATAGAATAATATGTAGTTTAAAATTCGCATATATAAGTCCGCATTAAAATATGTATATACGGCCGCATACCGCATATGTGCTATTCAGTGACTTCCCGCATGCATGAACAAAACCGTATTTTACAACATTGGTTAAAAGTATGATTTTGGTACTAATCCAATAGCACACTAGTCTATTTACATCAACTTGGAAAAAACAAAGTAGCACACTGTTATTGAAAAGGAATGACAAATTTGATTCTTACCAACCAAAAACTACCTTTCAAATTATAGTCTGAACAAAAATTTGGAAGAAGGGTATGAACTATGATGTGAGCTTTTCCAACTGGAAAGACCAGAATATATCTAATGCAGTAATGCCCAATTAACAAGCTAGTTTGACAAAGTTTTGAAAAAGTATCTGCTATATCTTCGTTTTCCAAGAACTGGAAATATCCATTGAGATTTCCCGTCTGATGATAACTAATGTTAGAGCCAATCGTTTAATTTATAATAATATTATATCTGAGTGAGACTGGATATTACCTAACGATTCGTTCTATGGATCTATATTTCTATTTTCATATTTTAAACAGTCCAAAAGAATTATTAAACTTGAATATAATTTATGTTTAAATAATTTTTTACCTATCTAAAAAGTAGTAAAAAGTTTCTAAAAATATAAATTTTGCTTTTTTGACACCACTGGTGTCTACATCTCAATGGAATTCGGAAGCAAAGACTTCCATATTTCGTCCAATATATATATATATATATATATATATATATAGTAGCTCAAAACGTTTGTTCCTAGCTTCAGGAACAAACGATTCGGTTCTCCAATTTTCAAAGTCCAAACGGTCGATCCAAACCGACAGATGTTTAATCTATATTAAAATGTGCTTGGAGACCAAATTTTATATTTTTTGGAATTTTTTTACTATTTATTAAGATGGTTTGAAAATTGTTGTTTTTATTAAAATTCTGCACCATTGAAAAACAGGGATTTTCAAACTATCTTAATAAATAGTAAAAAAACTCCAAAAAATGTAAAATTTGGTCTCCAAGCACATTTTAATATAGATTAAACATCTGTCGGTTTGGATCGATCGTTTGGACTTTGAAAATTGGAGAACCGAATCGTTTGTTCCTGAGGCTAGGAACAAACGTTTTGAGCATAGTCGGACTCTATATATATATATATAGAGGTTTGCTATTTTAAAATTGATTGTTTCTGAGCTCCCGTGCAACCAAGTTGTTTTCTAATTTTCAAAGTCCAAATGGTCGATTCAAACCGTTAGATGTGATATCTATATTAAAATGTACTTGGAGACCAAATTTTACATTTTTTAAATTTTTTTTACTATTTATTAAGCCACTTTGAAAATTCCTAATCCAACGGTGGCTTCTGTTTTTATTGTTTGGTTAAGCCACCGTTGGATTAGCGATTTTCAAAGTGGCTTAATAAATAGTAAACAAATTTCAAAAAATGTAAAATTTGGTCTCCAAGTACATTTTAATATAGAGATCACATCTAACGGTTTGGATCGACCGTTTGGACTTTGAAAATTAGAAAACGACTTGGTTGCACGGGAGCTCAGGAACAATCGATTGTATATTAGCCAACCTCTCTCTCTCTCTATATATATATATATAATTTGCTTTCCAAATATATTTTTATAGTAGATCATATTTAATGATTTAGATCAACGAACTTTAAAAATAAAAATATTTGACTAACTATTTGAACTCCGTAATAGTATAGCCTCACTCATTATATCTTCTACTCTTAATACGGCTCAACATTAATTGGTCTCTCTTAATTCTTAAAACAGCATGTTTTCTCCAGTTTGATTAAAACAAAGAGGAGCTACGTACCAGCTACCCTTCTCAAGTTAGTCAAACATGTTAGGTTCGTGAGACATTATCTCCAAAGTCATTTTCTAATTTTCTGATTGCCAAATGAATTTTTTGGTTTTATCTAGCAAAAATAGTCTGAAGTACATGAAATGGGTCAAATTAAAAACTCGGAAACACAACAGTCACCACTGACGTATGAGTTGCGTATTAATTGGAAATGGAGATCAGCCAAACACCAGAAAAAAACGGTTCATTTGAAGCCCCTTCTAGGTCGGAAAAGAACAATTTGAGAAGATGAGCTGTTTCAGGGGTCAAATTGCAAAAGAAACAAGTGCCTTCTTAAGCAAACTGTTATCTTCCTCATGATCTACCTTCCTCTGTTCTCCCAAGTACCAAAACACAAACAATACCAATACCACTGCAAAGGGAAGCAAAATGAACTCCTCTGTTCTCCTTCTATGTCTCTTCTCATTCCTCCTCTTATCCTCTCTACCTTTCTCTCTCTGTGAAGAAACTACCAGTCAGACAACCACGCCGCTGGACCACCTGTGTAACAACCTCGGCGGTTTCTACATAACCCCTGACTACTGCTTCAATGCATTCGCTGCCGATTCACGTAGCCGCACAGCTGACTACAATTTTCTCGCTCTCATTTCCCTCAACCTCACAATTTCGAACGCGACCGATGTCAGATCGAACATCAACTCTCTGCTCACCTCCACCACCTTCTCTTCAACCACTCCTTCGTCTGAGCCTGTTCGCAAGGGGCTTCAGACTTGCTTGAAATTGTATGATGATGTGATATCGTCTCTCAGGTGGTCGGCACAGTCGGTGTCAGCAGGAAGGTACTTGTTAATTGCAACACGAATTAATTATAGGCCTACTAAATTGATAAATTCGACATGGAACTCTTTATAAGGTTTTTTTTTTTTTTAATCCAAATATCTGCAGCATTTTCGACAATTCAGATGATCTGTGTGACTTCACACTTTAATTGCTAAATTGCAGCTGAAATTGCAAGCAGTTCTCTTTGAAATAAGAAATCGTAACCAGATCATCTCTTTTAAGATTTATTTCAATTAAAATAATGTATTGGTTTTTCATATCTTGGAAACTTTCGCCATGCTTTACTGGAGCAGAATCTTTGACTAATTTTGATCAAGTTGTCTCAGTGATGAACCGTGCCAGCATCTGCTATCTTATATTCTTTATTGTAAAGGCAGTTAGCTATATTGCTATCTTTACTTGCTCCAAACCATCATCTAATCAAAACCGAGCTGTCGATATTATAGCTGAATATTGTAAAGGCAGTTAGTTACATTGCTATCTTTTTCTTTTTACTTTTCTTCTAATATTATGAATTTTCACAGATATGATGGCGCAAAGCCGGTAGTGGAACAAGCAGTGGGTGTACCGGCAAGCTGTGATGCCATGCCAGGATTGCCATTAAGCAAAGAGAACGATGGCTTTTCCAGGATAGCGTTGCTCTCTGAGGCTGTTGTTAGCTACCTAGCTAACTAATTTATCATCTACTGTTTGCCACACCTTGCATTTTTGGATTGAAGACTGAACCATTATAAAATAGCATAGTTAATTTTGGTGTGGTGTTATATATATTCTTTGCTAATTCCATGTACTGATTGTGAATAATATGCTATCAATTGCTGAATAACATCCATGACGGTTCTTTATGTGAAAATCATCACTGAAGTTAATGACGGTTCTTTATATAAAATCGTCACTGACATCAGTAACGATTCTTCATTAAAAACCTTCACTGAAGAGTAAATCAATAACGGTTGTTACTAATGAGGTGTTATGTGTAGTGGTGCTACTTTTAATAAATTGAATTATGTAGATGTGTTATACATGCTATGAGATATTAATATTAGATCGGATAAGTAATATATAAGACCTAAAAGACAATTATTATGTACCTATATATTGTCACTGTTGCTGAAATTGGATAATATCTCTGATCAGTGATCGTGCCATAAAAAAAATATCTATAATTTAATAGTTGGTTGTTTTTTATCTTTTACTAATTATCTTTTATGTTCTATTAGTTGTTTTTTGATCTTATGCTGACTGTCTTTCATTTTTTACTATTTGTGATTCATTTTTTTTTAGTTGTATTTAATTTTGTACGGATTATCTCTCATATTTGCCTGGTTGTGTGTTTAATGTTTACTAGTACAAACTCAACATAGATAGGGTTTTCATACCGGTTTGCATAATTAAAGCCTAATTTATTTTATTTTAGAGGAGAATAGACGCCTAGGATTAAAACATGATTATATTTCTAAACAAAAAATGAATGCATTTACTCAGTTCAATCCAACCACTGCATAAGTGCATAGCTAATAAACACTATTTTTTTAGGAGGGATGTGTCCTGTACAAAATTGTAATAAATTAATTAATTAAGGCGGTCCATCTCTAATCTAAACTAATAAACTATCCAAATTTAATTCGCCAGACAGAAGAGAATATGACACAGCAATGCCATCATAACTACGAAAGCGGATATTAATACTATCACGGACTTTAAATACTTTAATGTAGAGCATGAATGAGAGGGAAACAAATCTGCTGCGATTCTTTGGAATCGCAGAGTTCCTGCTTGTTCAAATCAAACCATTCATTCATTTTGAGATTCGTACATAAAAATTAACTACTTTGAGATTCGTGCATTTTAGAAAATAAATGATTTGATCTGGAAAATCAGGAACCTGCGATTCCAGAGAATCGCAGCAGATTTGTTTCCTGAATGAGAGCATTTACTTGACTGAACTGCATCGATCCATCACCTCAACTGTATCTGACCGTGCAATTAATCCTTGAACAGAGTAAGTCCCAACTCAATTAAGGAATCAAGGTGACAAATCCGGACTGACATATTGGGGTTAAAACTATTTTGCACAAAGTCTTATCCAAAGCCGTGTCGAAACAATATCATTCGCATCAAAATTCGAATGAACAATTTAGATTTACATGACCGTTTAAGTTTATTAAGTTTTGATCCGCATCAAAATTCCAGACCTGATTGATCCATAATCCGAAACAATCTGGAGGATGCAATGCCGAGTGTTCGTTGTGATCAGGTTTGGTTCATCAATGCTTTGTGTAGGTGATTAGTGAGATAAGGTTGGGCTCCTCTCACAGTGTGCCCAAGCGAACCCAGAACATGTGGAGTGTCAAACTGTCAATGTGTCATTGACAGGTACAAAAGGTGGGGGGGGGGGGGGGGGGGGGGGGGGGGTCCGTCTTCCTCATAATTAGCTGGCAACATTTTATATGCAGTTGTAAATGAATAGTTACCATTACCGCTTACCGAAGAAGAGACGCATCGTCTCCTCCCATCCATACTGTAAACAAGTATCCTCCCCACAACTTTCCAGATTAACTCAATCGGGTGCCTATTCGGTATAGCGTAGGGAGCCAGTACTAATTAATGAATTCGAAAATTTATAAATCTGACATTTAATCGGAATTTTGTTAAATTTGACATATAAATGTGATTTTAATAATTTGAATTCGTTGTTTAAAATCAATATGATAAACTTTGAATTTAATTTCTAAAAAATGTTGAACTAAAGAACACACTAATTCTACTCTTGTTATAATCATTTGTTGCTAAAATGGGAAACAAATCTGCTACGATTTTTTGGAATCGCAAGGTCCCTGCTTGTCCAAATCAAACCATTCATTTGTTTCAAAATTCGTACATAAAATCAACTGCTTTGAGATTCATGTATTTCAGAAAAAATGAATGATTTGATTACCTGCGACAGATTTATTTCCGCTAAAATGTGCAAGAACCGTTGTGTTTGCTGTAGGCCTTTAGCATGGCCGTAAGGCCCATCAACATCCCATGTAAAATTGGGCTTTTATTGTCAGTATCTATAACAGGGCTTAGATGTATTTAATGATGCATTTGAAAATAAAATAAGATATTGATTGCCAAAATAATTTATGGGAGCCGAAAGGTAAAAAGAAAGTATGAATAGAATTTCAGTCGTATAAATGAGATCTTCTATTTTCAGAGACTACTAAAAATCTAAATATTTGATAATCTCAGTATGAGATCAGACAAGATATTTATTTATTTTACGAACCAAAAGGAAATGAATGCACATATGAATATACGAGAAATACATTGATTTATGGTGAAATGTAACATTTATAGTGGGTAACTAATAAAAATTAAAATTGTCTACAAATTAAAATATTCTGATAACGCTGATGTCAGTGCAGGATACTACGGAGCAGCAGAGGAGGAATTCCAGCCTTTTCCTCATAAAATCAACTGCCCTTTGTTTTTTTTAGTTATATCCAGCATGAATATGCATTGCCATTTTTCTTCCAAACAAAATTCGTTCATCATTTTTCCTTTTTTTGGAGGGAATGTTAATTGCCTTATCTTGTTGAAAATTTACAATAGTACACAGGTGCAGAATAACAGAAAATATCCATGTATTCTGCAAATCCAGACTTAATTTCCTCTATGTACATGGAAATAAATAAATTTAGATATTTCTAATTAAACCGTTACAAATCAGCCAACCGATCTACAGTGTGCATGTAATTCTGTTCTATTTATAACCAAATCACAATCTCATCATTGTAATTGTAGCCATTCAACCTTCTCTTTTGTACCGCCAAAATGGGACCCTTCTTCCACCTGTTGTTCCTTCTCTCCTGCCATTCTCTCTCTATCTCAGCTGCTCCCCCAGTTGCTCCCCCCAAACTTAGCGAGGCATGCAACAGTGTTGGTGGCTGGTACGTTACCCCACAACTCTGCCATTCTGTCCTTGATACTGATCCTCAAAGTCAAACTGCAGACCTGAAAGGCATTGCCATTATCGCAGTTAATATTGCAACTGGAAATGCTACACTGGTACTCGCAGACATTAAACGGTTTTTGCAAGCCACATCGGATCCAATTCAACAGAAAGCTTTGCAAACATGCGTTCAAGTCTATACAGATATCATCCCCAAACTGAAGGTTGCCGCTGAGTCGATAAAGAGCACCAAGTACGGTGAAGCTGGGACCGTGCTAGATGCAGCCTTGGGGGTGCCAGCAAAGTGCGATGATGCGACCGGAAATTATCCTACCATAAGGGCATTGGTGGATCGAGTTGACGTATCATTTTCGAATGTGGTGTTGGTTGCTAAAGCAGTTGTTGGATACCTGGCTAACTACTACAGTGGTTAATTTATTTTTATTATGTGATAAAAAAAAGTATGAATAATTGGACCCTTTTTTTTCTCAAGCACTAATTGTTTGGATAGGTATAAATTATTTTATCAGCGACGCTTACAGCATATGCCTGCTTTATACAAGAAAATTTCGTCAAATGCCAGTATTGTTATATAAGTTTCTAGTTTTCAGTTTTTTTTTTTTATTTTTTACTTGAGTAGCCAAATAACCCAAAATTTGGTGACCTCCCAGAAAATTGGACTTATATATATGAAGGAGCGGATAATATCAGAATTAACATTAATGATCCTCGTTTAATTGAGCCAACCGAATACCGGTGATGGGCTGGTTAAAGGAAATCTTAAAACAAAGAACAATAAATTATACCAATTGTAATATAATCCTATATATATAGTTTGCAGGATACAAAGGATCTGAATTTGTTCGATTCAAACTTAATATTTTTAATTGCTGAAAAGTAACAAAAAAGTTTGAATTTTTTTAAAAAGAATCCTAATGCCAATTTAATGCGAAAATAATAATGGGCGGTAAGAAAAACGGGCTAGAGAAGAAACTTTGAGGCCGTACGTACTCATATCCGCAAGATAGAGAACAAAGCAGGTGAAGTTTAATTTTTGTGGACCCGACTCAATATTAAATTGAAATTTTCATAAATTTATTAACAACTCAATATTTTCCGAAAGATCCCATACAGTACATGCATGATTACTCAATCAAAGATATAATCCCGAGATAAAATTTCATGGAAATTAAAAGTTACATAAAAAAATGAAAGAACACCCATACAAAGAATGCATAATCAAATCATGATCGAACAACAAAAAAAAGTCTCCAAAAGATGAGGAAGAGATGGAGACTTAGTTTGTTTTGTAGCATACTTTTCTGATTTGACCCTGGTTTCCGGTATACACACCGAGCAAGCCCATCTTTACCAATGCCTTGCCAAAGAGGTCCAAGAAGTAATCATTATTGCCAGCCAAGGTCTTAACAAATGAAGAGGTACTTGAATCGAACGCCAATGCATTATCGATCGGGAGAACACCTTTGCCTTCGAGCAGCTTCTGGTAAAACAAGTTGTCAACTGTGCGTACACTGTCAGGACCGTCTAAGAAGACAACGTTGGTGTCAGTCGAGGGGTTATTTTGGCAAATAAAGCTGCTGATGAAAAAAACATAGAAGGCATTCAAGCTTGGGTCGGGCTTATTAGTGCTCTTGTAGTTGTACAGCCTATCTTTGATGACATTGCAGTGCGTCACTCCAACTGTGTGCCCACCTAAAAATAAGAAAAGAAGATGTCAACTATGTAATTAATGAGTTTCTTTACCCTTTAATATATATTCTTTAACAATTATTGTTTTCAATTTTTTTTTAAATTTAATGATTATTTACCTAGCAAAACAACTGTTTCAAAGGGGCTGAAGCCCTGCTTTCCATAATATGCAAGTGCATTAGAAACAGAGATATCTGGTGCTGGTAGATCAACATTAGATGCAAGTCCAACCAGGCCATCCTTTCTTCCCATTGGTACCGCAAAGTACTTTCCTTTAGCCTAATATTTATTGATAAAAAGAAGAAATGCAACATAACATATAGTAGTTGTTAGAAGATCTCGCCATTAATATTAATTGGTATAAAGTAGATGCACCAAAACTTTTAAGTTTAACATACCGCGACAACTGCATCTCGAGTAGCAGCTGCAATGATGTCAGAACAAGAGACCACACCTGGGCATTCCTGCTCTAATGCTGCCTTGATGGTATCAACCAGGTCATAGCCTTTAACAGTGAAGTTCGGGACAGCAGTTTGCTCACTGTTCGGGCCCCGCAACAGTAGTGATGCATCACATTTCTGTATTTGGGTTATCGATATTTCTCAGACAGATATTTTCACAAAACACACAAAATATGATTTTGAAGGATGACTCGGCAAAAGCTGTGATAATATTGTTTAAACTAAACTATGTATGTAAATATATACAAGGCAGTTGATATTTGACCTTATTTCCCAAGCAATCATGGAACTGGAGGCGTAGGAGGAATGCAACGATATCTGGGTCATATGCAAAGCGGGCATTGACGATACCCTTGATAATAGACTCGACATCCTTGGCCCCGCATTTGCCTTCGTAATAGCCTACTTTCACCTGGCCATAGCAGGAACTGATGAGACCAAGCACAAGCAGAGTAATAATGGTTGCCCGGCTCACCATAGTTAACTTGGCTTGTTTAAACTTTGTTAACTATGGTAGAGGAGGTGCGCCTTGAGTTGATGGAATAGGTACAATTGGTTTCCCATTTTATAGGCATGGGGGGTTGACCAGTAGGGCGGATGATTGTCTTATTCAATCCTTTCATTATTCTTTTTCTTAATTCTTTTTTTTGTTCCAATAAATTTAATGATTATTTTCAAGGGAGTGTCAAGGTGATCACGTTGCAAATTTCATGGACATCACGTCTTGGGTTCAATTCATAGTTCCATGTCTACAGGCCAGTTGTTGTCTCCTGCGTTGAACTTCTTTAAAAATCCAAAATTGTTGGTTGTCTAGCAGCTAGCATTGTTTTGCGTAATTTTACAAGGTCATTATATTAAGATAATAAGATACATCTTCAATTAGCAAGATATGTGCACTGTTGTTGTTCTAAAATATAGCTTAAATTAGATCAAGACCAAGAAATTTGGGCTACTAATTAAACAGCAGTTGACAATAATTGCAACTCCATCGGAAAACACAGAGAAAATTAAAATTAAAATTTCCGTTGTTGGACCCAACCCGGTTCCTCGGTGTTTTCATATATATTTTGAATTGTTAGTTTTGTTTTTATTTTGTGTTGTTGTGCCTTTCTTGCTATTTTCCTTTCTAGCTGAGATGGGGTAATCCGGTCTAGCCCATATGTGGATAGGAGCACCCTTTGTATACTTTCAAATTAATTATATTTGCTTGTCAGTCCCTGACAAGGTTTCAAAAAAAAAAAAAAAAATTTCCGTTGTTCTATCTCTTTTTCTTTTTTTGAGAAAGTGGAATAACCCACCGATTTCATTAGAAATCCACGATACTCACAGGTGCTGGTACCAAAGCAGTATCAATCACCTATAAAATGTTTATACAACTAGAATATAAAAAAATATAACAAAAGCAAGATAACAACACAAGAAAATTATAATAAATGTTCTATCATCATTTTTAAATATATTGTTGAAACCTTTTGTACTTGGACATACATATCTTCAGATTTTCCCAATTCATTTGAGCATTCCAAAAAAGTGTATACCAATCGTACGTGTTAATTACCAACTGATCATAAATACAGGACTTACATCAACTATATATCTCAAGCTTTTTGCTTGGAGATACTGCAATCGTCGATAACCAAATGAGATCAAGATTTGTCCGAATTTTTTATTAATAGATAATCATAAAAACTAATAACTAAAAATAAGATAATTAGAAATATTTAAAAAAATAAAATAAGAAAACAGTCCTCAGCTATGGCGTCCCTTAAGGACGCCATAGCAATTACCTGTCCACAGAGAAAGGAAAAAATAAATTAATTTTCTATTAACAGTTTTTGTAGTAATGATGTGATGATTAAAATTAGTGAATTACGTTAATTTTTTTGGTAATGATACACTGATTTTTGATAAATGAATATTTAGTTTTTAGCTGGTTAAATTAAATTACTAATAATTTATAAGTTTAAATGCTTGTAAATCTTGCACGTTCAAATATGACTTACTAAATCATGCCGTGCCGTTAAACGCATTGTGTCCATCTCCGGACGTGTGACGTGTTTCGGCATGTTCAGAACATGATACACGTGTTGTGTCGTGTTTCGAACAAGTGCCATTTTTTGTTTGTCCAAAACACGACACGACACGACACTACACGTTCGAAACACGGTACATGTCACGTGTGTCGAGAACACATATCATGTGTGTTGTGTCTCCACATATTCAGAACATGACACTACATGTTCGGAACACGTGCCGTGACGTGTCAATACATTAAAAATTTTAAACGTGCCATACCGCATAGAACCGAAGATAACAAAACATATTTAACGACATAGCACAGTTTAATAAGTCGTGTTTTGACATACTGTACATGTAAGATTAACAAGCAATTCAAACTAAAAACTATTACTAATTTAATTTAACCAACTAAAAACTAAATATTCATTTGCTAAAAATCAGTATATCATTACTAAAAAAATTCACTTAATTCACTAAGTTTAATCATCACATCATTACTACAAAAATTTGTTAACAATTTTTTTTTTCTCCATAAACGAGTATTTGCTATGGCGTCCCTAAGGGACGCGCGCCACAGCCTAAAACTGTTTTCCTAGTTTTAAAAAATTATTTCTACTAATCTCATTTTTAATTATTATTTTTTTTATAATTTCCTATCAATAAAAAATTCGGCAAGATTTGTACTACCTCTTGAGAGATATCTCGTGAACTATTATCTTGTAATGTAAATAGGCTACTGCATTATTTGTACATTGTAAGACATGAAAATTAATCAATAAAGATCATTAATTCAATTAAATAATTATATGTGCAACAGATTACACTTAATATTTGTATCTTCAATTATTTTTTGTCTATACATGTTGATCGAATTTTCTTGTGATAGGTACGTAGTTGCGCAGCATAAAGCAATCTTAATTGGTATTTAATCCTTGAGGCGATGATAAGTTGATAATGGAATAATTTGACAATCGAAACAATCACAAAAATAATTTGTTAAATTCAACATATGGAATGTGACTGGCACTAATTGTGTATCATGCACATAAAAAATTAATGAAAATGAAGATTCCTTTTAATTAAAAAAAGTTAATGAAAATTTAGAAAAAGAAAAATTCCCGTTTATTTGGTAACTTATCAATTGGCAACCATTCATATTTAATGGTCACTAATAGCATATATCTAAATTGCTTGCAATTTGGGTATACTTTTTTTTGTTACCAATCTATACTTTCATTTTTCAGATCAATATAATTTGACGACGACTTCATTGTCCAATTTTTCTATTTATATAAATATATACTTAATTCGGGATGAATAATCAATCTCAGTTCTATACCAAATGATATTTCTTATTCTAAGCCATGCCGCATTACTTGGATAGCACCTAGTATCTGAAAAACAGATCTGACGATTTCATGTATACCGTGTTATTATGTGTCACTAATGATATGTCCTCTTTTATTTCAATATTTTCCATAAACTTATGAAAGAAAATCCTTTGTGCCAGAAGTAAAAATAACCAATGAAGATGTAGATTCACCTCGATAATTTTTTACTCAGTTCTTTCTAATATTTTGATACTTGTAGAAACTATTTGTGATAGTCATGAGATAGTTAATCTGCCACATATTTTGCATATTGTAGATACACAAAATGCAGCAGAAAACAAATTTCAGTTAAAAATAAGACTAAAAAAAATCAAGGAATGTGAATCAATTTAAACATGAATTGCATAACTTGGCCATCACACTTATAATATCTTGGCTAAGCGATCTATAATTAAAAAAAGAAAATTATTAGCGGTTCTTTAGTGTTTGCCCATGCATCCCCAAATCCCAATACAGTACTTGTCATCTTTCAAAGTTCAAACAACAACTTGCTGCACAAGAGAATGCTTTTCTAAAATTGACACTGAGATTAATATTTATGTTGCGGTATTCCTCTTATAGTGATAGAGGATATATATATATATATATAACAGGTTTAATTATATGATCAAGTTTTGACTATTTGGATCAGATTTAAAAGACTGTTTAAAGAAAAAACTTCATCATGCGATTTCAGTATTGTAAGCAACTTAATTTATTCTTTATTACTTTTGCTAGGAAGGGAGTCCGGCTAGTATGACATCAGTGTCATTTCAGCCTATATAACACCAACTTCAAAATCTACCGATTCGACTTCCAACGGTGAATCCAAACCGTTCAAACCGATCTACTTGATTAGTTGTGCGTTACATGCAAATTTTATAATTTTTCGAATTTATTTAGTCTCAAGTCAAGCGGTCAAATATGTGAGTTTTTAAGTTAATTTTAATGTATTCATATTTAAACATTTTTGACCGCTTGATTTGATACTAAAATAATTTGAAAATATAAAAAATTGCATGTAAATGCATCACTCATAAAGTAAATCGGTTTGAACGATTTGAATTAGTCGTTTAAACTATATCTAATCAATTTTGGAGTTTGTGTCATATGACACCGATGTCATACTAGCCAGACTCCTAAGAAGAGGTTTTCACAGGGACCGGCGGATATGGCTAACCCAAAGGTGAACAAAGTCGAACTCTGGACTCAGTGGCACCAAGTACCTAGAGACTCGATCTCCAAAGATGGCATATTGGCATTGGCCGAAACTATTGGCACACCGCTATCTGAGGTAAGAGACACGTTTAATGGAGAGAATCAGTATTATAGAATTAAGCTGCTCATGGACATCGATACACCACTCCATGATCACATAGATGTCGATCACCCAACCATGGGAAGCTTTCCAATTCTGCTAGTACATGAAAGACTAAATCGGGTCTGCCTCTTTTGCGGAATTGCCGGGCATGAACATGCTGAGTGCCCGGATAAAATCCGAATGATGCACCTGAGAACAGATCCGAGATTCAAAGATAGAGAAGATATCAAAGAGTTAACCGAACTTAAACTTAAACCTTGGATCAACAACACCGCAGCACTACCAAACCATATTTGCATTGTAACACCAGAGACACCACCAGAATACACATCGCACCAATACCACTCGGCTTCCACACATACAACCCATCTAAACCTAAATGAAGATCTGTCTAATGACAGGAACGATATTCATGAGAACACAGGGGCAAGTTTGCTTAGAAGATACAAAAGAAGAGAGGGGGTAGAATATCAAGAGGATGCACACGAATCACAAGGGACAACCAGCCAACTAATACTGTTTGAGGAATCAGACCCGGTTCATGCAAGGAAAAAAAGATTGTTGGAGGCGCGACACGTGTCGCCTCTGACGCACGGATGAATATACTAGCTTGGAACTGTCGGGGTGCCGGAGGGCCCCGAAAAAAACAGTTCTTGATAGACCTCCTCCGGTCGACGAAAGCAGAAATCGCTTTCGTTATGGAAACAAAGAGCTCGGCTGCAAAATCAAGTCGATACCTACCGGACCTTCCACTCCCCAACTATACCTCTGTACCTTCCCGGGGCCTCTCAGGTGGGTTGTGGTTGTTGTGGGGGCCACAGGTACAATTGCTAGTAATCCAACAAACACGTCACTACATACATGTACAGATCGGACTCCCCGCTCAGCAAAGATGGGAGCTGATCTGTGTATATGGTGACCCCACCCATAGTTTAAATAAAGATATTTGGCAGTACATACAGCAAGTCACGAACAGTGCAGGGCCGGTGTGCCTTATTGGAGATTTCAACGCAGTGGCAACAGAGGCAGAAAAGCATGGTGGCAGTCAGAAACTCAGTTCGAATAACAGGAATTTCAGACAATTCGTATTTGACACAGGGTTGGTTGACTTAGGATATAAAGGGCCAGCCTTCACATGGAATAACAGGCAGGATGTGTCAACGGCAATTTTCCAAAGGCTAGACAGGGTATTATCGACAGTGCAATGGACCCAACTATTCCCAATGGCTTATGTGAACCATCTGCCTAGGTTACACAGTGATCACGCCCCCATATTACTCCGCACACAAAAAAGACCCCAAAACCATCGCAACTTCAGAATAGAAACATGGTGGTTCAACCACCAGAGCTTTCATGAAGCATGCAAAAACGGCTGGCAGCAATCACATGGCCTTCAGTGGCATGACAGAATAGTCACAGTAAAAAAGAAAATCAAACAGTGGCAAAAATCAATCCCAACTCCTCAAAATAGGATGAAATCAATAAAAGAATTGTTACTGGTACACCAAACACAACACCCTGATCTTCAGAACCTATCAGTTGAAGAGGATCTTGTGAGACAGTACCACCAAGCGGAGGAAGAATTATCGCAATACTGGCGCCAACGAGCAAAAATTCAATGGAGCGAAGAAGGAGATCGCAACACGGCATTCTTTCATGCAGTGGCGACAACTAGAAGGAAACACAACTCCATTACACACATCACCACAGAAGAGGGACAAATAATTTCAGATCCATCACAGGTTAGGAAAATATTTGTTACCTATTACAAAGAACTGTATTGCCCAAATCAACCAGTCGGGAGAGATGACCACACAAATTTTTTTGATCAATTCTCCAATACCAGTTACCCGGCAATACCAGATCAGGCCCACTGTTATCTAGTGAGCAGACCGATTGAGACAGAGATAAAAGATGCCCTTTTCTCCATGGGCCCGGATAAAGCACCGGGTCCAGATGGAATTTCGGCAAGATTTTTACAAACAAATTGGGCCACGATAAAGGGAGACTTGGTACAGGCTTTTGGTGATGCAATTCAAACAGGCCAAGTGCCCAATAGTTGGTTAGGTAGCTATATTACCTTAATACCGAAAGTAGAGGAGGCAGAGACGCCAAAACAATTCAGACAAATCACTGTTGGCAATATTACCTACAGGCTCCTAATGAAGGTAATTACCAACAGATTACAATCACATATGGGCAATATAATCTCAGGCAATCAGGTGGCTTTCTTAAGAGGGCGCAACATCTCTGACAACACCATTTTAGTCAGAGAACTCACTCACTCTTTTGGGACAAAGAAATATAAAGCTCAATCATTCATGCTTAAGGCAGATGTTAACAAGGCCTTCGATACGATAAGATGGTCATTCGTACTTGCTGCAATGAGGGCAGTAAATATGCCGAGCCAACTAATTCATCTGGTTCAAACTTGTTTGAAGGAAAGTCGTGTTACAGTCAGAGTTAACGGTCAGGGAGATGGCTTCATCAAACCTAACCGGGGGCTCAGACAGGGATGCCCCCTTTCACCTTATCTGTTCATACTGTCCATGGAATTCTTAACCAAGCAACTACAAAGAGCAAAGGGATTAGGAACAATAAAGGGAGTAACAGTGGCTCGGACAGCACCTACAATCACACATGCGATGTATGCGGACGATCTAATAGTCATGGGAACTGCCTCAACGGAAGAAGTGCGAAATTTAAAAAGGATAATGAACTTTTTTGCAGAGCAATCAGGTTTATTCATTAATCCTGACAAGTCCTCGCTATGGTTTAGTACTGCATGCACAGATAGCACTAAGGAGGAGGTAATACGGGAATGGGCAGCGAAATTGGCCAAGGAAGACGAGAAATACCTTGGAGTGTATGTAGCACATGGCAGACCTGAACATAATCTCACACACAGACTGTTAGTAGAAAAATTTTACACGAAATTGGCGGGGTGGAAAGTGAATATTCTGTCATTTGCAGGAAGATTGGCATTAATTAAATCAGTGTTGTTATCCGTTCCGGTGTACTTTATGTCAATTGCTAAGCTGCCGACCAAGACCGTCAAGGAACTTACAAGCCTCATGCGCAAGTTCTTATGGGGCAAGGTGGGAAAAGAAAGGTTCCTGTCCTTAATAGCTTGGCACAAAATTTGCGTACCTGTAGAGGATGGGGGTCTTGGTATACGAGAGGTGGGGTTATTCAATAAGGCACTGCTACAAAAGATTACATGGCAAGTGGCCTCCAACCAAAGTCGTGTATGGGTAAAAATTATGCAGGCCAAATATTTCCCCAAGGGAGGCTTTTGGGCAGTCCAAGGTTCAGCAGGATCAAGTCATCTGTGGCAGGCAATACAGGAATAGAAAATGGCCTTAAAACAGAATGTTCAATGGGATATCAGAAAGGGAGATTCAGTACCTGCCATGAACCAACCCTGGTACACGGAATGGGAGATACAAAGGATAACAACAAATGACCAACGATATGCAACAGTGCAAGCGATCTTTGATCAGGATATTGAATCCTGGAATGAAACTATGATCAAAGAGCTAATGGGAAATGAGGCTTTTTTACACATACAAAGAGATGCCCCCAAACCAAACCCTCAACAGGGTTATCAGACAGACTTATATGGATACCAAGCAAGACTGGCAGGTTCACAGTTAAAGAGGGTTATGAATTATTGAGGAAGCAAAATACAGTACCACATGCATATCAGGGGACAACAATGGAGGCATGGGCTTTGATTTGGTCATGGAAAAATGTTTTACCAAGAATCAGAACATTCTTGTGGAAGTGTGTACACAATGGATTACCAACCACAGGTACTCTACATTCAAGAATAAGATCCATCGCTCCCATATGCCAAAGATGCAACTCAGAAAACGAATTCCTAATGCATCTTCTATTTTTTTGTGATATCTCGAGAGCAACATGGTACATCTCGGAATTTCCACTGATAGTCGAGCACTTGCCCATGCAATTCCCTGCTGCAATCCTTTACATCACACGGGCGCTAAATGAGGATCAGGTAACTGCTATCTGTAACTTATTATGGTGCCTATGGAAAGCCCGTAATGAAGAACTTTTTACAGCAAAGAAAACGTCTCCGCAGGAGATTGTCACTAAAGCAAGAGCAATGGTTAGCGCTACCCATGACTTACCCAAATCAAAAGAAAAGGAAAAGGAAATACTAACTACCACAAGGGTACCAGAAAACACAAATATGATACTGGTCGATGGGTCGTGGGATGCAGCTAACCGGGCAGGTACAGGTATGGTGTGCTATAACCAGTAGGGAACAATGGTGGACATGAGGGGTCACACACTGACATCACACGATCCACTGCAAGCAGAGGCGAATGCACTCATTCAGGCCCTGGGGTATGTATTGGAGAGAGAACCAACTGGAGACAAATTCGTAATTTACATGGATTGCAAAGTGTTACTGGAAGCGGTACAGACTGGTACAATAGAGAACATACCATCCTGGAAAGCCGGGGAAGATGTAATGCGATGTGTGGAGCTTTTCAAGGCAGTGCAGCGATACACAACACTAACATATGCACACAGAAAACACCTGGTCCATCCTCATAAGATAGCCAACAGATTCAGAAGACTGACAGCACAAGAAGGGGAACTACAGGGACTACAACTAGCAAGGCAGATGGGAATCGCAACAGAGCTGGATCAGGAAATGTTCACCATGAACTAGGAGTAGGACTATGGATTTAATTTTATTTAAGTAATAGCTTAATTATGTACTGTAACTTTATCTCTCACCAAATTGTAAGGTTCTGGTACCAACACTGGTACACTAGACTAGCTATGGTAACGTAGGTAATTTTATATTCTGAACAATGTAAGCTCCAGTTTATATTCAATATATTACACCTACGGGTTTCTCTCAAAAAAAAAAAAAAGAAAACCTACCTTTTATTTTATTTTTTTAAAAAGCAACAAAACTAAACAGAGAAATTGCATTAAAAAAAAGGTCAAGCCTTTCTTTCTACATAGATCGAGGCCCGTGCTCTATAAATAACGCATGCAAACTCTTCTCTTCCATCATCTCAAGGCGCTCCTCTACCATAGTTAACAAAGTTTAAACAAGCCAAGTTAACTATGGTGAGCCGGGCAACCATTATTACTCTGCTTGTGCTTGGTCTCATCAGTTCCTGCTATGGCCAGGTGAAAGTAGGCTATTACGAAGGCAAATGCGGGGCCAAGGATGTCGAGTCTATTATCAAGGGTATCGTCAATGCCCGCTTTGCATATGACCCAGATATCGTTGCATTCCTCCTACGCCTCCAGTTCCATGATTGCTTGGGAAATAAGGTCAAATATCAACTGCCTTGTATATATTTACATACATAGTTTAGTTTAAACAATATTATCACAGCTTTTACCGAGTCATCCTTCAAAATCATATTTTGTGTTTTTGAGAAAATATGTATGAGAAATATTGATAACCCAAATACAGAAATGTGATGCATCACTACTGTTGCGGGGCCCGAACAGTGAGCAAACTGCTGTCCCGAACTTCACTGTTAAAGGCTATGACCTGGTTGATACCATCAAGGCAGCATTAGAGCAGGAATGCCCAGGTGTGGTCTCTTGTTCTGACATCATTGCAGCTGCTACTCGAGATGCAGTTGTCGCAGTATGTTAATTAAACTTAAAAGTTTTGGTGCATCTACCTTATACCAATTAATATTACTGGCGAGATCTTCTAACAACTACTATATGTTATGTTGCATTTCTTCTTTTTATCAATAAATATTAGGCTAAAGGAAAGTACTTTGCGGTACCATTGGGAAGAAAGGATGGCCTGGTTGGACTAGCATCTAATGTTGATCTACCAGCACCAGATATCTCTGTTTCTAATGCACTTGCATATTATGGAAACCAGGGCTTCAGCCCCTTTGAAACAGTTGTTTTGCTAGGTAACTAATCGTTAAATTTAAAAAAAAATTGAAAACAAAAACTGTTAAAAAATATATATTAAAGGGTAAAGACTAAAGAAACTCATTAATTACATAGTTGACATCTTCTTTTCTTATTTTTAGGTGGACACACAGTTGGAGTGACGCACTGCAATGTCATCAAATATAGGCTATACAACTACAATGGCACTAATAAGCCCGACCCAAGCTTGAATGCCTTCTATGTTTTTTTCATCAGCAGCTTTATTTGCCAAAATAACCCCTCGACTGACACCAACGTTGTCTTCTTAGATGGTCCTGACAGTGTACGCACAGTTGACAACTTGTTTTACCAGAAGCTGCTCGAAGGCAAAGGTGTTCTCCCGATCGATAATGCATTGGCGTTCGATTCAAGTACCTCTTCATTTGTTAAGACCTTGGCTGGTAATAATGATTACTTCTTGGACCTCTTTGGCAAGGCATTGGTAAAGATGGGCTTGCTCGGTGTGTATACCGGAAACCAGGGTCAAATCCGAAAAGTATGCTACAAAACAAACTAAGTCTCCATCATCAATTTATCTCTTCCTCATCTTTTAGAGACCTTTGTTTTTTGTTCAATCATGTTTTGATTATGCATTCTTTGTATGTGCTGTGTTCTTTAATTTTTTTTTTTATGTAACTTTCAATTTCCATGATATTTGGGATTATGTCTTTGATTGAGTAATCATGCATGTACTAAATGGGATCTTTCGAAAAATATTGAGTTGAAACAACTAATCAAATTGAGATAAATTGAGCAAATGTCATGATATATACATGATTCGGAAATTTATAACAGAAATCAGGATTGGTAAATAGTCTGTTGAACAGAAATTGGCGACTCAAATGAATTTCCATCGATTCGTATCGGAAACTTAAAAGAACTTTTTTTGGGTACAATTGTTAAATAATTAGATAAAAGAATGATAAAATAAAAAACTTGATGGACCAACAAGGTCTGCCTGAAAGTTGTTATTTAGATGCAAAGAGAGAGCCCATGGTTCGCAATTAGCATTACAGCCAGTGGAAACACCCTACCAATTTCTTCAATGCCGTTCAATCCTGATCGCTCCCCACCCTTGCGCATCAATCAAGAAAACACTGTGATGAAGGATTGTTCCTCCAAGTCACTAGTCTCAGTGGAGTAGAGTGTGCGGATTAGGGCTTTCATTGCAGCAGAAGTCATCAGTATCAGACAATGCAGGTGTTTTGATCGGATTAGGTTGAGTGACAACAGGTTTAGCAGGACTGGGTGGATTGTTTGTCACCGATCGGCAAGTCACCGAGCAATGCCCGAGCTTGTTACACACGAAACAGAGCAACTGGTTCCGACAATCAATGGCGGTATGACCTTTATCCGCACACCGAAATCATACTGGTGCCGTTGGAGAAGATGAAGCGTGTAGTTTCTCAATTTTATTGCGCAAAAAGGAGCCTTGCGTGATCGGACGCATCGCTGCAACGCCTCGAGGATGCCAGTACGATTTGACATTTTGGCGCATAGTCGCAGACTTGTTTCTCGCACTTGAGGCAGGCTGGAGCAGCGTCGTTTTGAAAGAAACGTTTGGATCAACTTTTTTCAGGCTATTCACCATGGCTGACTGTTGCTCTTGTCCTTGATTTTTTCTTGGTTATGGCAGAGATGCCCGGGGGGTTTGTGTGTGTGGGTGTGGTGGGGGGGGGGGGGGGGGGGTGGGGTGGGGTGGTGTTAGGGAGGGGGCAGTAGGGAGTGAAAACCACTAAAGAGTGGACTGCAGGGAAAGGCGACGTGCTTTGAAAGAGGGGTGTGGGGCGGGCCCGTTATGTCGCTTCGTTCATTGTGTACTTTTCATGTTGAAAAAAAAATATACATATCTAATGGTTAAAAATGTGGAAACACTTCAGCTGAAATGCTATTGAAAGCATATTAGCCGAACTCATAAGAATTAAGTTGGTCATCTGAAATGTATTGAAAATTTAAAATTGAAATTGTTGTTAAATTAGGAAACTTAAGTTGGCTAATTTTCAATTTTCAATTCGTCTTTAACATTGCCAACTTAATTCTGATGAAAGTGCGTTATTTTATAAAATAAAAATATAATGCTAATGGTGTTAACTATTTTTAATGGTTTAAAAAATAATATTAATTTCAAATAATATTGTCTAATTTTTGGAACGTGAAAAATTAGAATAATGAACTATACAATAAAAATAAACTTAGATATATCAAACCGAAAGCTCTTGACTTTTTGGAAGTATATAATACTAGTTAAGTATGTCGGTTTTGAAAATGATAGTTGGTTTGAAATGGTAAAAATTGAATATGCGTTGCACGTTAAATTAAAATATTTCGGTTATTGAGTTCTGAATACTGGAAAGTATAGGGGAAGAATATATAAGAAAAGAATAAAAATAGGGGAGGAACTAATTTTATTTTGTTTTCAAAACATTGATGTCCAATACGTCAGAACTAACAAACACAACTGGAATTAAGTGGAAGCCTTGCAGGGGTGAATTTGACAATTAGAATGGATATAATCCTCATCTTTAATCTAATTCAGCACACCAGATTTAGTCATATATGGGCTGCGCAGTC
This sequence comes from Carex arenaria, assembly GCA_964058825.1. Lineage (NCBI taxonomy): Eukaryota > Viridiplantae > Streptophyta > Magnoliopsida > Poales > Cyperaceae > Carex > Carex arenaria. The sequence continues at coordinate 887,626 of CAXKVW010001708.1, forward strand.
TTTTAAAGCCGGAATGCTAATTTGAGAACCACGGGCAGCCCCTTTGTATCTAGATAACAACTTTCAGGCAGGCCTTGTTGGTCCATCAAGCTTTAATATATTCTGTTCTTAATTTTTTCTAATTATTTAATAATTTTACGATTTTTTTTTAAGTTTCCGATCCGAATCAATGGAAATTGATCTGAGTCCCAAATTTCTGTTCACCAGACTATTAACCAATCCAGATTTCTGTTCTGAATTTCCGAACCATGTATGTATTTCAAGTCATTTGCTCAATTCTCTCAATTTCATTAGCTTTTTCAACTCAATATAAGATCCCATCCAATACATGCATGATTACTCAATCAAAAATATAATCCCGAGATAAAATTTCATGGAAATTAAAAATTACATTAAAAAAAAAAATGAAAGAACACGACACATACAAAGAATGCATAATCAAAACATGATCGAACAACAAAAAAAAAAAGGTTTCTAATAAAAGATGAGGAAGAGATACATTGATGATGGAGACTTAGTTTATTTTGTAATACTTTTCTAATTTGACCCTGGTTTCCGGTATACACACCGATCAAGCCCATCTTTACCAACGCCTTGCCAAAGAGGTCCAAGAAGGCATTATTATCAACAGCGAGGGTCTTAACAAATGAAGAGGTTAATGGATCAGACACCAATGCATTATAGATCGGGAGAACACCCTTGCCTTCGAGCAGCTTTTTGTAAAACAAGTTGTCAACCGTGCGTACACTGTCAGGACCATCTAAGACAATATTGTTGTCTATCGAGGGGTTATTTTTTGCAGCTAAAGTTGCTGAGGTAATAAACATACAAGGCATTAAATTAAGCTTGAGTCAGGCTTATTAGTGCCCTTGTAGTTGTACAGCCTGTCCTTGATGACAATGCATGCAGTGCGTCACTCCAACTGTGTGCCCGCCTAAAAATGATAAAAGAAGATATCGCATTGTAATGAGTTTCTTTACCCTGTAATATATGTTCTTTACTCGAGTTTTTTTTTTCAATTATTCTTGACCTATACACGTGTAGTTGCAATAGCAGTTAATTACATAGCAAAATAACTATTTCAAATGAAGCCCTGCTTTCCAGAATATGCAAGTGCATTAGGAACAGAGATACCTATCGCTGGTAGATCAACATTAGATGCAAGTCGCCTTATATTTATTGATAAAAGTAAGAAATGAGAAGAAAAAAGAAATTAGACAACATAACATATAGTAGTTGTTAGAAGATCTCCCCATTAATATTAATTGGTATAAAGTAGATGCACCAAAACTTTTAAGTTTAACATACCGCGACAACTGCATCTCGAGTAGCAGCTGCAATGATGTCAGAACAAGAGACCACACTTGGACATTCCTGCTCTAATGATGCCTTGATGGTATCAACCAGGTCATAGCCTTTAACAGTGAAGTTCGGAACGGCAGTGCCGCAGTTTGCTCACTGTTCAGGCCCGCAATAGTAGTGATGCATCACATTTCTGTATTTAGGTTATCAATATTTTTTAGACAGATATTTGCTCAAAAATTCAAAATAAGATTTTGAAGGATGAAACTTAACGAAATAAACTTACAAAGAATAAAAAAAAAAGTTACTTGATTGAAAAAAAAATTAGTCTCGGTGATTATATTGTACACATAGCATAGAATAAAATATTTCGTAATTTATCAAGATGGATACTGTAAAATCATAAAATGGATATTGGTGGTTAAAACCACTAGGTGTATATTGTAAAACAACAAGGTTTAATACTCCATATCACCTCTCAAAAATGTCTCATCCTATCTCCTCTAGATCGCCTCTCTCTCATCCCTCTTCTCCAGATAGCTACAAGATGTATACTTTAAAAATACAAAGTGAATACTGTAAAAAAACAAGGTTAATACTCCATATCACCTCTCTCATCTCTCTCCTCCAGATTGCCTCTCTCATGTTGTCTCCTTCTATATCTCCTTCAGATTGTCTCTTTCCCATCTCTCTTCTCCAGATTGTCTCAAGATGGATAATATAAAACCACAAGATGCACTGTAAAATCACAAGGAGAATACTGTAAAAAAAACAAGGTTAATACTCCAGATTGCCTCTGTCTCATCTCTCTCCTCCATATCGCCTCTCTCATGTCTCTCATCTCGCTCCTCCATATATCCACAAGATGGATACTGTAAAACCATAAGATACATACAGTAAAAATACAAGGTGAATAATGTAAAACAACCAGGTTAATACTCTTGATCGCCTCTCTCATCTCTCTCCTTCAGATCATGACCTCTCTCTCTCATCTCTCTTCTCCAGATCGCCTCTCTCAAATCGTCTCTTTATATCTCCGTAGTTGGAGCAACGGCTAGGCTGACAGCCTGGCACCATGGGAAGAGAAGAGAACAAGAGAGATAGAGATCTTCAGGAAAAGAAAAAGAAGGACAGATCTAGATTGAGTCTCTGGAGGAGAAGAGAACAATTTTTTGAGAAACAACGATAATAGGAGAAATTTTAGAAAGAGGTCAGAGGAACGATTTTGGAGAACGGTTAAGGTGGATTGATAAGCCTTAATTATATACATTTTTTATATGGGTTTGACATTCAAAACTTGACTAATTTCCTTGTATTTTAGTTTATTTTAATTTAGAATGCACAAAAAATCAAGTTACTGCCAAAGTCTATTTAAATTACAGAAAATGAAGCAAATTGTAGATCTTCTTGCAAGCTTTTTGAAAAGTGGTAGAACACTGAAAACAGAGTTATGAGTGATGATTTATGCCTGTTTGAAGTTTGGTTCACAGAAAATTCCAGATAGTTCTGCGGGTTGATCTGGCCGCACGTTTGGCTGCACAAAATTGTAGCTGCCGACACACAGTTCGTATTTTAGTCATCATTTGGTCATACAAACTCCGATTTGGGGGAATCAAAGCTTGATGGAACCAGAATAACGAGATCTACAAATTTCATGAAGGAAACAAATCCAAATTCGAAATATATAATTTTGTACAGCTTCACTAATGGGAGCACCAGCTGGAATTTATTGTCATATTCACGAAATCTTCACGCAATTTACTTTCAAATCTTGTTTGATTGCTCCTAAGTCACAAAAATTGTTATATATTGGCTGGGAGGCAGCATAAGAAGGACATCTTCCATTCCATCTTTTATTCAATATTTTACTTAACCTAATTTTTCACATCTCTCTACTCTTCTCACGCGATTCAAGGAGATCAAATGAAGGATTGAAGGTTGCTCGAATGGACCAAAGTGAAGACAAGGGGCAGCAAGCTAGGAGATTGGTGTATTCTATTTTCTTTTTTATTTTTCTTAGTTTTTATCATGTCTACCATTGTATTTCTTTTGAATATTAGTGCACCCATGAGATGCTAGATTTCCTCTCTAGGGGCTTAGACTTTAAGCATGAATTTGTGTTAAAATCTATCTTACTTGGATGGTTTTCTTTATTATTATTATTGTTTGCTTGCATGTTTGCTTTTGTTGATTTTATTGTTCATGTGATTGCTCGATTTGTGTGCTTGTTAATTTGTATCCCGTTTAAGTCTAAACAACTTGAATTGATTAGGAGCAAGAATTGATGGTACCAAATTATGTACATGAATAACCTTAGGATTGAGATTAGAAATGACCAAATCTAGTTCTTAATCTGGAACCACAAGAAACAAAGGTTGAATTGAGATGAATGACTTAATCGTGAAGTCTCATATTTAATTGGGACCCCTATAATTGAACCAAATATCGTATGAAGAACTTAATCGTGAAGTATTGGTATTTAGGGATAAACTAGGCTAACCTATGCTTATGATCTAGACCTCTAGGGTGAAGAACTTAATTGTGAAACCCGAGTTGTTTAGGCACGCCATTAATTCACGAAAGTGACTCTTATTGACACTTTAGGCTTAGACACCCCATCAAAGCAAACATGAATTTAGAAACCGAGTAAATATATATTTGACCAAGTGATTGTATTCCAAAAGCCCCTGGACTTCTCTCTAGTGAATCACAGAGCTCATTTTTATTCGTTTGTTTAAATTGTTTGTTTAATTTCAACTATCAATCGGGTATTGAACCCACAAAAACAATTTGCAACAAACCCCCTTACTTTTATTGTACTATTTTAGAGTTAATTAATTTAGTAAAAAGTAATATTTCCTATTATTTTTGAATCGATACCTAAACTACTACAATGATAGATTGTATGCTTGCAACTAATCTATTATTGTGTACTAAGGTTTATAAATTTAAAAGTGGAAAAGTATATTAAATTGACCAAGAATCCTATACCTAAAATAAAAAACATTGCTCAGAAGCCTTATTCGATTGGCGTGGGTAAAAAAAAGTTACAAAAAAACTGGTATAGAAATATTTTCTCTAACAGAAAACTTTCGAAGTGGAAAAGACAAAAAAAAAACGAAGAAAAATGTCTGTCAAAAGGAAAATCTCTTTTCTACCTTTTGTTGAATCTATATCACTTTAAGGTATATTATTTTTTTAGTTTAAATTCGGTCCGTTCATTATAACTAGCACGAATCTTAAAAACTCTGTACCTAACAGTTTTGGATGGAATTAGCTCAAATTTTGATCGAACTATTTGAATTGAAACTCAAACAGTGCATTACCTCATAGTCTAACGGGCCTCACGATTATTAGAAAAGACGGTCATTCAATCATTATTCTAACGGCGTTTGCTAATAATTATCACATTTCCAAATCAAATATCTGGACCGTTAAACAAGTGTGTTGACCATGTGGCTTCATCCGAATTAAATCTCCACAATTGAGAGGAGAAGAGTGGTAATAAAGAGAGTATCCTCTGAGATATCTCAAATTTTGCGTGACCGACGTGTACGGTGTCTATCGCGGGGGCAGTATTATTTGTGATTTGAGATTCGTGCAAAACTTATTTGTACGGTTGAGATTTTCTAAAAATACACTCAAAGTTTGAGATATCTCAGAGGAAGCGAATTATAATTCTAGGCCACTCAGTCATACAATTTTTAAATTGAATATATATATATTTTTTAAATAATTAAATCCGAAATTAATGTACGGCTGGAAGAGGGTCGTCGGATAAAATCTCTTTTTTTATCTCCAATCTCGGATCCGACTCCGCTGCTTGCCAGCAGGACCCTGCTTTTCCAAATCAAACCATTAACCTGTGTTGAGATTCGTGCATAAAAAAAAATTAATGGTTTGATTTGAAAAGGCAGTGTTGGACTGTTGGATCCCTCCAATCTCCCAACAATTCCAAAATATATCTTGATTATGTACCTTAATGTAATAAATCAGCTGTTATTTCAAGGGAATAACAGGAATCTGTTATTTCGATTTCAACTATTCAAAAAATTTAATATATAAATCCCAAATAAAAAAATATTTTTATAAATGAATCTAACAGGTTCCTGTTTCTAACAGCAGATTTATTTCCATACAGTAATATTCTGTCGTCCGGTAAACCAATGCCCTTCACTTCTTATATAGGATTCAACTACTAATTATTTGACAAAATCATAAAATATGATTCAAAATTATCGTCGAGCAGAAGTGTAATTAGAATTTAAATTCAACTGAAATATGAAATACAAATAATTCCTAATATGTGATGGTTAGAATTTAAATTCAAACTTTCATAACAACTGAATAAAATTCTAATCACCAAACTACAAGTACATATTTAACATTCTACGAAGAACTAAATTATATGACAACTTAAAAAAATTTATTAAATTTCAATATACATTTTTTTTTTTAAATCAATGCCCTGACTTACAGTCTGTAATACGCTATAGTATAATTCGTTAGACCAAATATTTATTAGTGAAGCTCCTAAAGCTCATCTTGTAGTCATTTATAGATTTTTTTTTATTTATTAGAAATAAATGAATGGATTTAAACGAAACAAGCACCCTCGTTCGGAAATTCTAAAAAACAACTACAGTGGAAGGTGAAGGCATACCATGAACTTTAAATCTAAACTCTCCACCCTCCATTATAGCAATCAGGGGCATAACCAGGAATGAAAACTAGGGAGGGCGAAATGCAGTCGAAGATGCGGTAGCAAAAAATTTTCTCTCCAGCGCAACGGACTAAGGGTGCCAGTTTTAATAAATAGCAGTAGTTTGAATGACAGAACAAACTATATCAGTAGTTTTAAAATCAACGGGCTGAGGGTGCCAATTTTACTCTCTAATTTTTCTGGTTCCGCCACTGGTTGTAGCAATGCTACAGTGAAGTTGTTTTTAAGAATTTCTACATCAAAAATATTTGTTTCTTTTAAATTTATTTCTTTTTATATTTTTAAATAAATAAATATCATTTATACATCATAATTTCGGAAAAAAAATATTAACAAAATGAGAACCTGACTTCATTTTCGTTATGCTAAATATTGCATTTGAAATGTAGAAAATATTATTGTGTACATTGTCATGAGTAGAACTAGGGTGTTTCTAAGTTTACCGACTCTTTTTGTAAACTCCACTTTAAAATCTACTAGATTAACTTCAAATGATACATTTGAATTATTGAAACTCGTCTACCTTACGAGTGATGCATCTACGTACAAAAATTTTAAAATTTTGAATTAATTTAGTATAAAGTCAAGCAGTCAAAATTAGATGGTCTATAAATTAATTTTAATGCATTAACTTTTTGAACGTGTTTTGATCACTTGACTGTATACAAAATTAATGCTAAATTTTAAATTTTTTACATGTAAATGCATCAATTGTAAGGTAAACGGATTTCAACAGTTCAGATTTATCTTTTAAAGTCAATCCAATAAATTATAGAATTGAGTTTACAAAAGAGTTGATGAACTTAAGATTAAGAACACCCTTGTTCTATTCCATTGTCATTGTTTTTGTTAAGCTGAGTCCTATCACAAATTTTGTTTTCATACATCAAATCACATTAAATTAATTAAAAAAATTCAGATTGATTAGGTTGTAATTCCAATCATTCATTCCGAATTGCTAAGAATATATGCGTTGATATAAATATGAAAGGCCGTGTACATCACAAAGAAAGATATGGAAAATTTAATTCATCCTCTCAGATTTGAAGTTTTAATTAGCAATTAATTAATATCATTTTCTCCAACTTCCATTTATTACTCAGCATCAATAAAAAGGTAAACGGATTCTATGAGGTCCTCATAGAATCCGGACTCCATTATCCCTTGATCCAAGCACATCATGTGCCAAGTTGAATACAATTAAGATAGCACTACGTGCACTTGATGAGCTCTTAAGACTAATAATTTCATTAATTTAATAATTTCACTAAGTATCACTATTCAAAAGACCCTCAAATTAAACTGTTCGAGCCAAAGTCTCCATAAAATAATTACTCATGGTTCTCTATGGCAACAGAATGCAATTACTTCTGTGTAATAATTTGCTAAAGTCAAAATGACATTTAGAACAATATTTCAAGAAAATAAATAAACCTTAAATACAACTTCAGGAAAGACTTGAGGAAATTTAAAGTTCACTAACCAAGTACAAATTGCATCCTTCTAAATGCCACAAAATATCTAATCTTCCATTTATTATACTCAGGGGTGAAGTCAGAAGATAGAATAAGATGGACGAAAATTTCCAACATAAGGCATAATTTTGTAATTATTTTATATACAAGCATATTTTTTGTATTTTTTTAATGAAAACGCAAGACAAAAAAACAGATATTTTGAAAAAAAAAAAATATGATCAAGAGTAGACAAATACCTCCCCTAAACCCTACTGGCTCTGCTCCTGATTAGACTTGATCATAATTCGTTGGATCAAACGTGGTTATATTTTACTATATGCATTAAAAAATGAAGTTTAGATATCTAAACGTGAGGACGAGTGGAAACTGGAAACACACAAATTTGAATTTGTAAAGGATATGCTGGCGGGGTCAACTCAAATTTAGGACCAGTTTAGATACTCTGCTTAACATATATTAAGAATAAGTATATTTAAGCCTCTTACTAACAGAGATTGTGAAATATAAATCATAATGGCATCGAGAACCAGCCTATAGCAAAGACAATGCATACTCTTTGTGTGAAAAATAATTTGTATGAAATCCGGATGGAGATTCCTTTTGACCTCCGACTATTAAGAGAAAAAAAATAACATCATAGAATACCTAAAAAAAATAACATAGTAAAGACATAATATATATGATGTTTATGTTCTGTCAATAACAAGTAACATCTATGATGTTTATGTGTTAGTGTACTTTCATGTAATGAAATTTGATGTATATTTTTGCATTCATTAAATAATTTGAAATTAGCATTAGTTAATTTCATATACATAAATTTGTAACAAAAAAATATTAATGGTAAGACATTCTGGGAAAATGTTGTCAGTAATTGAGGGTTTAAATTGTACAGCTTTAGAAATAGAAGGGTGTCATGCATGTATTGGTCAAAAGGCAAACTTAAATGCCCAATGAAAAATTACTTTCATGTTCAGAAATCTAATTCATATCCATAGCCATGTGTAATCCGCCTAGCTAGCCATTGCATACCAGCACCACAATTCCGAGGCATATAAAAATTGGATTTGGGTTGACTTTTAGTGTTGTCAGGTTAATTATCAGACTCCATTTTTAAAAGGTCAGTAATTGTTAGCAATATATATCCATTGCAAGTAACCATTCTTCTCCATCAATAAGTTGGGTTTATTAGACTAATATATTCTCGTAATCTGTACTATATATCATAATATATAATATATGTCAACTTAAATATTGCTCCTACTAACTTTAGTAATATATGCTTAATATACACTAATTAGCAAAATTTTGAATCCAAAATAAACATCCCAAATCTTGGGTAAAAATATTGAATAGTAATATTTTAACTCTATTGTCTGCATTGTATGAAACCAAAACTACGATGTCAATATCTTTACTCCAAATCTTGCATAACAATAATAGACATCATTACAAGTGATAATTAAATCCGGTGGAATCAATAGACTCCACTGAAATTTAAAAAATTATCCTTCATATTATATTATTTTTTTCAAAATAAGTCAAAAAATTATTGAAGAATCCTCTCAGTTAACATTAATTAACTGGCCAAACCTCCTGGTTCATTATTTCAAAATAAATATATGGTTCAAGGAAAAATGAAAGAAAAAGGAGAAAGCACTTGGGATAAAACAAAATGGTTGAATGATTTACCAAAATTTTGCCTACTTGTAAATGATAAGTATTTTGCATCTTAATTATCATGAATTAACAATGCAAAATTATAACTGACCAGCAGCCCCGAGACCACAAAATTCATATAATAGATTACTGATACATAATTAATAGTTCTAGGGTTTAACTAAAACCGTCCATGCTCATTATATAAATACAATCCTCTGTCTGTCTGTCAGAAACTTCCCTGTTCTCTCTTCCTCTCTCTTTCTTAAAACAACAGAAAGAAAAGGGAGAGAGAAGAGAGGCAAAAGAAGAAGGAAAAAAAAAGATGGAGTGCCCAAACGCACTGAGGACAACACTATTAGAACTCTTATTAATACTTGATCTCGCTGCTGTCTGTCACGGCAGGCTGCGGTATGGCTTCTACAATGGTAAATGTGGGCAGCACAATGTAGAAGCAGTCATACAAAGTATCGTTAAAAATAGCTTCACGGCAGATCCAAAGATTGTTGCGGGTCTCCTTCGGTTGCAATTTCACGATTGCGCTGTCAATGTGAGCATTTTCTTTTACTTCTAAAGCAAACTGTAAACGTTATGTTCTTTGTAATGATTTATTATTTATGTGATGACAGGGGTGTGATGCATCAATACTGTTAGACGGGCCATATAGTGAGAAAACAGCGAGTCCGAATTTGAGCGTGTTTGGGTATGACCTGATTGATCAAATTAAAGTGGTACTGGAATCAGTGTGCCCCGGTGTAGTCTCCTGTGCTGATATCATTATTGCCGCAACCAGAGATGCTTCTGTTATGGTAATCAAGCTCTCAAATTAACATGCCAATATTTATATTTTCGTTTTTTCTTGTCATTTACTTTTCAAATCCATTTCCATTTTTGTTTATCAATTTGTTTCTGTTTGGATGTGTGAATGTATCAGGCTGGGGCAGCTCCATTTCAGGTACAGTTGGGTAGAAGGGATGGCATGGTCTCGCTTGCGTCACATGTAAATTTACCATCACCGAACATACCGGTTCCAACTGCAATTCAATTCTTTCAGTCTAAAGGGCTCAATCCATTTGACATGGTTCTTCTATTAGGTAGCACCAATTCTATTGCTATTGAAAAATAATATCATCTTCTTATTAGTACATGTCGAAATTCTCCTTGTCATTAACTGATCATCCAAGAACTGCATTTCCCTTTCAGGAGCCCACACTGTCGGAATATGTCACTGCTCAACAATCAACGACCGTTTGTATAATTACATGGGCACGAACAAACCCGACCCCACCATGAACCCAGCCTACATGACCATTGTCCAAAACAATTACTGCCCGAAAGGCCAGTCAAACAACAATTATGTATACCTTGACGACCCATCAAGTGCTGAATCAATTGACAACAGCTTCTACAAGCAAATTTTGAACAACAAAGGTATTTTACCAATTGATCAGGCACTGGCACTCGACGGGTCAACCAGGTGGATGGTCAATCTTTTGGCCAACTCGACTGATTTCCCCAGTTTGTTCACACAGGCCTTGGTCAAGCTTGGTAGGGTTGAGGTGCTCACTGGTAAACGAGGGGAGATTAGAACAAATTGTAGAAGAATAAATTGAGTCAGCATGGAGTTTCTTTTTTTTTTTTTTCCTCCTTTGTATTCATTCTATTAATTAGTTTTCCTTTTAATTTTTGTGGATGTAGCTGTACCAGTTGTATACTGAATTAACTTAGTTTATTATGTCGTTAATCCCAATACTGTTGCTTCTTTTTCGGTACTCAAATTAGCTCTTTTTATAACATAACAGCCGTAGGAGTCGGAGCCGCCTTGATTTCAGTTAGACATTTATGGCACATTAAAATATGAGCCGTCCATCTGATTTATCACCATTCGGAACTGTAAAAGGATCAGAATACTGAATATCTTTCCTGTGCTCCTCGTTTAATCATAGACGGAGAACAAATATTTGTTTTGCGGTGAGGAAACAGCATTTGATAAAGTAGACCGAGTTTTGAGCAATAGAACGAGTTTAAAGAAAGTCTAGTTGATTATTAGATCCCTCATGTATATAATTGCTGAGAAAGGCACTAATACTGTCACACAATAATTTACCTCACCTTGACAAAATACATAGGTTCTTCCTTTGCATTCATCCAGATAATCTATTATAGATCTTTTGGCTATTTCTCAAGTTTCTAACAGTCATTATCTTGCCATTTATTAGATTTCTGACAGTAACAATCTTCATGTGTTTCTCTTTTCTGAGTCAACAGATAAGAGCTGATATAGTAAAATCACCAGCATGTGAGTACTAATCATACAATCTGTATGTACCTCCCCAAGAAAACAAATCAACTATTTTTAATCACCATAATATTTTGTGAGAACAAATCAATAGACCAAAGTAATTCTCAAATTCCAGTTCAAAAAGAAAAACTGACACAGGAAAATAACAATTTACTACAAAATTGAAGCCTCTAATCTATTCCACAACAGCTAGCAGATCATCTGATTTAACAAAGACATGCTTCTCCTCCGTTCCCAGATCAACCTGCACCAACAAAATATATTATTTTATTTTGGAACTTCACATAAAGCACAAAGAGCATTGCCATAAGTACCATAATCTATATTGAACTAAATACCAAGATCTATATTCAACCCGCACATAGATTAGGCACAAAATAGGTTCTCAATTTCTCACTCCAAAACTTCTTTTTGTAACTATACGTCTTCTGCTGCCCTCATTTTAACTTCTCCTTTTACCAAATTATAGCTAATATGGGGTACTTAAGAGCACATTTAGAAAATACCAAGAAAAGATAAGAAGGATCAAGTACCTCATGTGCATTGATATCCGAAAATAATACCTGTACAGAAGGACATGAGCAGTCAAAACATGAAACCAATAAGAAATAAAACAGGAAAAACTACAATATAGCTTCTGTGATCTTCAAGTTTGTTCTGAAAACACAATGTGAAAATAAGGGTAAAGAAAAAAATACCTTGCTCCCGGCTCCAACCTCACTAACATCAGTGCCTACTGATAAAATCTAAAAAAACAAGATGCCATGTCAAAAATTAAAGACTTCATATTAAAGTTAAAAGCAGATAAAGAAAGCAAACATAAATTCCATACCTCACCCATGAGGTACCTCTCGAACTTGACAGCCGATTTAGGCAATAAAACACCTCCAGCAGATTTCTACAGAATTACAGAGAGAATTACTGCCTCAATTCCAAGCAAAGGTAAAACAGTGTTAAATGTACTACAAAAGAGTAGCACTATATTATGTTAGTAGCTGCCTTTCCCGAGTTATTTTGCCATTTCCAAGTGCTTGACCCTCAATTGATCCTTAAAATAGCCTTTTTTTTTTTTACTAAAAACCACCACCAATTGGTTGATGTACACTGTTTGGACTCAAATATTGTACCAAGGCATAACATAAAACATATTAAAATGTCATCATCTTAAGACTGGAATTCTTAAGCAATCAACATTTTTTGTTCCATTAAAAACCCGATGAACCGAGTAGTAACTCTAATATTTATCAGGCAAACACTTAAATTAACATGACAAGACATTCAAAAACGACTTTATTTGAATATCAAACAACCAATCTCAAAATTTGCTGAAATCAAAAGTTAAATTGCCAATGTTTCTTTATCATTAGATAAATTGTGTGTCATTTAGTGCAAATTATGAATGGTTTAGTCACCAAACCAAATGCCAATAACCATTATTTTTTCCAAATTGCTTGAAGCATGACCAATAAGTTCCTAATAAGGACCAATTAATACACAGCCTATGTAAATCATAAAGAACAAGTTCACAGTTTTATGTTTTTATTTTAATAAGTTGTAACCTTTCACAGTTATCACAAAATTTGTTATCAATATAAACTGTCAAATAGGCAATAGCACTTTCTTCCAACAGTCATCCATTCATATTATAATATTATATGTTCATGCACAAACAAATACAGTAAATGAAATCAATCTCTTACAACTCATTTCCAAGTGTGCCTTTGAAGATTATTAGTTATTCAAAATGAGAAAGAAATTACATCAGGGATTTGTTCGAGCCGAACGAGCACCCTATCACCTTGTGGAGCAACCTGATATAATTAAATAACACGCATTTTAACTCAAAATCGCACTTAACTGACAAAAGAAAGGAACTCTTTTTAATAGAAATGTAAAGCAATACCAAATCATTTTTTAAACTTCTTGAACAAAGAGAGAGGAGGGGATAGGGAGAGAGAGAAAGAGACCTTGGAGGGTTCCCATTTAAAAGCTGACACGCGAATGGAGCTCCGGCGAGGTAGACAGGCGCTTGGGCGAAAGGAGGGACGGAGAAGAGTAGGGTTTGCTGCCACGGCGAAGGATTGCGCCATGTGGGTGTCGAGTCACTCTGCGTGCTTGTGTGTTGTGTTTGCGAGATTTTAGACGAGAGCTTATCGCAATAGCGCACCTACAGCTACAATAGGAGACTTATGATTCGTAGACTCGTAGTGGAGGGTTTTCTAGATAGTTCGATAGGGATGACAAGACAAGGGGTAACGAATCTGGCGACTTGGGTTTATATGGGCTTAGTTATAAATGAGCGGCCCAATTAAATAAACCTTCTTACAAAAATGATGGCCCCTCCATGGGTTGGTCTTATTCATTCGGCACGTGGTAACGGCCCATAAAAGATAAATACAGGAAGGAATGGGATGCATAATATTTTAATGCCTTTATTTCACAAGATACACGTACGTCACGCTGGCAATTTATTAACTTGTATAAAAAAAGAATCTGTTTTGTGGTTTCTAAGTTTTTTTTTTTTTTTGATAAAAGTGATAGCCCATCTGTTTCATTACGGAACTAAAACATTTGTTCATACAACTAATGCCTATAACAAGAATTCAGACAACAATAAAGAAGCAAAGACTAGCAACTAACAAATACAGTAGCTACAACAACTAATAAGCAACTAACAAAGACTAACAAAGACTCGCATCAAAATCCAACACAAATAAAAGCTATATGACAGAAGAACTATTTATAAAAGTAGATGAGGTATTAGCAACCGAAGGATCAGATGGAGGAGAATCTGACTCAGAACTAGAAGAAGAAGACTCAGAACTAGGTGTAAGTAAACCAGCAGCTCTATCAATTTCATTATAAACCGCAAAATCTGCTAAGAAATCCTCCAAATCAGACCCTTCTAATCCAAGTGCGGGATCCGACTCCAAGGAGCTTTCCTCTTCCTAAGTATCTGAATCCAAAATCACTATTATTATACATGTTTGATTCAAAAAAGACACATCAAAAGATAAAATTAAAATTAATTAAAAAAAAAAAGAATTATCATTTCTAGCTTTGCACCAATAGGAGAGCTAAGTTTCTAACACACCTCAAGATCTTCGAATCCTTAATTTGCTGCTCGAGTCATATTAGGTAGCTGGGGTTAACAGTTGAGCAACTTCTTTGCTATTGCTAATCGGTCCTAATTAATTAATTAATTAATTATCTAGTATTTGTAGCTTTTACGTCGGTTTGTACCCTTCACACAACTTGAGCTATTATTAATTTCTACTTGAGTTTGGGGCTATGTCAGTTGCAATTTGGCATACAAAATTAATATTATAAGATAGCTGTGTTAATTTGCAGTTGCGATCTGCCCAAGTAATTTTGTCTCTTTTAATTGTAGCTAATAGATTGCTTCCCAAGCATGAGTTGACAGAGCAAAAAAATTGTTAGTCTTTTGACTTTAAACAAAAGTTTAAAGTTTTAATCAATTCTTTCACCATGTAAGAACTTTTATCCAATTTGATCACTTCCTGCCTTTTTAGCAAATGAAGTGACATCTATCCCATACTCCTTAACAATGATAGCTTATTAATATTATTAATGTTATTATTATTACTATTTATATTATTATTATTTTTTATTAAAGATATATAGGTTTATTATATGTGTGGCTTTCTTAAATATCCGACATTGATTGTTGATCTTCAGTGTCATTTTTTAAACCAATACTGATCTTCAACACTTTAAATATCGGTGTCATCGTTGTCGGACTCTATTCGACAGACCAACACTGAAAGAGAATTCTATATTGGTGTCTGATCATGTTCGTAGTATTAGTGTCGCAAATGAACTACTAAACATATGTAACTGTCAAATGACTAATTTTGAATTAGTAGAATTAATTAATTAATTAATAAACAGATGTATTATTGTTGTTGTCTTGCAGAGAAGGATGTAACTCACTGAGACACTGAGCACACTAGGGCATAATGTCAGTTCACGGCACTTTAATGTAGTTGTCAAACATAGTCCAATTTTGAAAGAGAAGCAAAATTGTTGCTGTCAGAGCTTGAAATAGGTGACACCCAATTTTGACTTGGCATTTTGTTAGCAAACAGAAGTAGTTGAAGTAATACTGTCACTTAGCAGCAAAATCTTGGGGGCCAAGGATTTGGAAGTTTGAAACTTTTACCTTTGTCTATTTCTCTTGATCACCTTCTTTCAATAGAGAAATTTATCTTCGAGAAATTTACCAACCTTTAAAAGAATCGAAATGAAAAATAAATCCACTAATTAAATTAAATGTTTCCCTGGCAATACCGACTTTTTAATCTATAACAAAAATATATATATATGAAATTCAAACGTAACATCAGATTGTCAAAATTTCAGAAAATAACACTACCGTTAACTTTACCAACGGTAGATTTGAACTCCTGCTGACAAAATCCACTAATTATGGCTAAAGGCTTAGATAAATTTAAGTTTCGATCAAATCTTTAATAATGATAAAGACAATGTTCTCCGTATGAAAAGTTACAGATTCAAAATCTAAATAAAAAAAATCTCTTGTAAATATTAAATAGTTGTGTACTTGACATCCAATTTTTACTTTTGAAAAAGAAAAAAAAAAACTATTTTCGATTATACATGACTCATGGAATGGATCTATAATAAAATTAGAGGTGGTTAGCTAGGTAAGCCACTCCTATAAATTAAAAAATAACAGTTCTATTTTTTTATAATGTATAACTTTTATAAATACTAATATCTTTTAACCCTTCCTTGAAAATTAGATTACATTATATTAATTTGTTCAAATTTTTCTAATTTGGTCCCCACAACTCAGTGTACAATATTTAGTTGCACCGTAAATAATATATAATTGTCATGTGGACAAAGATGTCTTTTTCCGTAAGATTTCGCCCCTATTCATTGCATCATATACGTTTCTCTTAACGAGAAGAGAGGCACCAACTGTCCATGTTAAACACAAGGATTAGGCACTTATGCAGAGTTGTTATAGACTTACAGGGCAATTTGAGTTTATCCGCACATTCGCTCTCTAGGAGAAATTACCAAATGCTCTTGACCCAGTTATATATATATATATATATTTTTTTTTTTTTAAATTGTTTTACCATATATTAATATAAGTACAAAATTACTCTTTTAGATAATCCAATTTTTTTTTAAAACTGTAACTTTGTATCTATTTAAATAAGTAAAGAATTTAAAAAATATATAGAATTTAATATTTAAACACATTTTAATATAAATATTATATTGAGTTGTTCGGATTTAATTTGAAAACAGAAATAAAGATGTGAAACATATTAAAACACAAAACTAACAGTACATTTTAACTCTTCTTATAATTTTGTCTATTATCAGGAACATCTACAAGTTCCTTCTCAACTTTCAAAGTTCCTTCTCCACTGAAAGTTGAAAGAAAAGGAAATGCGAGAGGATGAAAAAATGATGCCCAAATATGAAAATAAAAACTAGACAAAAAAATATTTTGTTTAATCGGTTAATTTGATTTGTTTGTTCAGCACTTTAGCGGGGGAGCAGCTTAGGTCCGATGTTCATCGGACTCAAACTGGGTCTGATGAATTATATCACCGTCCGATTCGCTTTAAGATTATTGCACTATACTTTAATATCCGTGCCTGTTTATTTTAATATACGTGTGCATGGATCTTAAAGTAAATCGGACGGTGGTGGAACCCATCGGATCCAGTTTGAGTCCGATGGAACTCGTCCCCTTTAGCGGATGAATAAAGTCGATCAACTGATTTGTGGCTTTGCACGAATAAAGATAATTGTCTGTCTGGTCCTTGCTGGCTCACCCTATAAATCCCACGGTTCATTTTTTGTTAGATTATTAAAAATTATGCCATGTAATGCTTCATGGATATATTATTGTATGGGGTCCGTCTACTTTATCTAATACAAGGGGAAAAATACTATTAATTTATGTAATCGTCTGTCTATATTTCTATGTATCATTAGTGTTGTATTCTATTTACTGGTTTATATCTTTATTAAAATTTAGGGGGAATTTCATGTATAACCCTCAAAAATCTCAAAATGACATATTCTCCCTCTAAAACTGATAATATCACGTGTACCCTTATAAACTTCAAAATTCACAAATTTATCCAATTTATTGAGTTTCTATTAAAATTCATTTTAAATTTATTAAATACCCATTTTACCCTTTATTAAAAAATAAAAAAAATGTAGAAAAAAATATTTCAAATATTAATTATTACTTCTACTTTTTCAGATACGTCATCAACTATCAAGGGCTTTATGGTGTAATCCGAATTTCTTACCTCAAACAAAAATCAGATATGCAAGAGGAACATGGATTCACATTAGTAAAATAACTACGTTCAAAATTAAACAGGTCGAATTGATCATTTCCTTTTTTATATGAATGTGAAAGATATTCTTTCTTATATTATTTCTTATATGCAATTAGTATTTCATTTTTGTTGGTCAATGCCGAAATTAAGGACGTATTTCACAAAAAAGGATGTCAAATTAGTTATTGGCTGGTTTGGTGTTCTTACTAAGATTGAGCTTGAAGGTGGAAGGCAGTGTCGGCACTAGCAGCACTACTAGCGGAAAAATCTGAGTTGCAAATGGATCATATGTGATGACAGTACAGAGAAAGAACAAAGGTGAATTAAATTAGAGCAAGGTGATCCTGGAATGCTTTTTGGTAGAGAGGTACCGGTACCATCACTGGTACACTGACCGCTTACTGGTACAGCACGATGAGATACTCGTACAAGGGTAAGAGCATGGGAGAAGTGCAGCCAGTGCTCCAAAATGCTTGTTAGTAACAAGAGGAGGCGGGAAGAGAAGTACCAAAAAAATGCTACATTGGGAACTGATATAGTGATTTACTGGTACAATGAAGATACGGTAGAGGATTACTATGAAGTCCTGTAATTTTCTTTATACAAATTTTTTACTTTCGTATTGACGACCTATCAATCTTTCAAGAAAATAAAGAGTTGCAAATGGATCTCTGGATTTGGGCTATCAGTTCAATCTCAGTTTTTCAAAATCCAATCTTTTTAGGTATGTTGTTTCGCAAAAAATCAATCTGTTGTTGTTTAGGTTAAGGGATTAAAAGGTAAATGAGTTTTAATAGAAAACAATAAGTTGTATAAATTTGTGAGTTTTTGAAGTTCAGAAGATTAAAAATATGATTTTATCAATTTTAGAGGGAGAATGCGTAATTTTTTAGAGATATAAATGAAAGTTCCTCTAAAATTTAATTTATTTTTTAACACATATTTATGTTCTCAGAACGAATACCAAAACAAGCAAACAAAATATTCTGCTTTAGTAAAAATCTATAAAAATGTTATAAACCGGAAGCTAGAACATTTTTGTCTTAAATGCAATGTTTCCATACAGACGTGTATTTCCTTACGAGGATACACGGGTTCTTTGGTAATGTAGGGACACTTAATTGTCCTTCGCAAATATTCATTGCACTGAGAGGTCATCTACAAATATAATTAAAATATTTCAATTTGCATGTTGTTGATCGCAAAAGACTTGCGGTCATCGGGTTTATTAATTTGGGTCAATTATAGAGCTGTAAATGATAACGATAGGGGTGTTAATGACATTCATTTATCCGTTTATTCTACCCGTATCATATTCAATAAGAGTCTAAGACGGGTATGAGTAATTTTTTTTTTCGTTAGCTTATTGGGTATGGGTATAGGTAACACTAATACAGAAAAATACATTCCTCACGGTCAAAAACAATAATTAATCACGGATGTGCTACCGTGACTCATGATGTCGTTTGTGAAAGTCTAAAGTTTTATCACCCCTTCAGCCACACCACACCACAGCCACACCCTTTCAACCACACCACTCCCCAGTTTCTGTTCTTTTAATACAAAATTTAATTAGTCCATTTATGTACCACTTAGAAACATCATTTACACTTGTCATAGTGCTTGCTCTTTGCAATAAAATTTGTCCTTGATCATGTGCTTACGAACCTCATTTGTATTTATTCTTTTTCTTAGGAGCCTCATTTTCTCTTGTTTGTGTGCTTAACAACCTCAATTGGCGTTGTTCATGTGCATAACAACTTCTTTTGCCCTTGATCTTGTGCTTATGAACCTCATTTGCATTTGTTCTTGTGCTTATGAACCTCATTTGCCCTTGTTCGTGTGCGTAACAACCTCAATTGTCGTGGTTCACATGCTTCTTAACCTCTTTTTTTCCCCTTGTTCTTGTGCTTAACAACATCATTTACACTTGTTCTTGTGCTTAACCACCTCATTTGTCGTTGTTCTTGCGATTTGCGACAAAATTTAACAGTGATCATGTGCTTACGAACCTCATTTGTATTTGTTCTTCTACTTAGGAGCCTCATTTTCCCTTCTTTGTGTGCTTAATAACCTCAATCGGTGTTGTTCGTGTGCATAACAACCTCTTTTGCCCTTGATATTGTGCTTATTAACCTCATTTGCATTTGTTCTTATGCTTATGAACCTCATTCGCCCTTGTTCGTGAGCTTAACAACCTCAATTGTCGTTGTTCATATGCTTCTTAACCTCTTTTGCCATTGTTCTTGTGCTTAGCAACATCATTTACACTTGTTCTTATGCATAAACACCTCATTTGTCATTGTTCTTGCGCTTTGCAACATAATTTCCCCTTGATATTGTGCTTATGAACCTCATTTGCATTTGTTCTTGTGCTTACGAACCTCATTTGCATTTGTTCTTCTCCTTAGGAGCTTCATTTTCCCTTGTTTGTGTGCTTAACAACCTCAATTGGCGTTGTTCGTATGCATAACAACCTCTTTTGCCCTTGATATTGTGCTTATTAACCTCATTTGCATTTGTTCTTATGCTTATGAACCTCATTCGCCCTTGTTCGTGAGCTTAACAACCACAATTGTCGTTGTTCATATGCTTCTTAACATCTTTTACCATTGTTCTTGTGCTTAGCAACATCATTTGCACTTGTTCTTATGCATAAACACCTCATTTGTCATTGTTCTTGCGCTTTGCAACATAATTTGCCATTAATATTGTGCTTATGAACCTCATTTGCATTTGTTCTTATGCTTACGAACCTCATTTGCATTTGTTCTTGTGCTTAAGAACCTCATTTGTCATTGTTTGTGTGCTTAACAACCACAATTGGCCTTGTTCGTGTGCTTATGAACCTCATTTGTCCTTGTTCGTGTGCGTAACAACCTCAATTGTCGTGGTTCACATGCTTCTTAACCTCTTTTTTTCCCCTTGTTCTTGTGCTTAACAACATCATTTACACTTGTTCTTGTGCTTAACCACCTCATTTGTCGTTGTTCTTGCGATTTGCGACAAAATTTAACATTGATCATGTGCTTACGAACCTCATTTGTATTTGTTCTTCTACTTAGGAGCCTCATTTTCCCTTCTTTGTGTGCTTAATAACCTCAATCGGTGTTGTTCGTGTGCATAACAACCTCTTTTGCCCTTGATATTGTGCTTATTAACCTCATTTGCATTTGTTCTTATGCTTATGAACCTCATTCGCCCTTGTTCGTGAGCTTAACAACCTCAATTGTCGTTGTTCATATGCTTCTTAACCTCTTTTGCCATTGTTCTTGTGCTTAGCAACATCATTTACACTTGTTCTTATGCATAAACACCTCATTTGTCATTGTTCTTGCGCTTTGCAACATAATTTCCCCTTGATATTGTGCTTATGAACCTCATTTGCATTTGTTCTTGTGCTTACGAACCTCATTTGTATTTGTTCTTCTCCTTAGGAGCCTCATTTTCCCTAGTTTGTGTGCTTAACAACCTCAATTGGCGTTGTTCGTATGCATAACAACCTCTTTTGCCCTTGATATTGTGCTTATTAACCTCATTTGCATTTGTTCTTATGCTTATGAACCTCATTCGCCCTTGTTCGTGAGCTTAACAACCTCAATTGTCGTTGTTCATATGCTTCTTAACCTCTTTTGCCATTGTTCTTGTGCTTAGCAACATCATTTACACTTGTACTTATGCATAAACACCTCATTTGTCATTGTTCTTGCGCTTTGCAACATAATTTGCCATTGATATTGTGCTCATGAACCTCATTTGCATTTGTTCTTGTGCTTACGAACCTCATTTGTATTTGTTCTTGTGCTTAGGAACCTCATTTGTCAATGTTTGTGTGCTTAACAACCTCAATTGGCGTTGTTCATATGCATAACAACCTCTTTTACCCTTGATCTTGTGCTTATGAACCTCATTTGCATTTGTTCTTGTGCTTATGAATCTCATTTGCCCTTGTTCGTGAGCTTAACAACCTTAATTGTCGTTTTTCACATGCTTCTTAACATCTTTTCCCTTGTTCTTGTGCTTAGCAACATCATTTACAATTGTTCTAGTACTTAACAACCTAATTTGTCGTTGTTCTTGCGCTTTGCAATATAAATTGCCCTTGATATTGTCCTGATGAACCTCATTTGCATTTATTCTTATGCTTAGCAATCTCATTTGCCCTTGTTTGTGTGCTTAACAACCTCAATTGGCGTTGTTCATGTACTTAACAATCTCTTTTTCCCTTAATCTTGTGCTTATGAACCTCATTTGCCCTTGTTTGTGTGCTTAACAACCTCAATTGTCATTGTTCATGTACTTAGCAACATCATTTACATGTGTTCTTGTTCTTAACAACCTCATTTGTCGTTGTTCTTGCGCTTTGCAACATAATTTGCCCTTGATGTTGCGCTTATGAACCTCATTTTACCTTGTTTGTGTCCATAACAACCTCAATTAGCGTTGTTTGTGTGCTTAACAGCCTCTTTTGCCCTTGATCTTGTGCTTATGAACCTCATTTGCATTTGTTCTTCTGCTTAGGAACCTCATTTGCCCTTGTTCGTGTGCTTATGAACCTCATTTGCATTTGTTAATATGCTTGTTAACCTCTTTTGCACTTATTCCTGTGCTTAGCAACATCATTAACACTTGTTCTTGTGCTTAACCACCTCACTTGTCGTTGTTCTTGCGATTTGCAACATAATTTGCCCTTGGTATTGTGCTTATGAACCACGTTTGCATTTGTTTTTGTGCTTAGGAACCTCTTTGCATTGTTCTTGTGCTTAGGAACCCCATTTCTCCTTGTTTGTGTGCTTAACAACCTCAATTGGCATTGTTTATATGCATAACAACCTCTTTTGCCCTTGATCTGGTGCTTATGACCTCATTTGCATTTGTTCTTCTGCTTAGGAACCTCATTTGCCCTTGTTCGTGTGCGTAACAACCTCAATTGTCATTCTTCACATGCTTAACCTTTTTTTCCCTTGTTCTTGTGCTTAACCACCTCATTTGTCGTTATTCTTGCGCTTTGCAACAAAATTTGCCCTTGATAATGTGCCTATGAACCTCATTTGTATTTGTTCTTTTGCTTAGGAGCCTCATTTTCCCTTCTTTGTGTGCTTAACAACCTCAATCGGTATGGTTCGTGTGCATAACAACCTCTTTTGCCCTTGATCTTGTGCTTATTAACCTCATTTGCATTTGTTCCTGTGCTTATGAACCTCATTTGCCCTTGTTCGTGAGCTTAACAACCTCAATTGTCGTTGTTCATATGCTTTTTAACGTCTTCTGCCCTTGTTCTTGTGCTTAGTAACATCATTTACACTTGTTCTTATGCTTAAACACCTCATTTGTCGTTGTTCTTGCGCATTGCAACATAGTTTGCCCTTGATATTGTGCTTATGAACATCATTTGTATTTGTTCTTGTTCTTAGAAACTCATTTGCATTTGTTCTTGTGCATAGGAACCTCATTTGTCCTTGTTTGTGTGCTTAACAACCTCAATTGGCGTTGTTCGTATGCATAACAACCTCGTTTGCCCTTGATCTTATGCTTATTAACCTCATTTGTATTTGTTATTGTGCTTATGAACCTCATTTTCCCTTGTTCGTGAGCTTAACAACCTCAATTGTCGTTGTTCATATGCTTCTTAACCTTTTTTTCCCTTGTTCTTGTGCTTAGCAATATCATTTACACTTGTTGTTGTGCTTAACAACCTAATTTGTCGTTGTTCTTGCGCTTTGCAACATAATTTAAACTTATTCTTGTGCTTATGAACCTCATTTCTATTTGTTCTTGTGCTTACGAACCTCATTTGCATTTGTTCTTGTGCTTAGGAACTACATTTGTCCTTGTTTGTGTGCTTAACAACCTCAATTGGCGTTGTTCGTAGGCATAACAACCTATTCTTCCCTTGATCTTGTGCTTATGAACCTCATTTGCATTTGTTCTTGTGCTTATGAATCTCATTTTCCCTTGTTCGTGAGCTGAACAGCCTTAATTGTCGTTTTTCACATGCTTCTTAACATCTTTTGCCCTTGTTCTTGTGCTTAGCAACATCATATACAATTGTTCTAGTACTTAACAACCTAATTTGTCGTTGTTCTTGCGCTTTGCAACATAATTTGCCCTTGATATTGTCCTGATAAACTTCATTTGCCCTTGTTTGTGTGCTTAACAACCTCAATTGGCGTTGTTCATGTACTTAAAAAACCTCTTTTTCCCTTAATCTTCTGCTTATGAACCTCATTTGCCTTTGTTCGTGTGCTTAACAACCACAACTGTCGTTGTTCATACGCTTCTTAACCTCTTTTGCCCTTGTTCTTGTACTTAGCAACATCATTTACACTTGTTCTTATTCTTAACAACCTCAGTTGTCGTTGTTCTTGCGCTTTGCAACATAATTTGCCCTTGATCTTGCGCTTATGAACCTCATTTGGTTCTTATGCTTAAGAACCTCATTTTACCTTGTTTGTGTGCATAACAACCTCAATTGGTGTTGTTTGTCTGTTTAACAACCTCTTTTGCCCGGGATCTTGTGCTTATGAACCTCATTTGCATTTGTTCTTATGCTTAGGAACCACATTTGCCTTTGTTCGTGTGCTTAACAACCTCAATTGTCGTTGTTCATATGCTTGTTAACATCTTTTGCACTTATTCCTGTGCTTAGCAACATCATTTACACTTGTTCTTGTGCTTAACCACCTCATTTCTCGTTGTTCTTGCGATTTGGAATATAATTTCCCTTGATATTGTGCTTATGAACCACGTTTGCATTTGTTCTTGTTCTTAGGAACCTCATTTGCATTTGTTCTTGTGCTTAGGACCCTCATTTGTCCTTGTTTGCGTGCTTAACAACCTCAATTGGCGTTGTTCGTATGCATAACATCTTCTTTTGCCCTTGATATTGTGCTTATGAACCTCATTTGCATTTCTTCTTGTGCTTATGAACCTCATTTGCCCTTGTTCGTGAGCTTAACACCCTCAATTGTCGTTGTTCATGTGCTTCTTAACCTCTTTTGCGCTTGTTCTTGTGCTTAGCAACATCATTTACACTTGTTGTTGTGCTTAACAACCTCATTTGTCGTTGTTCTTGTGGTTTGCAACATAATTTGCCCTTATTCTTGTGCTTATGAACCACATATGTATTTGTTCTTGTGCTTAGGAACCTCATTTGCCCTTGCTCGTGTGCGTAACTACCTCAATTGTCTTTGTCCACATGCTTCGTAACCTCTTTTGCCCTTGTTCCTGTGCTTAGCAACATTATTTACACTTGTTCTTGTGCTTAGCCACCTCATTTGTCGTTGTTCTTATGCTTGGCAACATAATTTGCCCCTGATCTTGTGCTTATGAACCTCATTTGCATTTGTTCTTGTGCTTAGAAACATCATTTGGCCTTGTTCGTGTGCTTAACAACCTCATTTGCCCTTGTTCTTTCGCTTAGCAACATCATTTACACTTGTTCTAGTATTTAACAGTCTAATTTGTCGTTGTTCTTCCTCTTTGCAACATAATTTGCACTTATTCTTGTGCTTGTGAACCTCATTTGCATTTGTTCTTGTGCTTAAGAACCTTATTTCCCCTTGTTTGTGTGCTAAACAACCCCAATCGGCATTGTTTGTATGCTTAACAACCTCTTTTGCCCTTGATCTTATACTTATGAACCACATTTGCATTTGTTCTTGTGTTTAGGAACCTCATTTGCCCTTGTTCGTGTGTGTAACTACCTCAATTGTCGTTGTTCACATGCTTCTTAACCTCTTTTACCCGTGTTCCTATGCTTAACAACATCATTTACACTTGTTCTAGTACTTAGCAACCAAATTTGTCGTTGTTCTTGGCTTTGCAACATAATTTGCCCTTGATATTGTGCTGACGAATCTCATTTGCGTTTATCCTTGTACTTAGGAATCTCATTTGCCCTTGTTTGTGTGCTTAACAACCTCAATTGGCGTTGTTCGTGTGCTTAACAACCTCTTTTGCCCTTGATCTTGTACTTATGAACCTCATTTGCATTTGTTCTTATGCTTATGAACCTCATTTGCCCTTGTTCGTGAGCTTAACAACCTCAATTGTCGTTGTTCATATGCTCCTTAACCTCTTTTGCCCTTGTTCTAGTGCTTAGCAACATCATTTACACTTATTGTTGTGCTTAACAACCTCATTTGTTGTCATTCTTGTGCTTTGCAGTATAATTTGCCCTTATTCTTGTGCTTATGAACATCATTTGCATTTGTTCTTGTACTTAGGAACCTCATTTGCCCTTGTTAGTGTGCTTAACAACCTCAATTGTCGTTGTACATATGCTTGTTAACCTCTTTTGCACTTATTCCTGTGCTTAGCAACATCATTTACACTTGTTCTTGTGCTTAACCACCTCATTTGTCGTTGTTCTTGCGATTTACAATATAATTTAACCTTGATATTGTGCTTATGAACCACATTTGCAGTTGTTCATGTGCTTAGGAACCTCATTTGCATTTGTTCTTGTGCTTAGGAACCTCATTTCCCCTTGTTTGTGTGCTTAACAACCTCAATTGGCGTTGTTTATATGCATAACAACCTTTTTTGCCCTTGATCTTGTGCTTATGAACCTCATTTGCATTTGTTCTTGTGCTTAGGAACCTCATTTGCCCGTGTTCGTGTGCGTAACAACCTCAATTGTCGTTCTTCACATGCTTCTTAACCTTTTTTTCCCTTGTTCTTGTGCATAGCAATTTCATTTACACTTGTTCTTGTGCTTAACCACCTCATTTGTCGTTGTTCTTGCGCTTTGAAACAAAATTTGCCCTTGATCATGTGCTTACGAACCTCATTTGTATTTGTTCTTTTGCTTAGGAGCCTCATTTTCCCATCTTTGTGTGCTTAACAATCTCAATCGGTATTGTTCGTGTGGATAACAACCTCTTTTGCCCTTGATCTTGTGCTTATTAACCTCATTTGCAATTGTTCTTGTGCTTATGAACCTTATTTGCCCTTGTTCGTGAGCATAACAACCTTAATTGTTGTTGTTCATATGCTTCTTAACCTCTTTTGCCCTTGTTCTTGTGCTTAGCAACATCATTTACACTTGTTCTTATGCTTAAACACCTCATCGTTGTTCTTGCCCTTTGCAATATAGTTTGCCCTTGATATTGTGCTTATGAACATCATTTGCATTTGTTCTTGTGCTTAGGAACCTCATTTGCATTTGTTCTGGTACTTAGGAACCTCATTTGTCCTTGTTTGTGTGCTTCACAGCCTCAATTGGAGTTGTTCGTATGCATAACAACCTCGTTTGCCCTTCATCTTATGCTTATTAACCTCATTTGCATTTGTTCTTGTGCTTATGCACCTCATTTGCTCTTGTTCGTGAGCTTAACAATCTCAATTGTCGTTGTTCATATGCTTATACTTCTTAACCTCTTTTGCCCTTGTTCTTATGCTTAGCAACATCATTTACACTTGTTCTTTTGCATAAACACCTCATTTATCGTTGTTCTTGCGCTTTGCAACATAATTTGCCCTTAATATTGTGCTTATGAACCTCATTTGTATTTGTTCTTGTACTTACGAACCTCATTTGCATTTGTTCTTGTGCTTAGGACTCTCATTTGTCCTCGGGACCCTCTTTTGTCCTTTTTGCGTGTTTAACAACCTCAATTGGCGTTGTTCGTATGCATAACATCTTCTTTTGCCCTTGATATTGTGCTTATGAACCTCAATTGCATTTGTTCTTGTTCTTATGAACCTCATTTGCCCTTGTTCGTGAGCTTAACAACCTCAATTATCGTTGTTTATATGCTTCTTAACCTCTTTTTCCCTTGTTCTTGTGCTTAGCAACATTATTTACACTTGTTGTTGTGCTTAACAACCTCATTTGTCGTTGTTCTTGTGCTTTGCAACATAATTCGTACATATTCTTGTGCTTATGAACCACATTTGTATTTGTTCTTGTGCTTAGCAACCTCATTTGCCCTTGTTCGTGTGCGTAACTCCCTCAATTGTCATTAGCAACATCATTAACACTTGTTCTTGTGCTTAACCACCTCATTTGTTGTTGTTCTTATGCTTTGCAACATAATTTGCCCTTGATCTTGTGCTTATGAACCTCATTTGTATTTGTTCTTGTGCTTAGGAGCCTCATTTTCCCTTGTTTGTGTGCTTAACCACCTCAATCGATATTGTTAGTGTGCTTAATAACCTCTTTTGCCCTTTGATCTTGTGCTTATATGAACCTCATTTGCATTTTTTCTTGTGCTTAGAAACATCATTTGGCCTTGTTCGTGTGCTTAACAACCTCAATTGTCGTTGTTCACTTGCTTCTTAACCTTTTTTTCCCTTGTTCTTTCGCTTAGCAACATCATTTACACTTGTTCTAGTATTTAACAACCTAATTTATCGTTGTTCTTGCGCTTTGCAACATAATTTGCCCTTATTCTTATGCTTATGAACCTCATTCGCATTTGTTCTTGTGCTTAAGAACCTCATTTTCCCTTGTTTGTGTGCTAAACAACCTCAATCGGCGTTGTTCGTGTGCTTAACAACCTCTTTTGCCCTTGATCTTGTACTTATGAACCCCATTTGCATTTGTTCTTGTGTTTAGGAACCTCATTTGCCCTTGTTCGTGTCTATAACTACCTCAATTGTCGTTGTTCACATGCTTCTTAACCTCTTTTGCCCTTGTTCTTGTACTTAGCAACATCATTTACACTTGTTCTAGTACTTAACAACCAAATTTGTCGTTGTTCTTGGCTTTGCAACATAATTGGCCCTTGATATTGTGCTGAAGAATCTCATTTTCATTTATTCTTGTACTTAGGAACCTCATTTGCCCCTGTTTGTGTGCTTAACAACCTCAATTGGCGTTGTTCGTGTGCTTAACAACCTCTTTTGCCCCTCATTTTGTACTTATGAACCTCATTTGCATTTGTTCTTGTGCTTATGAACGTCATTTTCCCTTGTTCGTGAGCTTAACAACCTCCATTGTCGTTGTTCATATGCTTCTTAACCTCTTTTGCCCTTGTTTTTGTGCTTAGCAACATCATTTACACTTGTTGTTGTGCTTAACAACCTCATTTGTCGTTGTTCTTGTGCTTTGCAACATAGTTTGCCATTGTTCATGTGGTTATGAACATCATTTGCATTTGTTCTTGTCCTTAGGAACCTCATTTGCCCTTGTTCGTATGCTTAACAACCTCAATTGTCGTTGTTCATATGCTTGTTAACCTCTTTTGCACTTATTCCTGTGCTTAGCAACATCATTTACACTTGTTCTTGTGTTTAACCACCTCATTTGTCATTGTTCCTGTGATTTGTAATATAATTTGCACTTCATATTGTGCTTATGAACCACATTTGCATTTGTTCTTGTGCTTAGTAATCTCATTTGCATTTGTTCTTGTGCTTAGGAACCTCATTTCCCCTTGTTTGTGTGCTTAACAACTTCAATTGGCATTGTTCATATGCATAACAACCTGTTTTGCCCTTGATCTTGTGCTTAGGAACTTCATTTGCATTTGTTCTTGTGCTTAGGAACCTCATTTGCCCTTGTTCGTGTGCGTAACAACCTCAATTGTCGTTCTTCACATGCTTCTTAACCTTTTTTTCCCCTTATTCTTGTGCTTAGCAACATCATTTACTTCTTGTGCTTAACCACCTCATTTGTCATTGTTCTTGCGCTTTGCAACAAAATTTACCCTTGATCATGTGCTGACGAACCTCATTTATATTTGTTCTTTTACTTAGGAGCCTCATTTTCCCTTCTTTGTGTGCTTAACAACCTCAATCGGTATTGTTCGTGTGCATAACAACCTCTTTTTCCCTTGACCTTGTGCTTATTAACCTCATTTGCATTTGTGCTTGTGCTTATGAACCTAATTTTCCCTTCTTCGTGATCTTAACAACCTCAATTGTCGTTGTTCATATGCTTCTTAACCTCTTCTGCCATTGTTCTTGTGCTTAGCAACATCATTTACACTTGTTCTTATGTTTAAACACCTCATTTGTCGTTGTTCTTACGCTTTACAACATAGTTTGCCCTTGATATTGTGCTTATGAACATCATTTGCTTTTGTTCTTGTGCTTAGGAACCTCATTTGCATTTATTCTTGTGCTTAGGAACCTCATTTGTCATTGTTTGTGTGCTTCACAACCTCAATTGGAGTTGTTCGTATGCATAACAACCTCGTTTGCCCTTCATATTATGCTTATTAACCTCATTTGCATTTGTTCTTGTGCTTATGCACCTTATTTGCCCTTGTTCGTGAGCTTAACAACCTCAATTGTCGTTC
The DNA here is from genome assembly GCA_964058825.1 of Carex arenaria. Lineage (NCBI taxonomy): Eukaryota > Viridiplantae > Streptophyta > Magnoliopsida > Poales > Cyperaceae > Carex > Carex arenaria. The sequence goes on from CAXKVW010001708.1 coordinate 917,706, forward strand.
TTTATATGCTTCTTAACCTCTTTTCCCCTTGTTCTTGTGGTTGGCAACATCATTTATACTTGTTGTTGTGCTTAACAACCTCATTTGTCGTTGTTCTTGGTGCTTTGCAACATAATTTGCCCTTATTCTAGTGCTTATGAACCACATTTGTATTTGTTCTTGTGCTTGGGAACCTCATTTTCCCTTGTTCGTGTGCGTAACTACCTCAATTGTCATTGTCCATATGCTTCTTGACCTCTTTTGTCCTTTTTCATGTGCTTAGCAACATCAATTACACTTGTTCTAGTATTTAACAACCTAATTTGTCGTTGTTCTTGCGCTTTGGAACATAATTTGCCCTTATTCTTGTGCTTATGAACCTCATTTGTATTTGTTCTTGTGCTTAAGAAACTCATTTTCCCTTGTTTGTGTGCTAAACAACCTCAATCGGCGTTGTTCGTGTGCTTAACAACCTCTTTTGCCATTGATCTTGTACTTATGAACCCCATTTCCATTTCTTCTTGTGTTTAGGAATCTCATTTGCCCTTGTTCGTGTCTGTAACTACCTCAATTGTCGTTGTTCACATGCTTCTTAACCTCTTTTGCCCTTGTTATTGTGCTTAGCAACATCATTTACACTTGTTCTAGTACTTAACAACCAAATTTGTCGTTGTTCTTGGCTTTGCAACATAATTTGCCCTTAATATTGTGCTGATGAATCTCATTTGCATTTATTCTTGTACTTAGGAACCTCATTTGCCCTTATTTGTGTGCTTAACAACCTCAATTGGCATTGTTCGTATGCTTAACAACCTCTTTTGCCCTTGATCTTGTACTGATGAACCTCATTTACATTTGTTCTTGTGCTTATGAACCTCATTTTCCCTTGTTCTTGAGCTTAACAACCTCAATTGTCTTTGTTCATATGCTTCTTAACCTCTTTTGCCCTTGTTCTTGTGCTTAGCAACATCATTTACATTTGTTCTAGTACTTAACAACCAAATTTGTTGTTGTTCTTGCGCTTTGCAACATAATTTGCCCTTGATATTGTCCTGATGAACCTCATTTGCATTTATTTTTGTGCTTAGCAATCTCATTTGCCGTTGTTTGCGTGCTTAACAACCTCAATTGGCGTTGTTCATGTGTTTAATAATCTCTTTTTCCCTTAATCTCATGATTATGAACCTCACTTGCATTTGTTCTTGTGCTTATGAACCTCATTTGCCCTTGTTCGTGTGCTTAACAACCTCAATTGTCGCTGTTCATATGCTTCTTAACCTCTTTTGCCCTTGTTGTTGGACTTAGCAACATCATTTACACTTGTTCTTGTTCTTAACAACCACATTTGTCGTTGTTCTTGCGCTTTGCAACATAATTTGCCCGTGATGTTGCGCTTATGAACCTCATTTGTATTTGTTCTTATGCTTAGGAACCTCATTTTACCTTGTTTGTGTGCTTAACAACCTCAATTGGCGTTGTTTGTGTGCTTAACAACCTCTTTTGTCCATGATCTTGTGCTTGTGAACATCATTTGCATTTGTTCATGTGCTTAGGAACCTCATTTGCCCTTGTTCGTGTGCTTAACAACCTCAATTATCGTTGTTCATATGCTTGTTAACCTCTTTTGCACTTCTTCCTGTGCTTACCAACATCATTTACACTTGTTCTTGTGCTTAGCCACCTCATTTGTCGTTGTTCTTGCAGTTTACAATATAATTTGCCTTTGATATTGTGCTTATGAACCACATTTGCATTTGTTCTTGTGCTTAGGAACCTCATTTGCATTTCTTCTTGTGCTTAGGAACCTCATTTGCCCTTCTTTGTCTGCTTAACAACCTCAATTGGTGTTGTTCATATGCATAACAACCTCTTTTGCCCTTTTTCTTGTGCTTATAAACCTCATTTGCATTTGTTCTTGTGCTTTGGAACCCCATTTGCCCTTGTTCGTGTGCGTAACAACCTCAATTGTCGTGGTTCACATGCTTCTTAACCATTTTTCCCTTGTTCTTGTGCTTAGCAACATCATTTACATTTGTTCTTGTGCTTAACCACCTCATTTGTATTTGTTATTTTGCTTAGGACCCTCATTTTCCCTTGTTTGTGTGCTTAACAATCTCAATCGGTGTTGTTCGTGTGCATAACAACCTCTTTTGCCCAAGATCTTGTGCTTATTAACCTCATTTGCATTTGTTCTTGTGCTTATGAACCTTATTTGCCCTTGTTCGTGAGCTTAACAACATCAATTGTCGTTGTTCATATGCTTCATAACCTCTTTTGCCCTTGTTCCTGTGCTTAGCAACATCATTTACACTTGTTCTTGTGCTTAACCACCTCATGTGTCATTGTTCTTGTGCTTTGGAACATAATTTGCCCTTGATCTTGTGCTTATGAACCTCATTTGTATATGTGCTTGTGCTTAGGAACCTCATTTGCCCTTGTTCGTGTGCGTAACTACCTCAATTGTCGTTGTTCAAACACTTCTTAACCTCTTTTGCCCTTGTTCCTGTGCTTAGCAGCATCATTTACACTTGTTCTTGTGCTTAACCACCTCATTTGTATTTGTTCTTGTGCTTAGGAGCCTCATTTTTCCTGGTATGTGTGCTTAACAACCTCAATCGGTATTGTTCGTGTGCTTAACAACCTTTTTTGCCCTTGATCTTGCGCTTATGAACCTCATTTGCATTTGTTCTTGTGCTTGGAAACATCATTTGGCCTTGTTCGTGTGCTTAACAACCTCAATTGTCGTTGTTCACTTGCTTCTTAACCTCTTTTGCCCTTGTTCTTTCACTTAGCAACATCATTTACACTTGTTCTAGTACTTAACATCCTAATTTGTCGTTGTTCTTGCGCTTTGCAAAATAATTTGCCCTTGTATTGTCCTGATGAACCACATTTGCATTTATTCTTGTGCTTAGCAACCTCATTTGACCTTGTTTGTGTGCTTAACAACCTCAATTGGCGTTGTTCCTGTGCTTAACAACCACCTTTTCCCTTAATCTTGTGCTTATGAACCTCATTTGCATTTGTTCTTATGCTTATGAACCTCATTTGCCCTTGTTCGTGTGCTTAACAACCTCAATTGTCATTGTTCATATGCTTCTTAACCTCTTTTTCCCTTGTTCTTGTACGTAGCAACATCCTTTACACTTGTTCTTGTTCTTAACAACCTCATTTGTCGTTGTTCTTACGCTTTGCACCACAATTTGCCTTTGATCTCGCGCTTATGAATCTCATTTGTATTTGTTCTTACGCTTAGGAACCTCATTTTACCTTGTTTGTGTGCTTATCAACCTCAATTGGTGTTGTTTGTGTGCTTAACAACCTCTTTTTCCCTTGATCTTGTGCTTATGAACCTCATTTGAATTTGTTTTTGTTCTTAGGAACCTCATTTGCCCTTGTTTGTGTGCTTAACAACCTCAATTGTCGTTGTTCATATGCTTGTTAAGCTCTTTTGCACTTATTACTGTGCTTAGCAACATCATTTACACTTGTTTTTGTGCTTAACCACCTCATTTGTCGTTGTTCTTTCGCTTTGCAATATAATTTGCCCTTGATGTTGCGCTTCTGAACATCATTTGTATTTGTTCTTATGCTTAGGAACCTCATTTGCATTTGTTGTTGTGCTTAGGAGTTAGGAACCTCACTTGTATTTCCTCCTGTGCTTAGGAACCTCATTTGTCATTGTTTGTGTGCTTAACAACCTCAATTGGCGTTGTTTGTGTGCTTAACAACCTCTTTTTCCCTTAATATTGTGCTTATGAACCTCATTTGCATTTGTTCTTGTGCTTATGAACCTCATTTGCCCTTGTTCGTGTGCTCAACAACCTCAATTGTTGTTGTTCATATGCTTCTTAACCACCTTTGCCCTTGTTCTTATGCTTAGCAACATCATTTACAATTGTTCTTATGCTTAAACACCTCATTTGTCATTGTTCTTGCGCTTTGCAACATCATTTGTCGTTGATATTGTGCTTATGAACCACATTTGCAATTGTTCTTGTGCTTAGGAACCTCATTTGCATTTGTTCATGTGCTTAGGAACCTCATTTGCCCTTGTTTGTGTGCTTAGCAATCTCAATTGGCATTGTTCATATGCAAAACAACCACTTTTGCCTTTGATCTTGTGCTGATGAACCTCATTTGCATTTGTTCTTGTGCTTAGGAACCTCATTTGCCCTTGTTCGTGTGCGTAACAACCTCAATTATCGTGGTTCACATGCTTCTTAACCTTTTTTTTTTCCATTGTTCTTGTACTTAGCAACATCATCTACACTTGTTCTTGTGCTTAACCACCTCATTTGTCGTTGTACTTCCAGTTTGCAACAAAATTTGCCCTTTATCATGAGATTACGAACCTCATTTGTATTTGTTTTTTTGCTTAGGAGCCTCATTTTCCCTTGTTTGTGTGCTTAACAACCTCAATCGGTGTTCTTCGTGTGCATAACAACCTCTTTTACCCTTGATCTTGTACTTATTAACCTCATTTGCATTTGTTATTGTGCTTATGAACCTCATTTACCCTTGTTCGTGAGCTTAAAAACCTCAATTGTCGTTGTTCATATGCTTCTTAACCTCTTTGCCCTTGTTCTTGTATTGAGCAACTTCATTTACACTTGTTCTTGTTCTTAACAACCTCATTTGTCGTTGGTCTTGTGCTTTGCAACATAATTTTCCCTTGATGTTGCGCTTCTGAACCTCATTTGTATTTGTGCTTGTGCTTAGGAACCTCATTTTCCCTTGTTGGTGTGCTTAACAACCTCAATTGGCGTTGTTTCTGTGCTTAACAACCTCTTTTGCCCTAGATCTTATTCTTATAGACCTCATTTGCATTTGTTCTTGTGCTTAGGAACCTCATTTTTCGTTGTTCGTGTGCTTAACAACTTCAATTGTCGTTGTTCATATGCTTCTTAACCTCTTTTGCACTTGTTCCTGTGCTTAGCAACATCATTTACACTTTTTCTTGCGCTTAACCATCTCATTTGTCGTTGTTCTTGCGCTTTGCAACATAATTTGCCCTTGATATTGTGTTTATAACCACATTTGCATTTGTTCTTGTGCTTAGGAACCTCATTTGCCCTTGTTTGTGTGCTTAACAACCTCAATTGGCGTTGTTCATATGCATAACAACCTCTTTTGCCCTTGATCGTGTGGTTATGAACCTCATTTGCATTTGTTCTTGTGCTTAGGAATCTCATTTGCCCTTGTTCGTGTGCGTAACAACCTCAATTGTCGTGGTTCACATGCTTCTTAAGCTATTTTCCCCTTGTTCTTGTGCTTAGCAACATCATTTACACTTGTTCTTGTGCTTAACCACCTCATTTGTCGTTGTTATTGCGCTTTGCAACAAAATTTGCTCTTGATCATGTGCTTACGAACCTCATTTGTATTTGTTCTTTGCTTAGGAGCCTCATTTTCCCTTGTTTGTGTGCTTAACAACCTCAATCAGTGTTGTTCGTGTGCATAACAACCTCTTTTGCCCTTGATCTTATGCTTATTAACCTCATTTGCATTTGTTCTTATGCTTATGAATCTCATTTGCCCTTGTTCGTGAGCTTAACAATCTCAATTGTCGTTGTTCAAACGCTTCTTAACCACTTTTGCCCTTGTTCTTGTGCTGAGCAACATCATTTAGACTTGTTCTTATACTTAAACACCTCATTTGTCGTTGTTCTTGCGCTTTGCAACATAATTTGCCCTTGATATTGTGCTTATGAACCTCATTTGCACTTATTTTTGTGCTTACGAATCACATTTGCATTTGTTCTTGTGCTTAGGAATCACATTTGTCCTTGTTGGTGTGCTTAACAACCTCAATTGGCGTTGTTCGTATGCATAACAACCTCTTTTTCCCTCGATGTTGTGCTTATGAACCTCATTTGCATTTGTTCTTCTGCTTATGAACCTCATTTGCCCTTGTTCGTGAGCTTAACAACCACAATTGTCGTTTTTCACAAGCTTCTTAACATCTTTTGCCCTTGTTCTTGTACTTAGAAATATCATTGACACTTGTTCTTGTTCTTAACAACCTCATTTGTCGTTGTTCTTGCGCTTCGCAACATAATTTTCCCTTGATCTTGTGCTTATGAACCTCATTTGCATTTGTTCTTATGCTTAGAAACCTCATTTGTCCTTGTTGTTGTGCTTAACAACCTCATTTTTCATTCTTCTTGTGCTTTGCAACATAATTTGCCCTGATTCTTGTGCTTATGAATCACATTTGTATTTGTTCTTGTGCTTAGGAATCTCATTTGCCCTTGTTCATGTGCGTAACTACCTCAATTGTCATTGTCCACATGCTTCTTAACCTCTTTTCCCGTTGTTCCTGTGCTTAGCAACATCATTTACACTTGTTATTGTGGTTAACCACCTCATTTGTCGTTGTTCTTGTGTTTTGCGACATAATTTGCCCTTGATCTTGTACTTAGGAACCTCATTTTTATTTTTTCTTGTGCTTAGGAGCCTCATTTTCCCCTGTTTGTGTGCTTAAGAACCTCAATCGATATTGTTCGTGTGCTTAACAACCTCTTTTACCCTTGATCTTGTGGTTATGAACCTCATTTGCATTTGTTCTTGTGCTTAGAAATATCATTTGGCCTTGTTCGTGTGCTTAACAACCTCAATTGTTGTTGTTCACTTGCTTCTTAACCTCTTTTGCCCTTGTTCTTTCCCTTAGCAACATCATTTACACTTATTCTAGTATTTAACAACCTAATTTGTCGATGTTCTTGCGCTTTGTAAATAATTTGCCCTTATTCTTGTGCTTATAAACCTCATTTGCATTTGTTCTTGTGCTTAAGAACCACATTTTTCCTTGTTTGTGTGCTAAACAACCTCAATCGGCGTTGTTCGTGTGCTTAACAACCTATTTTGCCCTTGATCTTGTTCTTATGAACCTCATTTGCATTTGTTCTTGTGTTTAGGAACCTCATTTGCCCTTGTTCGTGTGTGTAACTACCTTAACTGTCGTTGTTCACAAGCTCATTAACCTTTTTTTCATTTGTTCCTGTGCTTAGCAACATCATTTACACTTGTTCTTGTGCATGAACACCTCATTTATCGTTGTTCTTGTGCTTTGCAACATAATTTTCCCTTAATATTGTGCTTATGAATCTCATTTGCATTTGTATTTGTTCTTGTGCTTACGAACCTCATTTGCACTTGTTCTTGTGCTTAGGACCCTTATTTGTCCTTGTTTGCGTGCTTAAGAATCTCAATTGGCGTTGTTCATATGCATAACAACTTCTTTTGCCCTTGATCTTGAGCTTATGAACCTCATTTGCATTTGTGTTTAGGAACATCATTTGCCCATGTTCGTGAGCTTAATGTTCGCACACAGGTGTACTCCTAAGTTTCAGTACAGCGAGCTGTACCTTTTAAAACTCGAGTCTACCTCCGGTCAAAACTGCAAGTGTACAGTCCTACCATTGGTATAGTCGGGTATCGTATCCACAGGGACGGAATAAAACGACCGGACTCTACTTAAATCTACTTAAATTCTAGAAGTGAGAAAAGTTGAATGGGGCTTTGTTTTAAATTCCTACTTGATTGAAACAATGATTAAGGCAATAAAAAGAAGACTAAAAGTTGTTTTTCAAATTATAAAAAGGGTTTCCAGGGTTTCAGACTTCGTATCTGTCTGGCCCCAGGGTATACGGCCCGTATAGAATCCTATACGGTCCGTATAGGCCCCTGAGTGAATACTGCAGCTACTGTTTCTGTGTTGGTGCTTTTGTCTAGGGTTTCCATCGACCAGATCTAAGTTCCTCACCTCAGCTGTCGCAATTTTGGCTTAAAACCCGATTTACCGGACTCAACTACTCCCCTTTTAGATGCATTAACCCTCAACTTTCGCTTTTTGGACTAAGTTATCTAAGTCACTTGTTGGTTTACTAAAGGTATCCAAGGACTTTCGCCTCAAGGAAAGTTTCGCCTTTCGGTACTTCTTGGTCCGAAGACCTACCTCATATACTTGGTTCGGTTGGATTGAATATCATAGACTTGGCTCCTAACAATTAGACGTGCGCATTCATCTAACGGGATGACTAATCAAACTCAAGCAAGCAAAAACCAAGCAATTAGAATACTACACAACAAGATAAAAATTAAGCATTCAACACAAATTCAAGTAGCATACAAGTAAAACCAAACGTCAACTACATCTTAACCCTAGAAACTAAAAGTTTAGTTACTCATGCTCATACAATCACAGAAAACACAAGAGATAAAGGAGTTCATGACAAAACAGTGGAAATTCGGAAGAATCGGCATCGAAATCGAGTTTCTCCTCCTCTTCTTCTTCTCCAAGATGTCTCTTTCTCTCCAAGTCTCTCTATATCCAAAGGATAGCCAGAGATCCCCTTTTTGTCTCAGGATACCCCTTTTAATGCCCGAAATCCCGAATTAAAAAGGTGCCTTTTCGGGCTCCCCAGCTGTCTCTGTTTCCAAATCCAGTCTGGGTTTCCGTAACTGCTTGTACGGTCCGTACAGAATCTTGTACGGACCATATACCTGTGCTTTGCCTTGGAGAATTGTTGCCTCCGATATGGAACCTTCTGTGGTTTTGGGCTGATCTTGTACGGGCCGTATGGAGACCTATACGGACCGTATGGACACCTATACGGGCCGTATGGAGAGGTGTCAGACCCAGAATTTCGCCCGTTTCCTGCAAAACGACAAAGAAAACACAGCAGTACCACATTCTAATTATAATAAAGTAAAAAGGCCCATATTTATAGGCTTTAAAGCATAGGTTTTGGTACAAATCAGGGTCGTAATCTAGGCAAAATAAGGAGGTATCAAATTCCCCCAAGCTTGAACTTTGCTTGTCCTCAAGCAAAAATTCTAACTTAGGTGTGGTTCTTGTTCTTGGACTTACCTAAATGCAAGTTAAACTACTATGAGAAAAATTTGCATGATCTTGCGTTCATTAGAAACCTAAAAGAGTCATTTTGGATAGTGAATTGGTTTTCCTTTGGTCAATTTTTGATTCACCCCACGATTCAATCAATTAAACCTCATACTCAAGAATGAATTGTTATTCGTAAGAACTAAACAACCAAACGTATCAATAGCTCATTTTTCTACTAAACATATGCCCTCATTTGTGGTGATTTATTTCCTTGTGAGTCCCCCCCAAGCTTGGAACAAGCTTAGGTCAGAAAGTTGTAGACCTCGTGTGTTGGTATCATGCAAAATTTACTTTTGATTGTTGCTTTTTGTGACACTTTTATTCTTTATCCTTAGTACAAATTCGGCTAGTTATAAGTGGTGAACCATATCCAACCGATTTAATTCAAAAGCGCATTTTACGTGCTCTTGGTTCGACCCATCCATGACACGAGCTCACACTTTTGATGTAAACTCGGCCACTTTATCGGGTGAACTAGCAGAGCAGAGTATCAAAGACTCATTACCATAACATCATGACGCCGTAACATAGGCAAGTGGAATCCTATTTTCTTTTCAAAATTTTCAATTTTACCCATTTTTCAACTGTTTTTGCTAAGATACCATGATTACACACATTCAAAGGTATTCATTCATACCAGTGAATATCCCAATCTTTCTTTTTGTTTTCAAATCCCATTTCCCTATTTAAAAAATGCACAGTTTAGTACCATACGGCCCGTATAGGTTCCCATACGGTCCGTACAGGGTTCCAAATGCTTTTCTTGGTATAATTCAATTTTTCAGTTCCACAAAGTCCCAAAACAATCTATCCTATGTGGTTCTTTCAATCAAACATGGAATTATTTCTAATTTCACAAATTCATCCCAAACATGACCAAATTTTTTCAAATTTGTCCCTAATTCACGCAATCACACAAATTTATCAACAAAACACAAGAAACAAAAACAAACATGCAAACAACTATCACCCCCCCAAGCTTAGTTTGAGCATTGTCCTCAATGCTTCAAGACGTAAAAGTAAGATAAAAGCTGGGGTAGTGGAAACAAACCTGATCAGTAGTCGGTAGAGGGGTCAGTGGGGTCTTGTAAAAGGGAGAGGGCGACTGAAGGGATGTGACCCTTCAAATCACGCATGTTGGTTTTTGTACGGTCCGTATGGCAATGTGTGAGGACCGTACGACCTCCAGAAACCTGTATTCCTCCTATCTAATCAGAACTAAAATGCAAAATGTAAATTGAAAAACGTAGATTAACTAAAATAAAACCTAAATATGCAAAGTAAAAAATGTTTTTTTTTTATTTTTTTTATAAATTGAAAAAGGAAAATTAAAAAGGGCTTGGGTTGCCTCCCAAGAAGCGCTCGTTTTAGGTCTTGAGCTCGACCACCTTTGGTCTACGTCTCTAAGATCAATCCTTCGCTGTTGCCAATGTCGAATGTGCCGAAGGGATACACCATTCTTTCCTCATACGGGTCCAACCATCTTTTCTTTTCATCGCACCAAGGGACAAAATGTACAGACCGGGCTGCTTGCGTACGACCCGTATGCTGGTTTGCACGGGCCGTGTACTTGTGGCCATCTGCTGGTGAGGTCCTGTGCATGCATGTGGCTAGGTTCGTGCCAGTCAGTTTCTCGATCAAGTCCTAGATCACAGTTTGCTGAGTTTTCAAATCCTCCAAGAGTCTAGCAGTGCGATTCGGGTCGAGGTTGGCTGTGACAGGTTTGAGTTCGTGTTTGGCCTGCTCTGACTGGGCTTGCGTACGGGCTGTGTGCATGGGTGTACGGGCCGTATGCTTTGAATCCGGGCCGTGTGCTGGTTCCACTGGGCTGTTTGCCAACACTTCTGTTGCACACACCTTCTCTTGAGCATCTTTCTTCTCCTGCAATTCAAACAAATAATCAGGAGAATTTTTAAACGACCTACCGCATTGCTCACGGAGTTGTCCTTTAGCCAATTGGTCAACCATATCGACCGTGCAGCATGTTTCCGGTTCAGATGGGTACTTCATTGCTTTGTTGAGATTAAACTGAACTTTCTCATCTCCAATCCGCAGGGTCAGAGTCCCCTCCTTCACATCCATCAGGGCCCCTGCTGTTATGAGGAATGGCCGTCCCAGTATGATTGGTACTTCCTTGTCCTCTTTCATTTCCATCACCACAAAGTCTACTGGAACAAAGAATTTACCGACTTGAATTGGCACATCTTCGATCACTCCAAGTGGCAAACGAACAGAGGAATCTGCAAGTTGCATCATGCGTGTGGGTTTAAGCTCACCAATACCGATGCGGTCATAGACTGTCCGTGGCATGAGACTCACGCTAGCGCCTAAATCACATAAGGCTTTCTTGATGCTAGCTTTTCCGATCGTGCAAGGTATGGAGAACTTGCCAGGATCATCCAACTTTGGTGGGAGCTCATTCTTCAATATGGCACTGCACTGCTCGATGAGCCTTACTGTCCCCTTTCCCTCCAAGCTTCGCTTATTTGAGAGGATGTCTTTGGGAAACTTGGCATAGGTTGGCATTTGGGTCAAGGCTTCGGTGAATGGGATGGTGATGTGCAGCTGCTTGAGAACTTGAATGAATTTAGAAAATTGCTCGTTTCTGCATTCAACTAGCCTCTGGGGAAATGGCACAGGTGGTCGGTAGGGCGGTGGTTTCTCGGTCACCTTTCTTTTCGTTTCTTAGCCTCCTTTTGTACGGGCTGTACGAATTTTGTACGGTCCGTATGGTCAATCTTCTCAGTTACAATCTCAGGTTGTACAGGCTCAGGTTGCTCAGAATTCACAAGTGGTGGGATCTGTACGGGCCGTACGGAGTCTGTACGGACCGTATGCTCGATTTCTGGTTCGGCAGGCATTGCTGGTCCTTGGTAATGAGTCCCGCTCCGCAATGTTATTGATTTGACATCTCCTCTGGGATTGATTTCTGGTTGGCTGGGCAGCCTTCCAGGTTGTGGTTGGCTAGAAGTGGCTAGGTTACTCATCTGCATCTCTATCATATTGTTTTGAGCAGCTAAACCGGCCAACTGAGCACTAATCTCTTGCATCTGCTCGAACATTATCTGATTCATCTTCCCTTGCTCGTGCATGAAATCGCTCACAGCGGGAGCAATATACGGCTCGGGTGGACCTGATTGAGGTGCACGGTTGTTCGAGTTGTTGAAAGAAGCATTGTTGTAGAAATTGCGGTTGTTGTTGTTGCTGCTAGAAGGGTTGTTGTTGAAGGATGTGGGGTTGTTTTGCTTCCACCTCCAATTCTGTTGCTCAATCGGGTCCTTGGAGTAGGATCGGTTGAAAGGAGGTTTTGGAAAGTAGGATGGCTCATTGTTGAGAGAGTTGACTTGCTCTGGTTCCTCATCCCTTTGCACGAGTGGGCAATGCTCATACACGTGCCCCTCATCCCCACACATAACACTAGATTGTGGCTGCCGATTGCCTAGTGCCTTGACACTCATCTTGTCGAAAGCCTTCTGCATAGCATCCAACTTGGCAGTTAGAGCAGTGATTTGATCGACCTCAAGTCGGCCGCCTCCAGTTGCTCGAGTGTTTTCTCGACCTGACCACTGTTGGTTGGTCGTCATGTTGTCTATCAAGTTCATTGCCTCGGTAGTCTTTCGGTCTAGGAGAGCTCCACCTGCAACTGCATCAATAGAAGTACGAGTGCTATCAGTCAAACCAGCATAAAAAGACTGAATAAGTAACCAATCGGGAATACCATGGTGTGGACAAGAGTATTGCAATTCCCTATACCTTTCCCAGGCTTCATTCAACATTTCATCAGACCTTTGTTTGAAACTGGTCAGTTGGGTCCTAACCTTGGCAGTTCTTTTATGAGGAAAAAATTTGGTCAAAACCAGTTTGGACAGTTCCCTCCAAGTGGTAATTGAATCCCTTGGTAATGACCCTAACCATTTCTTTGCTTATCCCTAAGAGTGAAAGGAAATAAAGCAAGTCTAATATAATCAGTTGTTGCGCCATTGATTTTGATGGTGGCACAACACTCAAGAAAGGTCTGAACGTGGGCATGTGGATCCTCATGATCCATGCCATGGAATGTGTTCTGCTTAACGATGTTGACAACACCCGAATTGAAGTTGGGTTGGTTGCCGGCAATCCTTGGCAGTCTGATTGCCCCTCTGACATCTCCAGCTCTTGGGACATTGAATTCTCGCAATGTCCTCGGCACAAATTCTGCCCCCTCATCATCTGAGAATTGATCATTGGGTTCTGGATTTTCTCCGTTCTGACTCATGGTGCCTGTTTCTGGCTCTGCCTCTCTGTTGTCGGGTTGTACAGTCCGTATATGCCTTGTACGGGCCGTACAGAAAGGTGACAGATACGGTGGTGATGGAACAACTGAGTTGGAAGTCTGCCCCTTGCTTCTGAGATTGTAGTGGTTCTTGGGCTGTGACTCTTCCAGTATGTTCCTGAAAAGATGGAAAAAGAAAAGTAAAAATTAAAATCTAGAATTAAGTAGAAATAAGAAAAAGTCTAGCAATTTTAGTTGCCGTCCCCGGCAACGGCGCTAAAAACTTGTTCGCACACAGGTGTACTCCTAAGTTTCAGTACAGCGAGCTGTACCTTTTAAAACTCGAGTCTACCTCCGGTCAAAACTGCAAGTGCACAGTCCTACCGTTGGTATAGTCAGGTATCGTATCCACAGGGACGGAATAAAACGACCGGACTCTACTTAAATCTACTTAAATTCTAGAAGTGAGAAAAGTTGAATGGGGCTTTGTTTTAAATTCCTACTTGATTGAAACAATGATTAAGGCAATAAAAAGAAGACTAAAAGTTGTTTTTCAAATTATAAAAAGGGTTTCCAGGGTTTCAGACTTCGTATCTGTCTGGCCCCAGGGTATACGGCCCGTATAGAATCCTATACGGTCCGTATAGGCCCCTGAGTGAATACTGCAGCTACTGTTTCTGTGTTGGTGCTTTTGTCTAGGGTTTCCATCGACCAGATCTAAGTTCCTCACCTCAGCTGTCGCAATTTTGGCTTAAAATCCGATTTACCGGACTCAACTACTCCCCTCTTAGATGCATTAACCCTCAACTTTCGCTTTTTGGACTAAGTTATCTAAGTCACTTGTTGGTTTACTAAAGGTATCCAAGGACTTTCGCCTCAAGGAAAGTTTCGCCTTTCGGTACTCCTTGGTCCGAAGACCTACCTCATATACTTGGTTCGGTTGGATTGAATATCATAGACTTGGCTCCTAACAATTAGACGTACGCATTCATCTAACGGGATGACTAATCAAACTCAAGCAAGCAAAAACCAAGCAATTAGAATACTACACAACAAGATAAAAATTAAGCATTCAACACAAATTCAAGTAGCATACAAGTAAAACCAAACGTCAACTACATCTTAACCCTAGAAACTAAAAGTTTAGTTACTCATGCTCATACAATCACAGAAAACACAAGAGATAAAGGAGTTCATGACAAAACAGTGGAAATTCGGAAGAATCGGCGTCGAAATCGAGTTTCTCCTCCTCTTCTTCTTCTCCAAGATGTCTCTTTCTCTCCAAGTCTCTCTATATCCAAAGGATAGCCAGAGATCCCCTTTTTTGTCTCAGGATACCCTTTTTAATGCCCGAAATCCCGAATTAAAAAGGTGCCTTTTCGGGGTCCCCAGCTGTCTCTGTTTTCAAATCCAGTCTGGGTTTCCGTAACTGATTGTACGATCCGTACAGAATCCTGTACGGACCGTATACTTGTGCTTTGCCTTGGAGAATTGTTGCCTCTGATATGGAACCTTCTGTGGTTTTGGGCTGATCTTGTACGGGCCGTATGGAGACCTATACGGACCGTATGGACACCTATACGGGCTGTATGGACACCTATACGGACCGTATGGAGAGGTGTCAAACCCAGAATTTCGCCCGTTTCCTGCAAAACGACAAACAAAACACAGCAGTACCACATTCTAAAGATAATTAAGTAAAAAGGTCCATATTTATAGGCTTTAAAGCATAGGTTTTGGTACAAATCAGGGTCGTAATCTAGGCAAAATAAGGAGGTATCACTTAACAACTTCAATTGTCGTTGTTCATATGCTTCTTAACCTCTTTTGCCCTTGTTCTTGTGCTGAGCAACATAATTTGCTCTTATTGTTGTGCTCATGAACCTCATTTGCATTTGTTTTTCTGCTTAAGAACCTCATTTTCCCTTGTTTGTGTGCTAAACAACCTCAATCGGCGTTCTTCGTGTGCTTAACAAACTCTTTTGCCCTTAATCTTGTGCTTATGAACCTCATTTGCATTTGTTCTTGTGTTTAGGAACCTCATTTGCCCTTGTTCGTGTGTGTAACTACCTCAATTGTCGTTGTGCACATGCTTCTTAACCTCTTTTGCCATTGTTCCTGTGCTTAGCAACATCTTTTACACTTGTTCTTGTGCTTAACCACCTCATTTGTCATTGTTCTTGTGCTTTGGAACATAATTTGCCCTTAATCTTTTGCTTATGAACCTCATTTGTATTTGTGCTTGTGCTTACTAACCTCATTTGCCCTTGTTCGTGTGCGTAACTACCTCAATTATCATTGTTCACATGCTTCTTAACCGCTTTTGCCCTTGTTCCTGTTCTTAGCAACATAATTTACACTTGTTCTTGTGCTTAACCACCTCATTTATATTTGTTCTTGTGCTTAGGAGCCTCATTTTCCCTTGTTTGTGTACTTAACAACCTCAATCGGTATTATTCGTGTGCTTAACAACCTCTTTTGCCCTTGATCTTGTGCTTATGAACCCGATCTGTATTTGTTCTTGTGCTTGGAAACATCATTTGGCCTTGTTCGTGTGCTTAACAACCACAATTGTCGTTGTTCACTTGCTTCTTAACCTCTTTTGCCATTGTTCTTTCGCTTAGCAACATATTTACACTTGTTCTAGTACTTAACAACCTAATTTGTCGTTGTTCTTGCGCTTTGCAACATAATTTACCCTTGATATTGTCCTGATGAACCTCATTTGCATTTGTTCTTGTGCTTATGAACCTCATTTGCCCTTGTCTGTATGCTTAACAACCTCAATTATCGTTGTTCGTATGCTTTTTAACCTCTTTTGCCCTTGTTGTTGTACTTAGCAACATCATTTACACTTGTTCTTGTTCTTAACAACCTCATTTGTCGTTGTTCTTGCGCTTTGCAACATAATTTGCCCTTGATGTTGTGCTTAGGAACCACATTTGCATTTGTCCTTGTGCTTAGGAACCTCATTTGCATTTGTTCTTGTGCTTATGAATCTCATTTGTATTTGTTCTTACCCTTAGGAACTGCATTTTACCTTTTTCGTGAGCTTAACAACCTCAATTGGCGTTGTTCGTGTGCTTAACAACCTCTTTTGCCCATAATCTTGTGCTTATTAACCTCATTTGCATTTTGTTCTTGTGCTTAGGAACCTCATTTGCCCTTGTTCGTGTTAACAACCTCAATTGTCGTTGTTCATATGCTTGTTAACCTCTTTTGCACTTGTTCCTGTGCTTAGCAACATCATTTACACTTGTTCTTGTGCTTAACCACCTCATTTGTCGCTGTTCTTGCGATTTGCAATATAATTTGCCCTTGATATTGTGCTTTTGAACCACATTTGCATTTGTCCTTGTGCTTAGGAACCTCATTTGCATTTGTTCTTGTGCTTATGAATCTCATTTGCCCTTCTTTGTGTGCTTAACAACCTCAATTGACGTTGTTCATATGCATAACAACCTCTTTTCCCCTAGATCATGTGCCTCTGAACCTCATTTGCATTTGTTCTTGTGCTTAGGAACCTCATTTGCCCTTGTTCGTGTGCGTAACAACCTCAATTGTCGATGTTCACATGCTTCTTAACCTATTTTTCCCTTGTTCTTTTGCTTAGCAACATCATTTACACTTGTTCTTGTGCTTAACCACCTCATTTGTCGTTATTCTTGTGCTTTGCAACAAAATTTGCACTTGATCAGGTGCTTACGAACCTCATTTGTATTTGTTCTTTTGCTTAGGAGCCTTATTTTCCCTTCCTTGTGTGCTTAACAACCTCAATCGGTATTGTTCGGGTGCATAACAACCTTTTTTGCCCTTGATCTTGTGCTTATTAACCTCATTCGCATTTGTTATTGTCCTAATGAACTTTATTTGCCCTTGTTCGTGAGCATAACAACCTCAATTGTCGTTGTTCATCTGCTTCTTTACCTCTTTTGCCCTTGTTCTTGTGCTTAGCAACATCATTTACACTTGTTCATATGCTTAAACACCTCATTTGTCATTGATCTTGCGCTTTGCAACATAGTTTGCTCTTGATATTGTGCTTATGAACATCATTTGCATTTGTTCTTGTACTTAGGAACCTCATTTGCATTTGTTCTTGTGCTTAGGAACCTCATTTGTCCTTGTTTATGTGCTTAACAACCTCAATTGGCATTGTTCGTATGCATAACAACCTCTTCTGCCCTTCATCTTATGCTTATTAACCTCATTTGCAATTGTTCTTGTGCTTATGAACCTCATTTGCCCTTGTTCGTGAGCTTGACAACCTCCATTGTCGTTGTTAATATGCTTCCTAACCTCTTTTGCCCTTGTTCTGGTGCTTAGCCACATCATTTACACTTGTTCTTATGCATAAACACCTCATTTGTCATTGCTCTTGCGCTTTGCAACATAATTTGCCCTTGATATTGTGCTTATGAACCACATTTGCATTTGTTCTTGTGCTTAGGAATCTCATTGGCATTTCTTCTTGTCCTTAGGAACCTCATTTGCCCTTGTTTGTGTGGTTAACAACCTCAATTGGCGTTGTTCATATGCATAACATCTTTTGCCCTTGATCTTGTGCTGATAAACCTCATTTGCATTTGTTTTTGTGCTTAGAAATCTCATTTGCCTTTGTTCGTGTGCGTAAGAACCTCAATTGTCGTGGTTCACATGCTTCTTAATCTTTTTTTTCCCTTGTTCTTGTGCTTAGCAACATCTTTTACACTTGTTCTCGAGTTTAACCACCTCATTTGTCGTTGTTCTTGTGCTTTGCAACAAAATTTGCCCTTGATCATGTGCTTACGAACCTCATTTGTATTTGTTCTTTTGCTTAAGAGGCTCATTTTCCCTTGTTTGTGTGCTTAACTACCTCAATCGGTGTTGTTCGTGTGCATAACAACCTCTTTTGCCCTTGATCTTGTGCTTACTAACCTCATTTGCATTTGTTCTTGTGCTTATGAACCTAATTTGCCATTGTTCGTGAGCTTAACAACCTCAATTGGCATTGTTCATATGCATAACAACCTCTTTTGCCCTTGTTCTTGTACTTAGCAACATCATTTACACTTGTTCTTATACTTAAACACCACATTTGTCGTTGTTCTTGCGCCTTGCAACATAATTTGCCCTTGATATTGTGCTTATGAACCTCATTTGCATTTGTTCTTGTGCTTACGAACCTCATTTGCATTTGTTCTTGTTCTTAGGAACCACATTTATCCTTGTTTGTGTGCTTAACAACCTCAATTGGCGTTATTCGTATGGATAACAACCTCTATTGACCTTGATCTTGTGCTTATGAACCTCATTTGCATTTGTTCTTGTGCTTATGAACCTCATTTGCCCTTGTTCGTGAGCTTAACAACCTCAATTGTCGTTTTTCACATGCTTCTTAACATCTTTTGTCGTTGTTCTTGAGCTTAGCAACATCATTTACACTTGTTCTAGTACTTAACAACCAAATTTGTCGTTGTTCTTGCGCTTTGCAACATAATTTGCCCTTGATATTTTCCTGATGAACCTCATTCGCATTTAATCTTGTACTTAGCAATCTCATTTGCCCTTGTTGGTGTGCTTAACAACCTCAATTGGCGTTGTTCATGTGCTTAACAACTTCTTTTTTCCCTTAATCTTATGCTTATGAACCTCATTTGCATTTGTTCTTGTGCTTATGAACGTCATTTGCTCTTGTTCGTGTGCTTCACAATCTCAATTGTCGTTGTTCATATGCTTCTTAACCTCTTTTGCCCTTGTTCTTGTAATTAGCAACATCATTTACACTTGTTCTTGTTCTTAACAACCTCATTTGTCGTTGTTCTTGTGATTTGCAACATAATTTGCCCTTATTCTTGTGCTTATGAACCTGATTTGCATTTGTTCTTGTGCTTAAGAACTTCATTTGCCCTTGTTTATGAGCTTAACAACCTCCATTGGCGTTGTTTGTGTGCTTAACATCCTCTTTTGCCCTTGATCTTGTTCTTATGAACCTCATTTGCATTTGTTCTTGTGCTTAGGAACCTCATTTGGCTTTGTTTCTGTACTTAACAACCTCAATTGTCGTTTTTCATATGCTTGTTAACCTCTTTTGCACATATTAATGTGCTTAGCAACATCATTTACACTTGTTCTTTTGCCTAACCACCTCATTTGTCGTTGTTCTTGCGCTTTGCAATATAATTTGCGCTTGATATTGCGCTTAACATCCTCAATTGGCGTTGTTCATATGCATAACAAACTCAATTGCCCTTGTTCTTTTGCCCTTGATATTGTGTTTATGAACCTCATTTGCATTTCTTCTTGTGCTTAGGAACCTCATTTGCATTTCTTCTTGTGCTTAGGACCCTCATTTGTTCTTGTTTGCGTGCTTAACAACCACAATTGGTGTTGTTCGTATGCATAACAACTCTTTTGCCCTTGATCTTGTGTTTATGAACCTCATTTGCATTTGTTCTTGTGCTTATGAACCTCATTTGCCCTTGTTCGTGAGCTTAACAACCTCAATTGTCGTTGTTCATAGCTTCTTGAGCTCTTCTGTCCTTATTCTTGTGCTTAGCAACAGCATTTACACTTGTTGTTGTACTTAACAACCTCATTTGGCGTTGTTCTTGTGCTTCGCAACATAATTTGCCATTATTCATGTGCATATGTACCTCATTTGCATTTGTTCTTGTGCTTAAGAACCCAATTTTCTCTTGTTTGTGTGCTTAACAGTCTCAATCGATGTTGTTCGTGTGCATAACAACCTCTTTTACCCTTGATCTTGTGCTTATGAACTTCATTTGCATTTCTTCTTGTGCTGATGAACCTCATTCTGGTTCGTTAGCTTAACAACCTCAATTGTTGTTGTTCATATGCTTGTTTACCTCTTTTGCCCATGTTCTTGTGCTTACCAACATCATTTATACTAGTTTTTGTGCTTAACAACCTCATTTGTCGTTGTTCTTGCGCTTTGCAACATAATTTGCCCTTGATCTTGCGCTTATGAACCTCATTTGTATTTGTTCTTGTTCTTAGGAACCTTATTTTTTCTTTTTTGTGTGCTTAACAACCTCAATTGGCATTGTTCGCGTGGTTAACAAACTTTTGTGCCCTTGATCTTGAGCTTATGAACCTCATTTGCATTTGTTCTTGTGCTTAGGAACCTCATTTGCCCTTGTTCATGTGCTTAACTACCTCAATTGTCGTTGTTCATATACTTCTTAACCTCTTTTGCCCTTGTTCTTGTACTTAGCAACATCATTTACACTTGTTCTTGTGCTTAAACACCTCATTTGTCGTTGTTCTTGCGCTTTGCAACATAATTTGCCCTTGATATTGTGCTTATGAACCTCATTTGCATTTCTTCTTTTGCTTATGAACCTCATTTGCCATTGTTCGTGAGCTTAACAACCTCAATTGTCGTTGTTCATATGCTTTTTAACCACTTTTGACCTTGTTCTTGTGCTTAGCAACATAATTTACACTTCTTCTTATACTTAAACACCACATTTGTCATTGTTCTTGCGCTTTGCAACATAATTTGCCCTTGATATTGTGCTTATGAACATCATTTGCATTTGTTCTTGTGCTTAGGAACCTCATTTGTATTTGTTCTTGTACTTAGAAACCTCATTTGTCCTTGTTTGTGTTGTTAACAACATTAATTGACGTTGTTCGTATGCATAACAACCACTTTTGCCCTTCATCTTGTGCTTATTAACCTCATTTGCATTTGTTCTTGATCTTATGAACCTCATTTGTCTTTGGTCGTGAGCTTAACAACCTCAATTGTCGTTGTTTATATGCTTCTTAACCTCTTTTGCCCTTGTTCTTGTGCTTAGCAACATCATTTGCACTTGTTCTTATGCATAAGAACCTCATTTGTCGTTGTTCTTGTGGCTTGCAACATAATTTGCCCTTGATATTGTGCTTATAAACCTCGTTTGCATTTGTTCTTGTGCTTATGAACCTCATTTGCATTTGTTCTTGTACTTAGGAACCACATTTGTCCTTGTTTGTGTGCTTAACAACCTCAATTGGCGTTGTTCGTATGCATAACAACCTCTATTGCCCTTGATCTTGTGCTTATGAACCTCATTTGCATTTGTTCTTGTGCTTATGAACCTCATTTGCCCTTGTTCGTGAGCTTGACAACCTCAATTGTCGTTTTTCACATGCTTCTTAACATCTTTTGCCCTTGTTCTTGTGCTTAGCAACATCATTTACACTTGTTCTAGTACTTAACAACCTAATTTGTCGTTGTTCTTGCGCTTTGCAACATAATTTGCCCTTTATATTGTCATGATGAACCTCCTTTGCATTCTTGTGCTTAGCAACCTCATTTGCCCTTGTTTGGGTGCTTAACAACCTCAATTGGCGTTGTTCATGTGCTTAAAAACCTATTTCCCCCTTAATCTTGTACTTATGAACCTCATTTGCATTTGTTCTTGTGCTTATGAATCTCATTTGCCCTTATCCGTGTGCTTAACAACCACAATTGTCGTTGTTCATATGCTTCTTAACCTCTTTTGCCCTTGTTCTTGTACTTAGCAACATCATTTACAGTTGTTTTTGTTCTTAACAACCTCATTTGTCGTAGTTCTTGCACTTTGCAACATAATTTGCCCTTGATGTTGCGCTTATGAACCTCATTTGTATTTGTTCTTATGCGTAGGAACCTCATTTTACCTTGTTTGTATGCTTAACAACCTCAATTGGCGTTGTTCGTGTGCTTAACAACCTCTTTTGCCCATAATCTTGTGCTTATGAACCTAATTTGCATTTTGTTCTTGTGATTAGGAACCTCATTTGCCCTTGTTCGTGTGCTTAACAACCTCAATTGTCGTTGTTCATATGCTTGTTAACCTCTTTTGCCCTTGTTCCTGTGCTTAGCAACATCATTTACACTTGTTCTTGTGCTTAAACACCTTATTTGTCGTTGATCTTGCACTTTGCAACATAGTTTGCCCTTGATATTGTGCTTATGAACATCATTTACATTTGTTCTTGTGCTTAGGAACCTCATTTGCATTTGTTCTTGTACTTAGGAACCTCATTTGTCCTTGTTTGTGTGCTTAACAGCCTCAATTGGCATTGTTTGTATGCATAACAACCTCTTCTGCCCTTCATCTTATGCTTATTAACCTCATTTGCATTTGTTCTTGTGCTTATGAACCTCATTTGCCCTTGTTCGTGAGCTTGACAACGTCCATTGTCGTTGTTAATATGCTTCCTAACCTCTTTTGCCCTTGTTCTTGTGCTTAGCCACATCATTTACACTTGTTCTTATGCATAAACACCTCATTTATCGTTTTCTTGTAATTTGCAACATAATTTTCCCTTAATATTGTGCTTAGGAACCTCATTTGCATTTGTTCTTCTGCTTACGAACCTCATTTGCATTTGTTCTTGTGCTTAGGACCCTCATTTGTCCTTGTTTGCATGCTTAACAACCTCAATTGGTGTTGTTCGTATGCATAACAGCTTCTTTTGCCCTTGATCTTGTGCTTATGGACCTCATTTGCATTTGGTCTTGTGCTTATGAACCTTATTTGCCCTTGTTCGTGTGCATAACAACCTCAATTGTCGTTGTTCATATGCTTCTTAACCTCTTTTGCCCTTGTTCTTGTGCTTAGCAACATCATTTACACTTATTCATATGCTTAAACACCTCATTTGTCGTTGATCTTGCGCTTTGCAACATAGTTTGCCCTTGATATTGTGCTTATGAACATCATTTCCATTTGTTTTTGTGCTTAGTAACCTCATTTGTCCTTGTTTGTTTGCTTAACAACCTCAATTGGCATTGTTCGTATGCATAACAACCTCTTCTGCCCTTCATCTTATGCTTATTAACCTCATTTTCATTTGTTCTTGTGGTTATGAACCTCATTTGCCCTTGTTCGTGAGCTTGACAACCTCCATTGTCGTTGTTAATATGCTTCCTAACCTCTTTTGCCCTTGTTCTTGTGCTTAGCCACATCATTTACACTTGTTCTTATGCATAAACACCTCATTTATCGTTGTTCTTGTATTTTGCAACATAATTTGCCCTTAATCTTGTGCTTATGAACCTCATTTGTATTTGTTCTTGTGCTTAGGAGCCTCATTTTCCCTTATTTCTGTGCTTAACAACCTCAATCGGTATTGTGCGTGTGCTTAACAACCTCTTTTGCCCTTGATCTTGTGCTTATGAACCTCATTTGCATTTGTTCTTGTGCTTAGAAACATTATTTGGCCTTGTTCGTGTGCTTAACAACCTCAATTGTTGTTGTTCACTTGCTTCTTAACCTCTTTTGCCCTTGTTCTTTCGCTTAGCAACATCATTTACACTTGTTCTAGTATTTAATAACCTAATTTGTCGTTGTTCTTGCGCTTTGCAATATAATTTGCCCTTATTCTTGTGCTTATGAACCTCATTTGCATTTGTTCTTGTGCTTAAGAAGCTCATTTTCCCTTGTTTCTGTGCTAAACAACCTCAATCGGCGTAGTAAGTATACTTAACAACCTCTTTTTCCCTTGATCTTGTGCTTATGAAACTCATTTGCATTTGTTCTTGCGTTTAGAAACCTCATTTGCCCTTGTTCGTGTGTGTAACTACCATAATTGCTGTTGTTCACATGCCTCTTAACCTCTTTTCCCCTTGTTCCTGTGCTTAGCAACATCATTTACACTTGTTCTTGTACTTAACCACCTCATTTGTCGTTGTTCTAGTGCTTTGCAACATAATTTGCTCTTGATATTGTGCTGATGAACCTCATTTGCATTTGTTCTTGTGCTTATGAACCTCATTTGCTATTGTTCGTGAGCTTAACAACCTCAATTGTCGTTGTTCATATGCTTTTTAACCTCTTTTGCCCTTGTCCTTGTGCTTAGCAACATCATTTACACTTGTTCTTATACTTAAACACCACATTTGTCATTGTTCTTGGGCTTTGCAACATAATTTACCCCTGATATTATGCTTATGAACATCATTTGCAATTGTTCTTGTGCTGAGGAACCTCATTTGTATTTGTTCTTGTGCTTAGGAACCTCATTTGTCTTTGTTTGTGTGGTTAACAACCTCAATTGACGTTGTTCGTATGCATAACAACCTGTTTTGCCCTTCATCTTGTGCTTATTAACCTCATTTGCATTTGTTCTTCTCCTAATGAACCTCATTTGTCTTTGGTCGTGAGCTTAACAACCTCAATTGTCGTTGTTTATATGCTTCTTAACCTCATTTGTATTTGTTCTTGTGCCTAGGAACCTCATTTGTCCTTGTTTGTGTGGTTAACAACCTCAATTGATGTTGTTCGTATGCATAACAACCTGTTTTGCCCTTCATCTTGTGCTTATTAACCTCATTTGCATTTGTTCTTGTCCTTATGAACCTCATTTGTCTTTGGTCGTGAACTTAACAACCTCAATTGTCGTTGTTCATATGCTTCTTAACCCCTTTTGCCCTTGTTCTTATGCTTAGCAACATCATTTACACTTGTTCTTATGCATAAGAACCTCATTTGTCATTTTTCTTGTGGCTTGCAACATAATTTGCCCTTGATATTGTGCTTATGAACCTCGTTTGCATTTGTTCTTGTGCTTAGGAACCTCGTTTGCATTTGTTCTTGTGCTTACGAACCACATTTGCATTTGTTCTTGTGCTTAGGAACCACATTTGTCCTTGTTTGTGTGCTTAACAATCTCAATTGGCGTTGTTCGTATGCATAACAACCTCTATTGCCCTTGATCTTCTGCTTATGAACCTCATTTACATTTGTTCTTGTGCTTATGAACCTCATTTGCCCTTGTTCGTGAGTTTGGCAACCTCAATTGTCGTTTTTCACATTCTTCTTAACATCTTTTGCCATTGTTCTTGTGCTTAGCAACATCATTTACACTTGTTCTAGTACTTAACAACCTAATTTGTCGTTGTTCTTGCGCTTTGCAACATAATTTGCCCTTTATATTGTCATGATGAACCTCCTTTGCATTTATTCTTGTGCTTAGCATCCTCATTTATCCTTGTTTGTGTGCTTAACAACCTCAATTGGCGTTGTTCATGTGCTTAACAACCTATTTTTCCCTAATCTTGTGCTTATGAACCTCATTTGCATTTGTTCTTGTGCTTATGAACCTCATTTTTCCTTGTTTGTGTGCTTGACAACCTCAATTGGTGTTGTCTGTGTGCTTAACAAATTCTTTTGCCATTGATCTTGAGCATATGAACCTCATTTGCATTTGTTCTTGTGCTTATGAATCACATTTGCCCTCAATCGTTAGCTTAACAACCTCAATTGTCGTTGTTCATATGCTTGTTTACCACTTTTGTCCTTGTTCTTGTGCTTAGCAACATCATTTACACTTGTTTTTGTGCTTAACAACCTCATTTGTAGTTGTTCTTGCGCTTTGCAACATAATTAGCCCTTGATCTTGTGCGTATGAACCTCATTTGTATTTGTTCTTGTTCTTAGGAACCTCATTTTTCCTTGTTTGTGTGCTTAACAATCTCAATTGGCATTGTTCGTGTGCTTAACAAATTCTTTTGCCCTTGATCTTGAGCTTATGAATCACATTTGCCCTTGTCCGTGTGTTTAACAACCACAATTGTCGTTGTTCATATGCTTCTTATCCTCTTTTGCCCTTGTTCTTGTACTTAGCAACATCTTTTACAGTTGTTCTTGTTCTTAACAACCTCATTTGTCCTCTTGCACTTTGCAACATAATTTGCCCTTGATGTTGCGCTTATGAACCTCATTTGTATTTGTTCCTATGCGTAGGAGCCTCATTTTACCTTGTTTGTGTGCTTAACAATCTCAATTGGCGTTGTTTGTGTGCTTAACAACCTTTTTTGCCCTTGATCTTGTGCTTATGAACCTCATTTGCATTTGTTCTTGTGCTTAGGAATCTCATTTACCCTTGTTCGTGTGCTTAACAACCTCAATTGTCATTGTCCATATACTTGTTAACCTCTTTTACACTTATTCATGTGCATAGCAACATCATTTACACTTGTTCTTGTGCTTAACCACCTCATTTGTCGTTGTTCTTGCGCTTTGCAACAAAATTTGTCCTTGATCATGTGCTTACGAACCTCAGTTGTATTTGTTCTTTTGCTTAGGAGCCTCATTTTCCCTTCTTTGTGCGGTTAACAACCTCAATCGGTATTGTTCGTGTGCATAAACCTCTTTTGTCCTTGATCTTGTCCTTATTAACCTCATTTGCATTTGTTCTTGTGCTTATGAACCTCATTTGCCCTTGTTCGTAAGCTTAACAACCTCAATTGTCGTTGTTCATATGCTTCTTAACATCTTTTGCTCTTGTTCTTGTACTTTGCAACATCATTTACACTTGTTCTTATGCTTAAACACCTCATTTGTCGTTGTTCTTGCGCTTTGTAACATAGTTTGCCCTTGATATTGTGCTTATGTACATCATTTGCATTTGTTCTTGTGCTTAGGAACCTCATTTGTCCTTGTGTGTGTGCTTAACAACCTCAATTGGTGTTGTTAGTATGCATAACAACCTCTTTTGCCCTTCATCTTATGCTTATTAACCTGATTTGCATTTGTTCTTGTGCTTATGAACCTCATTTTCCATTGTTCGTGAGCTTAACAACCTCAATTGTCGTTGTTCATATGCTTCTTAACCTCTTTTTCCCTTGTTCTTAGGCTTAGCAACATCACTTACACTTGTTCTTATGCATAAACACCTCATTTACCGTTGTTTTTGCGCTTTGCAACTTAATTTGCCTTTGATATTGTGCTTATGAACCTCATTTGCATTTGTTCTTGTGCTTAGGACCCTCATTTGTCCGTGTTTGCGTGCTTAACAACCACAATTGGCGTTGTTCGTATGCATAACAACTTCTTTTGCCATTGATCTTGTGCTGATGAACCTCATTTGCATTTGTTCTTGTGCTTATGAACCCCAGTTTTCCTTGTTCGTGAGCTTAACAACCTCAATTGTCGTTGTTCATATGCTTCTTAACCTCTTTTGCCCTTGTTCTTGTGCTTAGCAATATCATTTACACTTGTTCTAGTACTTAACAACCAAATTTGTCGTTGTTCTTGGCTTTTCAACATAATTTGCCCTTGATATTGTGCTGATAAACCTCATTTGCATTTATTCTTGTATTTAGGAACCTCATTTGCCCTTGTTTGTGTTCTTAACAATCTCAATTGGCGTTGTTCGTGTGCTTAACAACCTTTTTTCCCCTTAATCTTGTGCTTATGAACTTCATTTGCATTCGTTCTTGTGCTTATGAACCTCATTTGTCCTTGTTCATGTGCTTAACAACCTCAATTGTCGTTGTTCATATGCTTCTTAACTTCTTTTGCCCTTGTTCTTTTGCTTTGCAACGTCATTTGCACTTGTTCTTATGCTTAAACACCTCATTTGTCGTTGTTCTTGTGCTTTGCAACATAATTTGCCCTTGATATTGTGCTTATGAACCTCATTTGCATTTGTTCTTGTGTTTACGAACCTCATTTGCATTTATTCTTGTGCTTATGACCCTCATTTGTCCTTGTTTGCGTGCTTAACAACCACAATTGGCGTTGTTCATATGCATAACAACTTCTTTTGCTCTTGATCTTGTGCTTATGAACCTCATTTGCATTTGTTCTTGTGCTTATGAACCTCATTTGCCCTTGTTCGTGAGCTTAACAATCTCAATTGTCGTTGTTCATATGCTTTTTAACATCTTTTGTCCTTATTCTTGTGCTTAGCAACTTCATTTACACTTGTTGTTGTGCTTAACAAAATCATTTGTCGTTGTTCTTGTGCTTTGCAACATAATTTACCCTTATTCTTGTGCTTATGAACCTCATTTGCATTTGTTATTATGCTTAAGAATCTCATTTTCTCTTGTTTGTGTGCTTAACAACCTCAATCGGTGTTGTTCGTGTGCATAACAACCTCTTTTACGCTTGATCTTGTGCTTATGAACCTCATTTGCATTTGTTCTTGTGCTTATGAACCTCGTTCTTGTTCGTTTGCTTAACAACCTCAATTGTCGTTGTTCATATGCTTCTTAACCTCTTTTATCCTTGTTCTTATGCTTAGCAACATCATTTACACTTGTTTTTGTGCTTAAGAACCTCATTTGTTGCTGTTTTTGCGCTTTACAACATAATTTGCCCTTGATCTTGTGCTTATGAACCTCATTTGTATTTGTTCTTGTGCTTAGGAGCCTCATTTTCCATTGTTTGTGTGCTTAACAACCTCAATCGGTATTGTTCGTGTGCTTAACAACCTCTTTTGCCCTTGATCTTGTGCTTATGAACCTCATTTGCATTTGTTCTTGTATTTAGAAACATCATTTGTCCTTGTTCGTGTGCTTAACAACCTCATTTGTCGTTGTTCACATGCTTCTTAACCTCTTTTGCCTTTGTTCTTGTGCTTAGCAACATCATTTACTTTTGTTATTGTGCTTAACAATCTTATTTGTCGGTGTTCTTGCGCTTTGCAATATAATTTGCCCTTGATATTGTGCTTATGAATCTTATTTGCATATGTTATTGTAATTGGTCTTTAGTTGAACTTCCAAAGGGAAAGAAGCAAGTAGGATGTAAGTGGGTGTTTTCTATCAAATATGATTCAAACGGTAATGTTGAGAGATACA
The DNA here is from genome assembly GCA_964058825.1 of Carex arenaria. Lineage (NCBI taxonomy): Eukaryota > Viridiplantae > Streptophyta > Magnoliopsida > Poales > Cyperaceae > Carex > Carex arenaria. The sequence continues at coordinate 946,416 of CAXKVW010001708.1, forward strand.
AAGCCAAGTTGGTAGCAAAGGGATATACTTAGATACGGAATTTATTATTAGGAAACTTGTTCTCCTGCTGCTAAATTAAACACAATTCAAGTATTGTTGTCTCTTGCAGCTAATCTAGATTGGTCATTGCAGTAGTTTGATGTGAAAAATGCCTTCTTGCATGGAGATTTAGATAAAAAAATCTACATGGAACTTCCTTCTGGGTATGAGAACCGAGTTCAAAGCAAACAGTGTGCAAGCTGAACAAGGCTCTGTATGGACTCAAACAATCTCCTTGAGCATGGTTTGATTGAATATGCCAGGCAATAAAGAAGTATGGGTTCAGCCAAGGGAAATCTGATCATACACTGTTTACAAGAAGAGACATGAGAAACTAATTGTTTTGATTATCTATGTAAATGACACGATTATTACAGGAGATGACATAGAAGAGATTCAAATTTTTGAAGAAAAGCTTTCAAGAGAATTTGAAATGAAGAATTTGGGAGGTTTAAAATATTTTCTTGAAATTAGGGTGGCCCGTTCTGACCAAGGTATCATTTTGTCTCAAAAAAAGTATATCCTTGACTTGTTGGCTGTGGTAGGAATGCTAGATTGCAAACCGGTTGATATACTGGTAGTCCAAATTTTGAAATTGAGAGAGTTTTCTGATCAAGTACCTACCAATAAAAAGAGGTGCCAACAGTTAGTTAGAAAATTGATTTATTTGTCACATACTAGACCTGATATTACATATGCGGATAGCGTGGTGAGCCAATTTATGCATAACCCAAGTGAGGATCACATGGAAGTAGTCATGAGAATCATTAAATATCTAAAGGGAGCCCTAGGAAGGAGGATACACTTTAAGAGAAATGGGCATCTTGGTGTTACAGGTTATACTGGTGCAGATTGGTCAAGAAGTGTTACATATCGTAGGTCAACATTAGGGTATTTCACTTTTGTTGGAGGTAACCTTGTCACATGGAGAAGAAAAAAACAAGGAGTTGTTGCTCTCTCTTGAGTGTTGAAGCTGAACTTATTAGAGTAGTTAAAGGCCTGCGTGAATTACCATGGATAAAGAAATTGTTATCATAACTCGGGTTAACTCGAGAAGTAGCTACTACAGCAGAAAAGCCCATCTGCGACCGGCCAAATCGGTTACAGATGAGTAAGGCGCCGGTCACAGATGCCTAAATCGGTCACAGAAGACCAAATTCGGTCGCAGTTGCTCCGTCGCTGATGACCTCCATGATGACGTCACCGGTCGCAGATGGGTCAAAAATCGGTCACAGAAGACCATTCAGTGACCGATTATAATCCGTCACTGATACCATTTGGTGACATGGCTGAACCTTATCAGAGACCGCCAGATCGGTCTCTGATGGTCCCAAATCGGTCGCAGAAGTGTTAATTTTTTTTTATATATAATTTTTCTGTTTTTTTTCTTTTCACCAATTGGTACGAATATATTGTACTAAACAGAACCCATTCTGTTCATTTATTTTTCCCCAGCCCAATCGTTACAAATCGTACTAAGCAATTCATATATCAAATATTACAAATACCAAGCAATTCAAGCCCTATCGTTACAAATCGTACCAAGCAATTCAAATATCAAATATCAAATGTTACAAATACTACATAAGTATCAATAAATTTAACAAATTCAACAAATAAAAACAACAGAAAAAAAAAAAGAAATCAAACAGAAACAAAAGAAAAAAAACAGAAATATAACAGGAAAAAACAGAAAAAATAAAAAAAGAAATAAAATAGAAATAAAACATTAAAAAAACAGAAAAAAAGACAGAAAAAAATAAAACAGAAAAAAAGAAGAAAAAAAACAGAAAAAAGATAAAAGATAAAAAAACAGAAATAAAGCAGAAAGAAAAAGAAAGAAAAACAGAAAAAAAAACGGAAAAACAGATAAAAAAAACAGAATATAAAACAGAAAAGAAAACATAAAATAACAGGAAAAAACAACAGAAAAAAACAAAAAAAATAGAAATAACAGAAAAAGAACAGAAATAAAACAGAAAGAAACAGAAAAAAAAAAGAAATAAAACAGAAATAAAACAGAAAAACAAAACAGAAAAAAGAAAGAAAAAAAATATAAAACAGAAAACAGAAAATAAAATAAATAGAAATAAAACAGAAACTAAAACAGAAAAAAGAATAAGTAAAAAAGACAGAAACAAAAAACATATATAAAAAGAAAACAGGAAAAAAAAGAAAGAAAAACGGAAATAAAACAAAAAAAACGGAGAAAGAGAGAGAGAGAGAGAGAGAGAACGAGAGTGGTGACCTTTCACGCGCGGGCATCGGCTGGGTCGGGCGGCGTCAAGCAATGCGGTGCCGGATGACACGGCAGCGTTTTTTTTGTTTAAACCTAAAACGCGCGGAGATAGAAAAAGAAAGAGATTTGGCGGCCATTTTCAGGGGATACCCTTCTGCGACTGGTCCAAATCGGTCACAGAAGGATAAGGCGCCGGTCACAGAAGGATTTTGTCACCAAAGATTATTATTTATTTTATTTTATTTTATTTAATTGGTCTTCAGCGACCGGCGATCAAACCGGTCACTGATGCCGGTCGCTGATGACCGAAAATGTTGTAGTGAGCCATGACTTTACATGTTGACAATAAAGTAGCAATTGACATGTTGCATAATCCAATGCAACATGATCGGACTAAGCATGTTGGTGTAAACCGATACTTTATAAAGGAGTATATTGGCTCAAAGGTGGTTCAGATATCTTTTGTGAGATCCGAGAATCAACTTGCTAACATTTTGACGAAAGGTGTGACAGGTACAATGGTCAACATCACACTAGACAAGTTAAGCATGAGAGATATGTACATGCCAACTTGAGGGGGGAGTATTGGCATATGTTGCAGAAGATTATGCCCTGGATCGATCTGAGGCAACAGCACTAGTCAATATGGATAACGTTGGACTTGTATCGGAAACATAGCAAAGAAGGAAAGGAAAAGATTACCTAGGATTAGTCAATCATCTGGTGGTAATAGACAAGTGGCCTGGAGATGAGTTGTTGCTATGTAACTTTGTTTTCTTGAATATAATTGGAATCAAAAAAGATTTTTTGTAGAAGGATTCTATTCTTTTTTTTTATTTAATCTCTCTAGTCTGCTGTAAACATTATTCTTGAATTAGTAAAGAAAGGAAAAAGAGGATCTAAGGTTGAGGATGTAGGTACTAAACTGATATTGATCCTCGTTAAATTATTGTGTTTGAGATTTGATTTCTGTGATTGTTATTAATTTTTAGAATTTAGTTGTGCATGAATGATGTCAGGATAATTAGGGCTCTCCTAGAAACCACCTCTACGTGTGGGTTTGTTTAAAATTAATTTACCACTTCCCAGCTGAGTCAGCACGGAATATAATAGAGATAAGTTCTCCGAATTGCCAACCATTCATTATTAGCTTTCCTGGAAAACTTGAGGAAAGAAAATTCTCTTAGTTCAACGACCCGGGCACTTTTAAGCCAAGTTGAGTATGGTTGGGATTTTATATGATTTTAATTTTGAAATTCGATAATTGGCACATAATTAATCTGTCTTTAATATTATATATGCATAAAAATGACAAAATTTAACATAAACTTTACTAATAAAATAATTTAAATGTATAACGGTCCATATTTAATAATACACAATCTTTCAAGAAATAATGAGATGATAAACAAACAAACAAATTCTTAAGATCAATCCATGCGCTCTATTAAAGTGTCTAGCTAAAATTTAACTGATATGTTTTGCTTGTGACCATATATAACAATTTTCTCATATATTCTAAGACATCTAAAAATTATGTTCTAGCACTTGCTATAATAAGTATCTCTAAAAGATCTATGTGCGTAAACATGCAAATTTTCAGATTCTAAGATCATGAGCAAGTGCTAAAAAGAAAAAAAAAATGGTCATGAAGTCAAAAGAAGTCTTTTTTTTTTCAGATAACAGGAACGAGTACTTGAATTTTTCTTAATTCTTCATCAACTACAAAATTAAGTATAAAGAACCCATATAAATTTACAAGAACCTACATTTAATGACTTAAATCAATTCTAAATGAAAGGAATTCTAAAGACTCTGATCCAAATATAGAAAATCAGGAGATCTAGCACTATAATATTCCATATATATAGGCTAGCTTAACGCATTCATCATCGATCCTTGATGGTGCACTCTTTTTTTTTTTTTTTTTCTTTTTTCCTTTTTTTTTTTTACATTTTTTAGGTTCTATTGTAAAAACAGGAATTACGTACTCGTCGAATGAAACATGCAACAAGGTGGATCTATCATAATTCTCTCTCGAAGATATTTCTACTACTGTATAAGAATATGTTTCTCTCAATTTTAAATCTAAGAGAGTAGTTAGGATCTAATATAAGATACGGTCAAGGAAGCTTCAAGCCCTAAGTGCGTTATAAGGCACCAAGCTAATGCACATTAATTCTCTCGTAGCAAGTGCATTATTCTTTGTACAACTAAAAATTCTCTCTAGCAAGTGCATTAATTCTCTCGTATAGGCATCTCCTCTAAAATTCTATGTAATAGTTGACTCAATTTTTTATAGTACAACCACTATTAATCTAAACACTTCGAATATATCCAAACACAACCAAAAACTTAACATTACATGTCTTCACATCAAATCCCAATAAAATAAATTGTTATAACATATATAGAACAACTAAAGGATATCATTTAATTGTTATTGATGACAATCACTCGATATAGATGAATCGGACATAACATCATAAAATTAAAAGATAATGAATTACTTGCGTGGCATGTTTTGTCTGTAAATACATAGTGCGTTGTGGACATTTGACTTCAAATTCTATTCTATGATCGATGTTATCATGCATGAGCAAATTTAAATGAACAAAATAGAAGTCAATCTCCTACTTCAAAAAAAAAATTTGAAGTCAGTGTCCAACATTTATTTTCCTTATAAAAAACTTTGAGGTCTCCTTCCGCTGCCAAAAGAAAAGTTATGTACAAGTAGATAAATGATTTTAATTATCTCAAAACGCAGGCTGAAAACAATTGCATTAACCCCACTTTCAAATATCTTATGGTCGTATCTAACTAATTGCATGCATGTGATTCAAGTAACAATTTTAGCCTTGTTTTTTCTACTATTTAACCGCAAAGTAAAATTATGAACAGTTAAGCAAAAGATAAAAAGAGATCTCCGCAAACAAACAAAAGTGAAGCAGCATTCATGAATTAAATGCATTGTCTTCGGAAACGCCCAGAATTCATAAAAATCTCTCGGGCAAACCGCAATCATTTTCCAAGCTAACTGGCACACAATAATTTTTACAAAACTTCAATTTTCAGTTATGTGGCCGACAATTATAAGTTCTAACAATTAGGTATCCAATGAAAGAACGCCACAAGGGAAAAGTTTTAACAAATGTAAGATTCTGTAAACCAATGAATTGTTGATTCCACAGCACTCCGCTAACTGAAACTTTGAAACTGATCCTCTTGGTCCCATGTAATGCAACGCTGCAAACATCCATTACATCATCATCTCCAGTAAATTTGTACAAAAGGTTGAGAAATTTCGAACCTCAAAATGGAGAAAACGCATGGACCACTAACAGGGTCTGAGGGTCCCCCCCCTTACCCTCCAGAGTCCGGATCCCCTAAAGTAACCCAATCTTTGGGTTTTGGATCAAGACCGTCCGATTCGGATCCGTCGCTCATAATCATCTCGGGATTCGAATTCGTTTTCGGGATGCGTGCGCTTCAGATCCGGATGGATTGTCTCAGATTCGAATCGGACGGTCCCGATTTAAAACCCAGAGATTGGGTTACTTCACTGGATCTGAATTCTACCCTCCATGGCATTATTGTAATTTGCATCAAACCTAAGCCTCCTTTCTCAGCAAGCCATCGAGTAAAACTCGAGTTTAGAGTTTAGACAATAAAATTACTACTATAACCCAGTGAGCCACCTGTACACCGCCACCACTCCTCCCGCCTCCTCATTCTGCCCCGCTTCCAGGTCCCACAGCCAGTCCGGTGGTACTCCGCCACCTACGCTGGAATCAAACCGTTGACTTGACCGTTGACTCCACCTTCCGCTCCATCTCTCGCTCCAGCGTTGAGAAGGGAACTTCATTGAATTGAACGACGAAGATGCTGATGACGCTAGCCTATCCAGGTACTCTTGCAACCACGCTCGCACGGGCTCCTCTCTAGTCATGCTCTCTCTTGTTACTGGAGGTGGTGGAGGCGGAGGGGGTAGTGGGGGAGGGGACGGGGGCGGTGGAGGTGGAGGTGGAGGTGGCAGTGCAAGATCAGATATCTCAATCTCCCTCTTCTCCGGTTTAGTCACTTGAGGCTGAGCTATTTCTACATCCTCTTCTATGCAGTAGTCATGGGACTCCAAGCTGTAGGTTCTGGATGGAGGCATGACAGGTCGAATTTGATTTTGGACTTGGCTATTCGGTTCGGATCTTCTAAAGCTTGTACCAAGTTCTAAGCGGAAACTTTCAGAAGAAAGATCCGGAAGGGGTGGATGGGGCAGGGTGATTGACGATCGGCAGAGCGGACATGAAGGGTTGGATTTGAGCCACTTGTCAACACATGATTTATGAAATGCATGTCTACAAGCTGGCAGTAATCGGAGCTCCGCATCTGGCATAAACGCTTCGCAACAAACTGCACAGTCGAGCGATGATTTAGACAGCTTAGCCATATTAGAGGCGAGTCTGATGAGTGGAAGGGAATCAATAAGCTTCAATTTTTCATGCTCTGATAAGACGGGGGCGCCATTGGTGGCACTTGCATTGCTACTGGTATGGGCCATGGAGAGCCGGTATGAGGAACCATGAGCGTTGCGGAAGAAGATACGGATGAGTCGATGAATGAAGAGGATGCTGATAATTGCAATTGTTACTATTGAAACAATTATGAATATGCTCGGTGTGACTTTGGCACTTTTTGTTCCCGGACTGGTACCAGCTGAGTGGTTGCTAGCGACGGTGACAGGAACCGGAGGTGGGATACCGGTCTCCATTGGGGTGGAGTTCTAAGAAGATAGGGGCGAAAAAGCTTCTTCCTTCTTTCTTTCTTTTTTAATAATATATATACTGGTGTATATCTGGATTGAGTAGGGGGAGGGAGGGATTGGCGGTCGTTTGGTTGGTTTGTCTTGTTTATTTATCCTCACATTTCTCTCTCTCTCTCTTTCTCTGTGGCTGCCTTCTTTTATTTTAGAGAGTGAGAGCGATGGTTTTAAAATGTCATGATATTCGTAATAATTTCGTAGCTTTTTGGAATGGTTAATTAAGTCGTGAGTGCAAAAGGGAAGTTTTCATTGGAATTAAACACGTGGATTAGCCGTTCAATTTCACTTACTGAAATTAAATCTGCTGCGATTCTCAAGGGATTGTAGGACTATGCTTTTCCATATCCAACTCTTAATTTTTTTTTAGATTCGTGCATAAAAATCAGTTTTCATAGAGATTCGTGTATTCCAAAAAATTAAAGGCTGGATAGAAAAAAGCAGGGTCCTGTGGTCTCTTTAGAATCGCAGCAGATTCGTTTCCTCACTTACTATATATTATTATAGTAGGTAGGAATGTATATATCCTTGCAAAAGATCGAATAATAAAAACAATTGTTTGTGTATATATATATAGTATGTAGAAAAATTGAAATAGTCGCGTAAGACATAAGTATTATATATGTTTCGCCGATTACTGTAGAAGCTGCTTAAGTTACTTGTTATGACATGGAGAGGTAGGAAGTGTGGTCTATCACTATTCACTAGTCACTACATATATATCACGGACAATTATATACATGCACGCTACAACAAATGGACCATAATATTTTCTCAAAAAAACAAATGGACCATAATAATTGGTAGTAATTGTTATAGATCTTTATTTATTGGTTCCCTTTCAATATTTTTTTCATTTTTTATTTTTAATTCATAATGGTATATATTAATTGTACAAAAGCATATATATCATCCTATTGTTGGATTTTGTTTTTTTCTTAACTAAAAAAAGAGAAGTTATTTTAATTTCACATTTTGTAAAATTATTTTTCTTTAGTAACATCAGCAAACAGCAATTCAGGTAGCATTAGCTAGGGAATTTAATGTAAAAAAAAAAAAAAAACTAAAGCATTAGAAATGTCACGTAAAGTTTACAGTACTCTACGGGGAAGAAAACATGCATGTAAATTTCCTTGTTTGACTCTAAGATGTACCACTCTGTACAAACTAAGTGTGCTTAGATCCATTTAGTATAAATTGAGTTTATATTATTACGTATATAATTATATATCAGGGGAGAACATGCTGAAGTTCAGTACGACGGTTGTTCAACGAGCAGACTGTATTTCTTTCTTGTTCTTTTTTCTGTTGCGCAGAATGTAAATATTATTTTTTAAATAAATGAAGTATAAATTTAATTCATGTTCATTCCATTGCACATGCTATTATAACATTTGATAGAAAAATATTATTTGCCCCCAACATTTTGTACCCTAGAAGAATTATCGTAAACCTACAAACGTCGGCAATTGGCTTTGAACTAATTATTTATGTTACAAATATACACTTAAACTATAGAATTAATAGAAAGTATCCGTGAGGGTAAAAAAATATTATTGTCGAGAGTACACACCGATAGAAATGTGCTATTTTTAAACATATCGGTATTACCGACAGAAATATCCGCGACGATATTATTGGTAAAAAAACACTTGTATCCTCGCAGATACTATAACACGCAGAGTTGAAACAAAAAAAATTAGATGGATGGTTGAAACGTATACTGTATAATGTACGTATATATGACGATGTGGTTGGGATTCAAATTAACTCTAATTTTCACAACTACAAAGTTAAATTTTAATTAATAAAAAGTTGCTGGTAAACATTAATTTGAAATTTTATGAGGAGAGATTGAACTATAAAATTATTTTAATTAAAGCTATTATAAATTTTAGTATACAAATAAAAAAAATCATTAAAGTTAAGCGCCTCTAATTTGACCTTTTTGCACAAAAAAAATGCAAAATAGAGTTTTTTATCCTTGTAAATCTCAATAAAAGTAAAAAATATTGTGAAAACTGTTTATGTACATATATAATTAGATGAAGAAGAAAAGAACAATGAAAGGTACTGTCTAGACTAAATTAGCTAGTAGAAAGATCGGACAGAGTACAGAGATAATTTTAACTGGCTGTTTGTTGATCTAGTATATATTCAAGCAATAATTAAATCGGAGCATAGAGTGACTCTAGTATGCTGAGTGTTGACCATATTTCGGTCTATATGCTATTCGGTCAGTTATTAATATTTATAACATATATTAAAAAAATAACGAAGTCATTGCTACGAGAAAGACGGTAACGTTAAGTATAGGCCTATAGGGTGCTTATCAGCTTTGTTAATGTTGTGTATATCGTATATATAATGATTTTTTTTTAAGTTTAAATATTCAATTCGAACTGTTTAAATCATTTTTATATTAAACTGTATCTAGAAATCAAATTTTACATTTATTAAGTTTTTTAAGATATATATAAATCGCTTCATCTAAATTTTTTTGGACTTTTCAAAATTAGTAATTTTCTATTTATCTAAAAATAGTGAGAAGGTCTGAAAGAAGTTAAAACTTGATATATAAATACATTTTAATATGGAGATTATGTTGAGATTGATTATTAATTAGACTTGAAAGTCATGTTTAATTGTGGAGTAAAGTTACTAAGGATTAAATCGCTTACTTTATTTTACTAATTAGACTTTAAAGTCATGTTTAATTGGGTCCTATGAGTAGGGCTAATGAGACGGCTCCTTTAATTTTTCAAATTATACGGTAGTTAATTAGTGCGCAGATTGTTAAAATTAATAAAAATAAAATGAGTTTGCCTACGGGCTTTTGAAATTCAAAAAAAAAAAAAAAAAAATGAGTTGAGCTGATAGAAATTAAATTGGGTTCATAAACACTATTACCTAAGAGTCGACAATAACGAAAAAAATACATGAGATGAAACTTTTTCTAAAATCCAACTGCTGTCTAGTTCTGGATTTTACTGGATCCGCCCCTGACCAAACCAATAATTTTATCCATTTGACCACTGGCCAAAGGGACCCTTCTTTGTATAGAAATAAAAAATAAAAAATCATCCCTTTTTATTATTTATTTTTTATTTAAAAAAAAATAAAAAGAAATTGGTTGTGGGCACGGAATATACATGTACTGGTAGGACAGTACAACTAGCACACCTCTCCCCGTTCTTCCTTTGACTTGGCTAAATTGGACAAGAACATGCCAAAAGAAATTAGCAAAGTCCTTGCTGACATTGAATTAGATTGCTAATGCCCTGTATTTAATTGATCATTGGTGTATAATTGCCTTGCAAAATCTTGGTTTTATTTGGTTCAAGTATATAAAATCTTTTACAATTACAAGTTGTGCTTTGGAATGACGCAAGCACATGCGCTAATTATATGTTATTAGTACTTAACCATGCTTACTGCATCAGTGTCGTATCAGCAGACTGTATAATAGTGATCGCACAGTCCAATGACACACGCAATAAAGAGATTATTGAACTACATGTAGTGATTCGGAATTTAATTTTCAAGTTTTAAGGGAATGCATGAAAGTTCATAAACTAATGTATTTTCTTAATGTGCTCCAAAATGAGAATAATTGATTGTTTTAATTGAACATATGAGTTCAGCTAATATGATTTTAGTAACACTTCAACTCATATACTTCCAATTCAAAATTTATCTGATCAGTTGTAAACGAAAAATTCAAACTTATTTCCTTCTAGAGAGCTTCATTTGCATATAATTTTTTTTAATTCTTGAATTCATTTAGTATCAAGTCAAGCGGTCAAAAAATAAATATTTGTACGTATATTGATGCATTGTTGGTATGTCAAAAAAGACCATCTTTCAAAAATCGTAAAAAATAGTAAAAAAATTCTAAAAAATATTAAAAATTGATATTCTACAAATTTAATATATAACCAATTTACAAAGCTACTTAATTTGACATTTAGCCGACATATAGATATTTGCAAAAGAGATACTAATTGAATTACGAGCAAAAGAATAGAGCTATAAGCAATCGAAATACATAGGAGGAGAGGAGCAAAGGTAAGGTGTGTTTGTACATACAAAATGATGAAAATTTAAAATTTATTTAATAGAAAGTCAAGTGATAAAAAATAGATGAAAAATGAATGCATTAAAATAACTTGTAAAACTTCATTTGTTTTGCACATACAAAGTCGTATTTTTTACCACTTGACTTTATAGTAATAAATTTCGAATTTTCAAAATTTTGTATGTACACACCACTCGTAAAGTATATCGATTTCAATTGTTTGGATATGTCTCGTTTGAAGTCTGGTAGATTTTAAAGTTATGCTCACCAAACTCTTTAGTTGAACACAACACATCCTAGCTTTACTGGGAGGAGAGTATCAATTACATGACGAATTCCTTATCTGCTGTTATATATATAGAGAGAGTAAATCTAGGGTGTGACGTGCTCACCAAGAGGGTTTGGTGAGCACAACTCCAAAAATACATTGGATCGGTTTTAAATGACGAATCCAAACCGTTGAAATCCATGTACTTCGTGAGTGATACATGTACATGAAAATTTTTGGAAGTTTCGAAATCATTTGCTACTAGGTCAAGCAGTCAAAGTAATGAATATTTTAGTAAGTTATTCTATTAGTTGTTTTATATATTCATTTTTCATCATTACTTTGACCGCTTGACCTCGTAGCAAATAAATTCGAAACTTCCAAAATTTTGCATGTACATGCATCACTCACGAAGTATATGAATTTCAACAGTTTGGATTTGTCATTTGAAGCCGATTCGATGTATTTTTTGAGTTGTGCTCACCAAATTCTCTTGGTGAGCACGTCACACCCTAGATTTACTAATATATATATAGAGAGAGAGGGGGGGGGGGGGGGGGGTTGGCTAAGCTCAAAACGTTTGTTCCTAGCCTCAGGAATAAACGATTCGGTTCTCCAGTTTAAACGATTATATATATATCTTTATGGAAATGGACACATATCTATAGTCAAGTCAGGAGGTCTTAGTCATTCATGATTAAAAATTTTAATTATGTATAATTAAATGTAATTGAATTTAGTTTTAAAAAATTTATATAGTTCAACTCTCTTTATAAAATATTAAAATACTAAACATATATTTGTAGCTTACCGATTAGAAATTTACTTTGTAGTTACTAGACTTTGGTTTCAATTTCAACTGTCATGCATGATGTATTTTACATTTCATCTTCCAATTTATTTTATAGTTTCTGAAATTAAAGATGAGGAGGTGACTTGTCAATATGTATAAAGGTCTTCATCAATCATATATAAGATATATTTTTAAAGTTTGAAGCAAATCTTTAATTTTAGAAATTTCAAGAGGATAAGAGAGCGACTAGCTACATCATTAATTTATTTATTTTGTACCACTTATGGGTTCAGAATTTCAGATATACAACAGGACGACACAATAAGTAAGAGTACCATCAATTTGTAATCTCCAAGGAGCTAGCTAAAAATGCTTGACCGGCAAATTACATATTTACCGTTCGTCGTGGCAAAATAATCAATAAGAGCGTGTTCGGCCGCTTCATTGTTCTCGCAGGAAAAAAAAAATTCAGTTGAACTGAATTTTTTTTTCCCACATGAACAGTAATTTTTAGTTCAATTTCCGTATTCGTGCTCATTCCCAATAGCCCGCCAAACAGGCCCTAAAGATGTTACTCAAGTGTCATGACTTTTTAGATATCTATACAAGTGGGGAGAGGGGGGTGTCCGATGCCCATCGGACCAAACTCTGTTCGATGGGTGATTTCTACCGTCTAATCCACATCAAGATTTGTGCGCATGAATATTAAAGCAAACAGCATGGATATTAAAGTGATGCACACAGATTTTGAAGTGGATCAGACGGTAGAAACCACCCATCGAACCAAGTTTGGTCCGATGGGCATCGGACACCCCCTCTCCCATACAAGTGCTCGTACGTTTGGCTCAAGAGAAGTACAGTAAGCAAACAAAAAGGTTAAATTGAATCCTCGAGGAAAATTAGGGGATATAAATTGCTTTGTTGTCCTAATTATTAATATCAAAAATAATTTCTTACAAAATATAAGCATGAACCTTATGAGATTTTAAATACGTTGAATCTAGACACTACGGCAGAACGCATCATCTGCGACCGGCCAAATCGGTCGCAGATGATAGGGGCGCCGGTCGCAGATGACATATTCGGTCGCAGAAGATCTAAATCGGTCGCAGTTACTCCGTCGCTGATGACCCTCATGATGACGTCACCGGTCACAAAAGAGTCTTCAGCCACCGATTGAAATCCGTCCCTGATACGTTATGATGACGTGGCTGAAACACATCAGAGACCGCCCAATCGGTCGCAGATATGTATAAATCGGTCGCAGATGTTTTTTTTTTTTTTTTTTTTTTTACATTTTTCTATTTCTTTTTTCCTTTTCACCAATTGATACGAATTGTACGATATGTAGTATTCATTTATTTTTTTCCCAGCCCATTCGTGACGAATCGTATCAAACAATTGATTCACAAATAATTTAAATATAGTGACGTAACAAGCAATTCAACAAAATAAAAAACAGTTCACAAGCAATTTAATTGGTACGTAACGCTACAAGGAATTCATAAATAATACATAATATCAAATATCTAAATACTACAGAAGTATCAAATATGAAATATCTAAAGTACGATATCTAAAACATCCGACATATAAAACACATACCAACTACATAGAAAACATCAAAATATCTAGGATAAGTCATCGCCGGACCAGTCATCTCCATCATCATTTTCAGCAGGGATCGATGCATGATGCGAGCTAGAGCCTCCCTGTGATTTGTAGCTTTACTTAGTGTTCTTATTTTATTGATGCTCTTAATTAGATTCAAAGATACACAAAAATTGAATTTCGTACCTGATGAGATGGAGAACGTCATATGGCACGCCTAATCTCATCCATAAATTGGGTCATCTGTGGTTGAAGCACGCTCAACACCTGACCAGATATTGTATTGATGTCTTCTTGCCTTAGAGGAGGCGGTGCTGAAGAATACGATTGTGATTGCGATTGTGATCTTGATGAAGAAGTCTGGGGCCCACCTGAACGATACATCGATCTCGTCTTCCCTGAAACATTAAAAATAAAATAATCAGTGTACGTTACAAATAGTAATACTAATTTACAATTTAAATTGTGCACATTACCTAAAGCACTGAGACCATAGTTATCGCCATGAGCATTATTATCTGTGTTGCTGTACCAGACGTCTGCGTCAAAATCGGGCCATTGGTTTCGCTCAGGCCCATACTTTGCGCTCATATCCCGATCGTAGTATGCCTGCAATATTTATAAAACAAAATAATAAATTATGTCCAACCAAAAAAAGAAATATTATTAAAAAATTGTTATGTTCTACTACCTGTGCTTTTTGCGCCTTCGCCGAAACAAATTGCCCCGTCTTCTTTCTGGTATGTGTCGGTACGAACAACTCGTCAAACCATCTCGGCTCCCGCTGGTTCTCATCCTCCTATTGTGAATAAACATTTCAACACAAAAAAAGTATCAATGTTAGTTCAAATCAACTGAAATTGAAATTAATTGTTTTGATAAAATAAAACATCTTACAAATTTTTGTTTGTGAACCAGCATGTTCACCGAGCCCGTGGTTGCAAAGCAACTCTCGTTTGATGCTGCCCTATTTACACGATTTTGATGGCTCCGCTTAGCAAACTCATCGGAACACCAATAGTCGCACAATTTGGGCCAGTTATTTGCCGATATCCAATCATACGTGCTTGGCACCTCTCGGTCCTTCCACTCCAGAACGTTATCTCCATACTTGTCGCGCGCGACGTCTCTGCACTTGTTAAACAGATTTCGGAGGGCTTTGTTGCCTATAGCGTTGAAGGTTTTCCAACATTCGTCAATGTTTTCATCTTGATAAAACTGATAGTGCTCCTGCCAGCGTTAATAAAAAGTCGTTAGTTAGGTTAAAAGGAGAAATAGTAAGTTGACAATTATGAAAAATATATTTTACTCACCAAAAACTCCTCTTGGACCTCTTCCTTTGTAGTCTCAGGATAATCATCATATTTCCTGCACACGGCTAGGTTCGGTGAGTTAGTTTCTGCAGGGTAGTGATACCGAACGCACTGTGAGATTATTTTGTTGACATTTCTTGTCGCATCTAACGAATCTCCAATGAAAGATCTGCAAATAAAAATAATTAATTAAAACCACCACAAATGGATAATCTTAATAACACAAATAATAAACAAATTTTTTATCGCATCAAATTTTACCCCCATCCGGCTCGACGAATCATTGGTCTTTCCTCCAAAGTGGGCGGCGGTTTAATGTATGCATTTCGACCGCGCGGAGGGCGCTTTGATTGACTGGATGATGCCTCCTTCTCCTTACCCTTTCTACTCGGCGCCATACCTGCATAAAGTTTGTAAAATAATTAGTTTAACAAATAATTTATCTTGACAAACAAATTAATTTTATATTGACAAACAAATTAATTTTATATTGACAAACAAATTAAATGATATTTAATATTAACCTATTTTGTCATTTGACGTTTTTTTCTTGGTCTTTTATTATTTGTCGGTTCATTACTAATTAAGTCTTCTACAGTTACTTCCTCAGGATCGGCCCCATCAACGAAGAGACTTGGTTGATTCAATTCATCTCCAGTACGAACTTCAAATTGGGTGGGTGAACCATCTTCTTGAAAGAACTCAGTTAAATGTGGAGTGTTTTCTGAAGATGCATCTCCATTGAACAAAATAAGTGGTGGTAATTTTCCTTTTGTTTTGACAGTAACCCACCAATCTTGTCTTTCTCGCTTTGAAGAAGCGTAAGGCAGGTAATACACTTGGATTGCTTGGCAGGCAAACACGAAATGCTCGTCTTTTTTAAGAAGCCTCTTATTATTAATCTCTACTAATCCATGCACCTTATCTACCCGCATCCCTCTACTTATGTCGAACCAACGACACTTAAATAAGAACACTCCGTTGTCCGCCCCTTTATATTCCACCCGCATAATTTCTTCAATTATACCGAAATAGTCCCTTAATGTGTCATCCCCACCTTCACCTTGAACACAAACACCGTAATTTGATGTTTTCCTATTTTGTCCGTAGGACTCGGTGTGAAATCGAAAACCTCTCACATCATACATGTTGTAACATTGAACTCGTCGTGTGACTGGCCCAAGTGCAATTTGAGCGATCCTTTTATCTTCAATTTGACCACGAAGCGCCAAAGTGCGCATCCAACTACCTAACTCCTTCAAACGTACTTTCTCGAGACCTGCGACACTTATTGTGGGCCTCATTTCTCTAATTTCATCATCGAAACGCCTGCAAAAGTCGTAATTTATTATCTCAATGAATAATAAAAATTGATAACTTGTAAGGAGAAAAGATACTCACGTAATAAACTGGTCGAATTCGGGACGACAATTCGTCATGATATAATAATGTGCCGCATTTAACTCTTCATCTGTAAGATTTCTGCTGGGAATTATTCCTGATGCGCGGCCAGGGTAACTCACAATAGGAAGACGTGGATCGTTCTCAACAAATCCACCATCATCGTATCGATCTGGGCAGTTTAAACATGAAGCGACATCATCTTGAAAATATAAAGACATAAAATTAGCACTTTCTTCAACGATATATGCTTCCACGATTGAACCCTCAACACATGCCTTATTAATCACCTTTCTCTTAAGACGCTGTATGCATCTACAATATCATGAAATTTAACGTCAAATACATTTCAAACGAAATTTAAACACAAAAATTAATAGAATACCAAGTTCGTAATGCGAACCTTTCAAATGGATACATCCAACGAAATGAAACGGGACCACAAACGCGTGCTTCGTAAGCGAGATGAACAATTAAATGTTCCATGGAGTCAAAGAATCCTGGAGGAAATATCTTTTCTAACTTGCACATTGTGATGACAATATTCCTCTCGAGCTTCTCAAGGTGAACCGGATCCAGTTCCCTGGCACAAAGATCTCTAAAAAAATTACTAACCTCTGTTAATGCCTCCCAAATTGGCTCAGGTAAGAAATCTCTAAATGCAACCGGTAACAACCGCTCCATGAATATATGACAGTCATGACTTTTCATCCCATTAAACGAAGCATCATCTAAGTCCACAACATTCGACAAATTAGAGGCATACCCATCTGGAAACTGCAATTTCTTGACCCATTCGCAAATCTCACGTCTCTGTTTTTTGTCCAAACAGTATGTTGCGTGTGGTTTTACTGTTTTCCTTGCTTCATTGGTTTTCAACTATAGAAGCGGACGATCACATAGTTGCGCTATATCGAGACGAGCCTTTGCATTGTCCTTTGTTTTGCCTTTAACATCGAGTAATGTGAAGAATATATTTTTAAAGAAATTCATTTCGAGATGCATCACATCTATATGGTGCCGTACCATATTATCTTTCCAATATGGCAACTCCCAAAATATGCTTCTCTTCTTCCAATTATGTGTTACACCAAAACCAGCAATATTCTTCTTATTTTTAGTGCCAAATGTGACTTGCTCAAATGACATGACCCGATCAAGCAATTCTTGTCCACTCAATCGACGAGGAGAATCATCAGTCACGATTGTGTTCTTTTTAAATGCATCTTTTTGAAATCTAAATTCATGATCATGGGAGAGCATCCTTCTGTGATTATCAAACCAACACGCCTTACCTCCCTCCTTAAGGTGAAAAGCTTTTGTGTCTTCCATGCATACATGACAACCTAACTTTCCCTTCGTAGACCATCCTGAGAGCATACTTAGGGCCGGATAATCACTAATAGTCCCAATTAGAGCAGCCTTCATAGTGAAGTTCTGTTTTTTAAATTTATTGTAGGTTAGCACTCCATGCTCCCATAATTTATTTAACTCATCAACAAGAGGCTGGAGGTACACGTCTATGCTTCTAGTGGGACTATTGGGTCCTGGTATCAACAAGGACAGGAATATGTTGTTCTTGCGCATCACCAAAGCTGGAGGCAAGTTATAAATGACCAGAAATACCGGCCAGTCGGTGTATGACCGACCTCCCATGTTGAAAGGAGAGAAACCATCTGAACAAAATCCAAGCTTAACATTTCTAGGGTCTCCTGCAAAATCGGAGTGCAGACGATTGAATTCTTTCCATGCTTCACCGTCAGCAGGATGAACCATCACTCCTTCTTTTTCTCGCTTTCCTTCCTTATGCCAACGCATGTGTTCTGCGGTCGTCGAACTCAAAAATAGCCTTTGTAACCTCGGAGTGATTGGAAGATACCGCAGAACTTTATGCGGCACACGTTTACTACTTTTCAATTGGTTGCCTGTTTTGAAACGATCATGTCCGCAGACATCACATTTCTCCTTAGAAATATTTTCTTCACCGTAGTACAACATGCAATCATTCGGACAAGCATGGATCTTCTCATGACTTAATCCCAATCCTTTCACCAATTTCTTACATTGGTATTGATTTGGAGGCAACCTATTCTCTTTCGGAAGCCACTTCTTCACGGCCGATAGGATGCGATTGAATCCCTCCTTGGTGATACCACAATCGGCTTTAATGCTAAAAAGTTCGGTAACACAGTCAAGTACTGTATGTTCCTTATCACAACCATCCCAAAGAGACTCCTGGGCAGCTTTCATCATGTTAAAAAACTCTTGAGCCTGAGGATTCGGGGCTTCATCCTCAGTCCAATCAAAAGATGGACCAGCAGCATCGACAACCATTTCAATCATATTATTTGGCGACTCCACTTCGGCACTCTCTTCATGAACGACCGTTTGGCTCTGTTCTCTAACTCTGACGTTTGCATGCTCACCATGCATGGTCCAAGTCTCATAATAAAGTTTAAAACCCGATTTCAACAGATGTTTTCCAATATTATACCTATCCCACCATCTAGTACACCCACAATTGGCACAAGGACACTTGATGCGATTTTGTTTATCAATATTATTTGGAACAGAATATGCATAATTAAAAAATTCATCCACACCATTCTCAAATACCGGATTGACCTTGTTGTCCACATAACGAGGACCATACATCCAACTACGATCACCCTCCATTCCTGCTAATTATGACGTACACATTTATAAACTATTTTATGAACATAACATTCTAATTTAAGTTGACAAGACTCAAATTCTAATACACAATTCATTAAATTTAAAGGGATGACAAATTCAATTTAGGTACATGTGATTCATTTCAGATCTATACTTTAATATTCTCCCTAAAACTTTGACTCAAATAAAAATCCAGATCTATACTTTAGACCCTCCAGATATCATCAATTGATAACGGACCCTCTAAAGCAAGTCATGGAAGAAACACAAAATCAAATCTATACGTTGCATCATCCATGCAACAGGACTTGTATACAGCCATACAAGAGGCATCTACATAAGTTTTGAGTTTAAACGTACGTACCAGAGAGAGAGAGAGAGAGCACGACTCTTCACTTGCCCTGCCTTGCCTTGATTAGTTGTAAATAAAATAACAACACGTCAATAAAATAATGACATTTAACTATCAGTAGGTACAAACTCTTTTACCAATTGGGGCTTACACATGGCCGGTGTACCATCTTATCCCACTCTTTGAATGCTATGTCTCAGTAGTGACGAAATGTATGTGGATTTAGTATTTAAGAAAAATTCGGCAGCATTTCCTCTTAGTTCCCCAAGTACGCGTTAGAAACACATATTTTTGGACATGTAATTCAATACGTACTCGTTAGGAACAATAAGAGAAAATGATACCAAATTTTTCTTAAATACTAGATCCACGTACATTTCGTCACTTCCTAGATGAGACAAAGCATTCAAAGAGCAGTCCCAAACCGGGGACTATTCAAAATTAATCCCTATTGGATTAATTTTGAACAGGTATAGACCTAAAAGGCATACTAAATGTTCCGGTTTAGTTGGATAATAAAACAATACTAATATTTTTAATTCAACGAGCAATTCAATTAAATTAAAATAAATTAACCTAAGCAATTCAATTAAACAAAATTAACCTAAGCAATTCAATTAGACAAAATTAACCTAAGCAATTCAATTAGACAAAATTTACCTAAGCAATTCAATTAGACAAAACTTACCGAAGCAATTCAATTAAACAAAATTAACCTAACTAATTCAATTAAATAAAATTAACCTAAGCAATTCTATTAAATATATAAACTTAATCGAAATCTACCTTCTTTTCTTTGCCACCACCGGACTTGGCGAGCTTGGAAGAGGGAGGCACCTTGCTGTCTTTCTTCGGCGCCTAATTGGAGAAATAAACTGAACATTTACCAACACAAACATATATAGAAGTAACCTACATAGGTATTACATCACTGGTACCAACATAAAAAATCCAAATAAACAGAATTTATGCACTACTCAATTGGGTAGGTCTGAGTTGGTTCATACATGCATTATTTTAACTAATTCTTGCCTAATCTCTAACTAACTGGTTAACTTTGTGGAATTCAAATTTAATTATTTTTCTAATACAGAGGCTCAGCTGCTCTGGCCAAGTATTGTGCTAAGCACCTCCCTCCTACTACATCTGTTATTGCGGTTCAAAACGGGAAAACGATTTTTCAAAGGGAAGCTATAAAGCCGCCAGAAGGTAAGATATAGCAATTTTATTCAATTTTTATTGAAAAAAAAATGTTGTAACCTCAAAGTTCATTTTATTTCAATCCAGACCATATCGCTGGCTCTCCTACGCAAAAAATTCCACAAAACGGAAAAAACGCGACAAAACAGAAAAAAAAGCAAAACAGAAAAAAAAAACAGAAAATCGGAACAGAATAAAAAAAAAACACGACAAAACATAATAAATTTGGCGTTTCTCTCTGCCTCTCCTACGCAAAACAGAAAAAAAAAATCGGAACAGAATAAAAACAAAAAAAACAGCGAAAAAAAAATAAAAAAAGAAATCGGAACTGAAAAAAAAAATATATATATATATGAAAAAAATAAACTTATAAAACTGAAAAAAAAAACAAATCAGAGACGTTTTGTGCTAAGATTTGGCGTTTCTATGATCTTACACAAATTTGGTGCGGTTCTATGATCTTACACAAATCAGAGACCAGATCAGAATAAAAAAACGTAGAGAGAGGCAGAGAGAAATTACCGAGAGAGAGAGGTGGAGCAGACCGTCGGGCGGCCACGGGGCGACACCGGCGTCGGGCGGCACAGGGGGCGACACCGGCGGCAGCTTCTTGTTCGCTCGCAGAGGAAGGCGGAGACACCGGCAGCAGCAGCTTCTGGTTTCGCTGACGAGTTTTCACCAGCAGCAGCTTCTGGCTTCTGGTTTCGCTTTTTTTTTCACCAAAAATTTGGGGGACTACGATTTGGGGGAGAGAGGCGCGATTCTAAACCTAAAGACGCGAGAGAGGCGCGAGAGGATGGGTTCGCGCGCAGATTTTGGTGAAAAGTCTTCTGCGACCGATGCGGATCGGTCACAGATGTAGTTTTCGCCGGTCTCTGATGGGTTTGTCTCCATTGAGTTTTGTTTTTTTTGTTTTTTTTGTTTTTTAAAAGCCTTCTGCGACCGATTGCTTCGCCGGTCACAGATATCGGTCGCAGAAGGATAAATTTGTTGTAGTGAGATAAGGTCATATACTCTAAAATGATATTTTTTTTATCTGTTTTTAATCAAGTAAAGAATAAAATAATAAAACTACTAGTTATTTTGTTTTGTTAAGACTTAAGAGAAGAAGTCAAGCAATTTCAACTATTCAAAAATATCAAAACAACATCACTATCGTTCACACCTGATTAAGATGTGCTCCATATACGCGGTTGGGAGATGAAAGGGAGGGAGCATAGAGAAGCGAAGGTGTGATTGAATCTGACCACACTTGATCGCTTACTCTAGAATTGCAAATTTCGAAGAAAAGCGGATGGGAGAGAAGAGGAGACGAAGTGAGATGCGTGCACAAATTTTGCGATTTTTGTAAATCCAATTTGAATATAAATAAGTGAACTCATTACCTTCTCTTCTCTCCTTCCTCTTCCGTTCCTTTCTTTTTTATTTAATAAAATATTTGTGAAACATGGCCTCAGTATCAAACTCCACTAGCACTTAGATTTCTTAATAATCTATACATTCATAAAAACTCTCTAAAATTTCCAACAAAATTCTTGTCAAGTACGTATATATATTAAAGACAATAAAAATATGGCTTGATATAAAGTAAAAGCCATGAAAATTTTTTTATTTGGAATGAGAGTAAAATGGTAATATAGTTGGAATATAATATTTATTTATTTAGGAATTTGAAGTATAAATATAATAAATGTTTCGATATTTTTAAATAATATTATATTTATGATTAAGGAATTTGAAGGAGAAATGTGTAATTTGAAAAGTTTTAGAACGATTAGATCAGAGTTTTTATGTTAGAAGAATAAATAAGTAAATAGTAATATGTCAGGGAAAATATATAATTTTAGAATATTAAAATAGTAAATGTGATATTTTTGTATTTTAGATGGACAAATATGATATTATGAATTTGGATTAAAAGATACACAATCTTTAAGTTTATATAAGGATATATACACGTGGTATTTCCATTAATTTGTTCATGGTCTCTTACATCAACAGCCATTAACATCAATAATTAGGCTTGTTCATGATGGAACAAATTCAAAACATCAAGCAAAAAATATAACATTAATTTGATGTATTAAACTTTTTGTGTTTCCTATTTTGCATTCCTCTCAAAAGAACTTTTTTGCTAGAAACAAAGCATTTGAAAAGGTAATCAAGACCTCCTCCATTTTTTGGAGTAATGGAGGTCTTACATAAACAACTTGTTACAAGTTTGATTTTAAAAGTGAAAACTTTATGACTTCATTAAATATGTGTACTTAAATCACGGTTTGATTTGGTTGGCAAAGATGTGACATCACACGGGGAAAACATTTTTTTTGGATGAAAATGATCCGAATAAATTCAAACATGCTCAGCTCATTAATACACGAAAAATACAATTAATGCACCATATTGTTCATTATATTGTCTAATTGATCATTCTAGCCAATGTCACATTCATTTTATTCCATTTCCATTCTGGTGAAATGCAATCCTACTTCTTCTTTTTTTTTTCTTTTTTTTTGCTTTTAAGCCCGTAGGCACACTTCATTGAGCCAATAAAATTCTTACAACAAGTGACTTCTTGTTAACAGCAACCATACCCCTTCCCACTATCTAAACATATTTTAATCCCCAGCCAAACTAAAAATGGGAAATGTAAAGCCAGTGTAACACCACCCATTCAACCTTCCCTGCTTTGCCAGATTATCAGCCAAATCTATTTGGCATCTTGGAACATAACGGCACTCAAAACTGTTTTGCATCTTCAATAATTTCCAAACATCAAAAACAGTGTCAAAAGCTCTCCAATCTACTTCTACCGGTGGCGCTAGCTTATTGCAAGAATCAACTAAAACCTGACAATCCTACTTCTAGTCTTCCACAATTGACATATACATGAAAATTAATGTCCAATTTTTAGCTATTGGTCCTTCATCTTATTTTATTTTTCTAGAAAAGACCTTTAAATTAAAGTAAGGTCTAAGTTAGTGTTGTAAAAAACGGCCTTAACGGCCGATTAATCGGCCGTTTAAACGGAAACGGTGGCCACACCGTCACGCACACTATTAACGGACGGCTGTTTGCGGTTCCGAACGTTTAATCGGCCATTTTTCCGATTAATCGGCCGTTTTCCGTTTAATCGGCCGTTTATTTCTGTTTATTCCCGTTTTTTTCCCGTTTTTTTCCGTTTATTCCAGTGAAATTTTTTTTTTCACATTATTTTTTTTTCTATGATAGTATGTGATAATAAGGTTTATAAATTATGTATTGTAGTTTTATTTGTGCTTGGATATACATCCAATATTTTTTGCACATGTTTTTTTTTTCTTTTTACTTATTTTGTGCTTATGTGTTACGAAGAAATAAGCATAGTGTCATGTTATAATAATAAAACTAACTTAAATTAAGTTTATTTGATAAGTTTAATGAGTTAAATAAATTATCTTTAATAAATTATGATATATATACATAAATTTAATAAAAACGTTAAATTGTCCGCATAATTCCGATTAATCGGCCGCATACCGATTAATCGCTTGGCGACACCCTGTCCGTTCGACGACCGCATACTGTTATTTACAACACTGGGTCTAACCTCCCAAAAGGATGGTTCTTGGACACGAGTATTGACTATTGACAAAGGTTGAATAATTGAGTATAACATTTCTGTCGTTAGAATATGACAGGGTGCATAACTCCATGTATACCTAAGGAATAATCAATATTTCTAAGAAGTGACCAACATAGTCAAATGTATGATTATGAAATTTCAAATTGGAACTAAAATCCACACGTTTCCTATGAAACCAGAAACAGACAGCTTGATATGAACCAGCCAAGTCATATTAGAAATTCAGATATTTTCCCAATATTTTGTTTGTTGTTATACGTAAAAAACAACAAAATACATATATAAATTAGGTTTCTTTTTATACGCTAAGACATTGAATCATTTATATAAGACAATAGTTTGATATAATATAACATAAAATTAAAAGAATAGGGCCAACTTCATCAATTAATTGTAAATTTCAAAGACAAATATAAATTAAATACTGCATATATACTTGATAAAAATCTAATTAGACTTCATAATACACTTCTATTGGAAGCTAAACCATATATAAAGTAATATGAAGCACATATATATTTTATAACGAGAATCAATATTTTACTAATAAGACCACTTCGTATGGACAGAATATAAAAAAGAAATTACAATATATCTAAAACTGATATGATAAGTGAAAGTTTCCAATATCTGTAATTCATTATAAAGTAATTAGTAATTACTCCTTTTTTTTTAAAAAAAAAAGGCATGAAGCCTATTGCATTAGCAATATGAGTTTAATGACAAACACATCCTACTTAAAAGTTCATATCAGCACCACACATCCGACTTAAAATCTCAAACAAGTACAGACTCCTGCTGATCCAGAAAGAAACCCTGTAATCATATGCCCACAATCTCTATGAAAATCAGTACAATCCAAAATACCCCGAAAGGCACACAAAACAACCGTTTTTAACCTAATTATTGAAAACCATGGTATAACAGTAGCACCAAAATGCATCTACTATCCAGCTACAGTCCTTATGCGCAAGCACCACTATTTAGAATAGTGTCATCCTCAGTCCTAATCATCTGAGCCGATCTACCCCATTCACGCAAGTGAATCTCCTCCACATCCATTGGCATCCAGTTCTTCATCACCTGCACCATTGCATCCTTTACGTTGCCTGCCCAATAACGCAATTAGAAATTATTAGAAAAATTAAAGCCCTATTCTTTTTTTGGTTCAGCCCCTATAAAATAAACATCATTTCAATGTCTCC
The DNA here is from genome assembly GCA_964058825.1 of Carex arenaria. NCBI lineage: Eukaryota > Viridiplantae > Streptophyta > Magnoliopsida > Poales > Cyperaceae > Carex > Carex arenaria. Next base: position 972,029 of record CAXKVW010001708.1, read on the forward strand.
AAAGAGACCAACACACTACACTTAAAACAGTCAATGCTGTCGTTTTGTGATTGTTACATAAAGAAAGAATATATTGTAAAACATCCTAAAAAGAACTCCAATTGTGAAAAAATCCTCAAATTGCCCCATCCAAACCCAGATTCTTTTGGCCAGCCTACAAGTTACAAACAAATAATTAACATTCTTGTCAAATGAACATAAATGACATTTTGTAGAACCAATCCAACTTTTTTTCTTTAATGTTTTTTTGTTAGCTACAGCCACATTAATGCCCTAATTTGGTTGGGGGGGGGGGGGGGGGGGGGGGGGGGGGGGATTGGCAATTTCCACCATATTTTATGCATTGTATTTCGAACTCTGATACAGGATAAAAGAGCATATAAAGATTTAACCGTATAAGTTTTGGAAGGATCCCATCTCTAAGAGATTTTATCGTATGCATGAGTAAATGATGTGCTACTAATTAAATATAAAATTTATGCCCATTCTATCGCTAGAATTCCTGTTAGATATCTATGAAATTGCAAAACCTACCAATGAGAAGATAACACCTCATTAACTAATATATGTTGTTGGTAGCACATGCCATACAATTGAGGGTAGCTGAATGATAACGTACAATTATCCACCCAAATATCATTCCAAAAGTTAACCTTACTTTCACATCATATTTGGTACCAAACACTAATTTGTCCTATATTTCTATTTTTTGTATGTCGTTTCAAAAAGGAGAAAATGAGAGAGGTCTATGCTATGAAAAATACTTAAAAATAACTACATCTTTCCATACACTCTTATATGAATTATCATTTAATTGTCACCATCATTTAAGGAGTAAAGCAATATTCATATGATCTAAATTTAGAACCCCAAAACCTCCATCTTGTTTAAGAGAGCAAACAGTTTGCCACTTATCAAATTAGTAATTACTCGTGCAATATCAAACACAATAAGTTTGTATAAGTTTTCATTGCTAAATCCTATAAGATCTGATAATTCATTTATGTAATTTTATATTTGCAAGTAATCGAAATATAGAGATCCCAGAAAAAAAAAAAATAGCCAGAAAAAATTAATAGCTGGTCCAACAAACTCCAAATCTACGGCCCAAATGTTGGCTTGTTTGTCGTTACTGGATCCAACTCGGTTTTACCTCAGCAGCCTGTGTATAGTTATTAGACCCGACAAATCCAATCTTCCTCTTTAATTGGAAAAACCTACTTCCTGCTGTGCCAAATCTCTTTCGATCTTAAACCGCATTCAAAAGTACTGGTGAAAAATCAAATTTGAAGAATCAGTACGGTGTAAACAATTAGAGGAAGGAAGAATCGGCATATCTCGGACATAAGGTGAGTCTCTTATGATTAGGAAATCGCCCATTAATAGGTATTCCAAACTATGGTAGCAACTATGGGTTCATGTGGTAGAAGGTCCTTATTTTAAGTAAGGTACTTAATAAACTATGAGCTTGTTCGGTTGGAGATGGGAAGGGAAATTGTTTGGAATAGAGTTTCTGTTCTAGCTGAATAAGAATGAAGTTGAGTGGAATTGTGAAAATTGGAAAAGTGGATTTGAGTTTGAACTTGTGCAATCAAATACCTTATTTTTACAAGTTAGTTCCTTCTCTATTAAATTGTGAGCCAATTCTCTATTCTGTGAGGTGATGGAATTGTCAAATTGGCTCTCTACCCGAACTATCTATCTTCAACCGAACGCAATCTGGAATAGTGCGGAACTGAAGCCTATTCAAAATTGCACTTTTTCTATGTTCTAGTACTTTGTCGACAGGCTAAATAGGATTTTTGTATGTGCAGAAGCGAAACTGATGTATTACAGGGTAGGCACTTGTCTAATCCTGAATTTTTTTTTTTGGACCGGGTCTTTTTTTGAATTTGCCTAACCAGAGCCCAGACCCAAAGTCCAGAACCTAGATCAATTAAAAAAAATGCTCTCAACCCTCCGCTAGCAGAGAGCCAGAGCACCGAACATGTATCCTCTGCAACCAGGGGCGAAATGCAAAAACAGAAAAAATTGGAGGACCGTCGCCTGCGCCTACGCGAAGAAGAAGGATCGCAATGCCGCCTGTGCCCGCTAGCCCTAGCCGCCTCTGCTGCTGTTTGGTAAATCCCCTTCTACTGTTGTTTTTGTGCGGTAAATTTGCAGACCGGAAGTTACATGATTTGTGTGTTTTAATTGCTTGGATTTTGACCAATACTGAACAATGAATTGTCAATAACCATAAGAAGAGGAAGAGGATCTTATGCCTGATGTAGAAATTAAGGCAGAAATTAACTAATTAAGGCTTATGTTAGAAATTAAGGCAGCAAAAGGATAGAGGCAGAAATTGAACAATGTTAGAAATTAAGGCAGAAATCATCTGTCTAAAATTAGTATAAGCCTTATGTCAGAGATAGCTTCTGTATATGAAATTAACTAATTAAGGCAGCAAAAGGATTAAAGCAGTGAATGTGATTTTGATTTATCTCCATATCATAACTTTGAACTTTGAACAAGAAGATGATTAAGTGCTTGTTATTTTTGTGCATTGCTATAGCTTTCGTCTTAATTTTTAGAAGGAAAAAAACAGACTAAAAAAAACTGATCATAGACTATTGTTTGGGAGCCCTTATCAACAGTCGGGATAATTGCACGACCTATTTTTCAGGCAAGGTAAGAATGTCATAGAAAAAGATCTTTATACAAAAAAAGAAAACAAGATGTAACTAGATTGATTTTTTTGCTATTTAATTTATTGAACCACTATGGCTCTGCTACCAACATGCGCACTCCTATACCAGCCTAATTAATACTGGTAACAAAGATATGATATGGAATTACCCACTGGATAAGACTTTAACAAGCATTTGTTATTGTTTTTGCCAATCAGCTCTAACCTGCTATTGTTCCCTTTACCCAATCTAACACGAAAAATATCAGCTTCAAATCAAATTTTTTTTATTTTTCTTGGGTCCAACAGAACCCAACACACAAACCTCAATAAAAGTGAGTAAATTAGTGAGTTAACTCATTTTTCTTGAGTCAATTTTTTTTATGAGATAGATAATGAACAAATTATGCAACGATTTCAAAATATGAAGACCCGTAGAACAATGCTCTCTCCATTGACTTGATTTTGTAGTATTTATATATTTCTTGTTTTTTGATATTTAAAAGAATATTTGTTATAAATTTTTTACTTAGTCAAATTTTTTAATGTTCATTTATATTATCTTGAATTCTTAGTTATTTTAATTTAGGATGTAATTATATAATGTTTTTTTTTTTTTTTGCAACTATATATGTTCGCCTACTCCTAATAAGGTAGGGGGGAGGGGTTTAGGGTTATTTAAAATTTGGGAGAAGGGAGGACGTTGTATAGATGGCAACTTCATCTCCTGCCTCTAGTAGTAGAGGTGGTGATGAATCGGGGGTCACCATTCCAGCATTCAATGGAAGTGCAACACCTCAGAGAACTTCAGCTTTTGATATGCCAAAGCCGAGCCTTCGCGGCCTTAACAAGGCCAAGTGCGTTAAATGCGGGAATGTTGCTCGATCTAGGTATACTCTTTCTTCATATACCTTTTTTTTCGTTTCCTTCTATTTTTTTTTTAAGTAGGTAAAGATGGAAATATGTCTAGAGAATTTATCTGGAGAGGATTTCACAATCTATTTGTTGACTTGACATGACCGTTGTCTAGGGTTTGAGAAATAGTTAGTCCGAGGAAATTGTCAGCATTCAGTGGGAATTTCTCTCATATAAACTAACCAGGTTTCCTTTAGTTTGCAAAGCTGTTTAGTAACTGTTTTAACTATTTTTCGGATTTTTTAAAACTGAACCCTATTTCATATGCAAACATAAAACTGTTTATTTTCTAATTATTTTTGGTCCATCTTCAAAATTCAAAATAAAATTAGTGAAAGAATCTTATAAATAGTAAATTCTGGTAACCTACAAGGTTTTGATATGTAGAACGCATTGAGCATTTTGGATCAACCGCTCACACACGAGAAAGCATAATTTGAGTTATTTGTAGTTCCATCAAAATTCAAGTGTTTGTACAATAGCCTAACACCTGGATGTTGTGTGCATGTACAGTTAAATGCTATGTATTTGACTGCATTTGCAAGAAGTGCCCGAAACTCATAATGATAAATTTATATTCTATCAGAATTGTTTTCATGCTGCAATATTTTGATTGAGGTGGTTTCTCAATTAGTAATTTCTTCTTTTTCATATCAGTGAATAATACATAATTTCTGATGTACAACTGTTTGCAGGTGCCCCTTTCAATGTTGCAAAAATTGTTGCTACACTGCCCAAAATCCTTGTCATATTCATGGTATTAACCACATACAAATTCTGTTTGTAATGAATTATTCCATTTGGTTGGTACTAAACCCAATTCTAACAAAATTAATCTGTTTGAAATGTATTCCTTACCTTAATTTCCTTTCAACTTTTTTTTCTGATTTACTAGTTTTGGTTGTGAAGCAAAACAGCACCTTACCAGACAAAGCGCCAACTGCTGCTTCTCCTTCACTGGAACAGACACCAAAAAAGATCCTTCCTCTATTAAGTATTTCTCCTTCCAAAATGATAATTTTATTGCATAAAATTAATTTCACGGTCCAAATTAAAAAATATATATATCATAGGTGATCTTAATTTCATTTTGATCCTTTAACAGTACTTCTTGGTGTATGAACTCGCTACGGCAATTATCTAGTAGATATTTGGATTCTCTTCGTGCAAGAAAACATACTGCCAAAAAGGTTCTTTTTATTTATTAATTTTTCTATAACTATATTATCTTAGCTTATGTTATCGGTCTGTCATTTGTTATCTTTTATACTTGATAGTTTAGGGGTACAATAGTCGCATGGAATCCTGTACTGGTCAGTAATGCTATTTTTCTACTTTTAAAGTGCATATGCTAAACTCAAATAGTTAATTGTTTGTTTTAAATAGGATACAGGGCTTATAAACAACTGGAAGATTATGAAATTAAGAGAACACCTGGAAGGAAATGTGGAAGCTGAGTCTGAAGCATTTGACCAGTACATGCAAAATGCTTCTCTTCTAGGAGAAGTGTTTTCAGAAAATACCACCGACGTTTCTTTTCCAATGTGAAGTTAGGCTTAAAATCCAGCATAGAGAAATCGGCTGCCTCCAAGAAAAGACTGACCAACATAATTGATCAAAAGCTAAAGGAGCTAAGTTGTACAACATACGAAGGACAGGAATTACAAGAACTGGTAAAACAGAGATCAGACAAAAATTCAACTACAAATGATTTAATAACAAGGTTGAGTAAGGTGAGGGGGGAGGATGATGTGAAGCCATGCATCGAAATTTGTACTCGGCTGTTTGGCAACATGTCAGAAGGGCAAAGCTATTGCTTTTCTAATAAGGTGTGTGTAGGTGTGCAAGTTGATCAGGAACATATTACTAAGATTGATACTGAGTTCTCTTCACTTGAGCAGGTGTTGCAGCTGTGAGTTGTCCAGATACCATGGATTATTATATTTTTAATTCAACTATCTTGTATGAATTGTAGCAAGCTATTTGAGATACTTTGGCTCTTCATTTCTTATTCTCTCTTGTAAGCAGTACAATATGACAAACTCTGGTCTTTTTATTTACTAGTATTTGAACTGGGAAGATATTTGTTGTAGATGTAATGGGTTTATTACCTTCTCAAGTGAAGGAGGCTGGCCTGTGATTTTGGGCCTTATCTCTTTCTTTAAACGCTATTTGAACTTTTAAAACTTCCTTTTACTTTTATAGTCAACAATAGGGATATAAATACATTGAGATGTGACTAGTTATGCTGTGATTTGGGTTATGTATCGTTCTGTGTTGTGATCAAGTTAGATTTTTATGTGTCGTGTGGTGATTATATTTGGAGAGATGGTCACAGCACGTTAGTCATGATGTGATCTCATGTGACGTGTCAAAATGTTGTTGGTCACATTTGGTCACATTAAATTATTTTTTTTCGTAATTTAAGTTTATTCAAGTTTCATTATTTGATCGAGATCTAACGGTCTTGATCACGCGTGACCATGTGACGTGTCGTGACTAGATCAATTTGTGTGCTATGTTGTGTGTTGCTAATTTTCCGAAGAATTGTCACATCATGTAAATGGTTATGGAACAAGACATGGGAGTCATTGTATGTGACCGGACATGCTGTGACGGATCTGTGTCATGCCGTGACATATCTGGTCATGGCGTGACTACTTTACAATTTATACCTATCTTTAGGCTCTTTTATCTTTCAGCTTTCTAATTCTAGAAATATGGACTAGTTAAAATCAGAGTTTAGTTGAGAGTTAAAACGGGTCAGTGTCCGTAAACTTATTCAAACACTAGTTTGCTTTCAATACGAATTTGAAATAGAAAAAAAATCACATCTAAAATAGCTGTTTTTGCTGCACTACTGGACCAACCCCACCAATAAATAGGAACCTTCAAAGAGACAACCTGCCACCACCCCTCAGAAAAACACTACTTTGCTTTCAATAAGCAACCTTCCCTGAAAATATACCCACTCAATCAAGTACCTTCTTTCTACTTTTCGTAATTTCCAGTAAGGGATAGATACGGTCAAGAGAAGGGAGTACAGACAGAGCTAGAAATTAGAAATGGCTTTATTATAAACAATTTTTAATAAATTTATCACTTCCATGCATGTCATCTGAATATTTTTTTTTTCTAATAAAGGGTAATATCCCTTGTGCTACGCTATTGAATGTCGTTTTAAAAATAAAAGCATTATATGCCATATCATTCTTTCACCGAAAGAGTGAGCACATATTTGATGCTCCAACATTTACCAGTGCTTATTATAGATACATGAAAATATTATATATTACTGAACTTACACAGAATCCTATCGTGGGAAGTTTCCTTCTAAAAGTTGTTGTTTCTTTTCTTTTTACAATATTTCTCTGTCATCACGGCTACCTTACCAATCAAGTGGTTCAAGCATTGAGTAGTAGGTGATGTGTGTGCCCATCAAAGCGAATCCCTGAATTGTTAAAGGAGAAAAATAAAAATAAAAAGAGAGAATCCCTATGCATTGAATAAAGGAGCACATAGAAATCCTGCCAAGATAGATCCCGTTCCAGCTTTTCAAGTGCCCCAAAGCAAAAAGCTCACTGGCGTTTCATTTTACCTCCCTTCTATGTTTGATGTTTCCTTCATGTACCATGCCACAACTTTCTTAGAGTTACCTATTAATACAGGGAGAGGGGGGTGTCCGATGCCCATCGGACCAAACTCGGTTCGATGGGTGGTTTCTACCGTCCGATCCACTTCAAAATCTGTCTGCACGGATATTAAAGTGATGTGCACAGATCTTGAAGTGGATCGGACGGTAGAAACCACCCATCGAACCGAGTTTGGTCCGATGGGCATCGGACACCCCCCCTCTCCCATTAATACAAGGTTATCATTTACATAGAGTGCCCATATTATGGTTCAATAGTTTTATCAGTATCAAATTTTATTTTAGGTAGAAGTTCCAAAATCTTGTTTTTAAATTAAAAATGATTTCAAAGTGATACATCAAACACAACTAAAATATTGGATTGCATACTGATCAACAGCTAAGAGAGAAAATGATATGTAGTATATCGCATAGGTATTTCAATTATTAAAAAAAAAAATTATTATTGTATCCTGGCAGCAATCCAATATATCAATTTAAGCACATGTCTGGGATGCATTCTTCATAGTTATCTGATGTTTAGCACATGGTCTCATGGGAGTTGCTTAGCCCGTTGGTAATTAGCTAATCCCTGCCTTTCAAAAGCCAGGTGCAATAATTGGAGAAATTTGACATCATCATGTTTTTTTCTTTGTCCATTTTCTTAATTAAAATGAAATTTAACCAAAATTACAACCTAATGCCTTGCAAAACATCACCACGATTGGACCAATCTATAGTCTTACCAAAAGGATATTTTATAATTAGGAGTGTAAGCAGTGTCCATGTCCGTGTCCATATCGACATATTATATATCCATAAAAAGATCATCCATATAATGATACGGATACGGAATTGGTTTTGAATTGTTGAAATAGTACAGATATTCAGATTATTCTAATCTGAAATCAAAGAAAATGCTGTAAGTTATTTTTATTTGCAGAACGGTGTCAAATTGTCAACATTTTATTTGTGCATATCAACTTCTAATTTTCTCCTTCTCAATTTGGTTGAAATATCATTCTATTTCATATACTTGTAATCTAATATGAAATCAAATAATATATATACATTTTTTTTTTTGCCAATTTGAAGGACTTAATCATATAATCTAAGCCTGAAGTGTCATCAAAGGTCATTTTCGTGAATTAATAATGTGCCTAAACAATTCGGATTTCACGATTAAGTCCTTCACCTTAGTTGTCTAGACCATAAGCATAGGTTAGCCTAGTTTATCCCTAAATACCAATACTTCATGATTAAGTCCTTCAAACAATCATACGATATTTGATTTAATTCTAGGGGTCCCAATTAAATATGAGGCTTCAAGATTAAGTCCTTCACCTCAATTCAACATTTGTTTCTTGTGGTTACGGACTAAGATCTAGATTTAGTCATTTCTAATCTCAATCCTAAGATTATTCATGTATATAATTTGGTGCCATCAATTCTTGCTCCTAATCAAATTCAAATTGTTTAAACTTAAATGGGATACTAATCAACAAACACACAAATCATGCAATCAACAAGGGAAAATATAAAAGCAAACAATCATAATAATAAAGAAAACAATCTAAGATAGATTTTAACGCAAGTTCATGCTTTCTAAGCTTCTAGAGAGGAAATTTAGCCTCTCATGGGTGTGCTAATATCCAAAAGAAATACAAGAGTAGGCATGATAAAAGCTAAGAAAAACAAGAAAGAAAATATAATACACAAATCTCCTAGCTTGTTGCCCCTTGTCATCACTTTGATCCGCTCAAGCAACCTTCAATCATTTTTTCGATCTCCTTGAATCGCGTGAAAAGAATAGAGATTTGTGGAAAATTAGGTTAAGTAAAAGATAGCCTTCTCCTGCTACCTCCCTGCCAATATATAGCCATTTTCGTGCTTTGGAAAACAATCCAACAAAATCTGGCATCAAATCTGAAAAGATATCACAAAATAAGGTAAGATCGACATTGGTGCGGCCAACCGTGAGAGCTAGTCAACCCTTACAAAATCAAAAGGCGGCGGGAAGTTATGAAGGAATTGTGGTTTTGTGTGGGCTATTGTGTGGCTGAAGGAACCCGCACAAGGAATTGTGGTTTTGTGTGGGCAATTTCCTCTGTGGATTTCGGGGAACACTTGGATCTTAAATCTTTCCTTCATGCAGCCCGTGGTGCGGCCTGGTCAATCCGCACCAGCCTGTATTTTGCTCCATTTGCTCAATTCTACAATTTTAATGAGGCAAATGCAGTAACTTGATTCTTGAATATATTCTACTCTAAATTAAACTAAAATACAAGAAATTTGACATGACTCTGACTAAAAACATATATAATTGTGACTTATCACTAGTCGATTTTGTGCTCCTTATCCATATCTATTTAAGACAGATTGATTTTAATTGGAATACATATATACATATATGATTTAGCAATATCCATCTTAAATCCGTTCTCTTTTACACCGATATTGATAATATTACTTTATAGCCCATTATTAGTCTTCAATTTAAAAAGGGAACATATATAAAGAGCTTTACTCTTTCAACAAGCAAACCTGAAATATTTTTGGTTGAGATACTTGTATTAATTAATGAGGAAAATTGGGGACATAGCACTTTGGCACTTCATCCACAGTGGCCAAGTCTAGTCATTGCTAAACCTACTTAGTGATTTGAATTAGCATGTTACAAATCGCAGCATCAAAATAAAAGAGCTTTTGTCAGATGAGTACTCAGATTTGCATGCATGTGGGGGCATTATCAGATAAGATATTTGTTAACCAATTGTGCCTAGATCTCTCTATTATTTCTCTGTGCTGAATATTTTAATTTAAGTAAATATTAAGTTATAGGTAATATAAGTATCAAGGGTGCCAATTCAATCATGTCAACTAAGTTGGTTGAGATAGGGGTAGACCCACAGTGTACTGTGGGCAGCTGCCTCCTAAATTTTGAGTTTTAGTGGATATTTATTGGTTCCGACTGACTTTGTTTCTCTTGAAATTTTTTTGCCCCTCTCTGGATGTTTAATTGGTAATTCGGGTTAAATTTAGAGTTAAAATTAAAATAAATTTCTTGAATTATGATTGGTAATTAGAATTACAAGTTAGATCTTTATAAAGTATAAGTTAAAGCATTATTTTTATCGAATACCCAATTAGTTATTTAAATCCGGTTAGCTATTTAAATCCTATTCGATATTTTTTTGCTCCTGATGAAAATCCCGAATCTACCCCAGGGTTGAGAAGTTTATTATATATACAAGTATAGTTATTAACCTTTTATTCTAGAGTAAGTTTATGAAAATAGTTCATACTGGTCTATATATTGGGATTATAGGTCATTTTTACTAGATTTTCCAAATCATGTCTCCAGATATATGCATGATTTACGACATTTTTGTTGGGTTAAGTCTAGATATATAGTATACCTTTTTATTGTTGATATGGTGATTTAATTAAAAGATAATAACTTTTTATAATGCTAATTGATTCTCTAATTAACTTGTTATCAAATAATTCAATTCTCTCTATGATCATTAATTTTTGCCTCATTTACACTTGCAAAATACAAGTCAAATCAATATATATCCTCTCTAAGTCCTCAAGAACGGGATTAGAAAAATTAGATGGGGGTGAGGTTCAAACGTAAAATGCATAATGTGTTGTCGCTAAAATTTGAACCTGAATTTTCACGACCACAAATTGAAATTCTAAGTACTAGACTACAAGTACACATTTGACATTTTATAAAAATATTGAACTATATAAAAAATTAAATAATTAAATTTCAATATACATAATTAAAACTTTTAATATTATACAATGACTAAGCAATTCTGATTTAATTGTAGATCCTCCTATATTACCTGCAATTTTTAACAGTATTCTCACTTTAAGCATTTCAATTATTTGAACAGCGGTGTGAATTCCACGTGTAATCACAGTATGCATATAAAACATACATGGTTAGGTATGTGTAATATATATATTTTTTTTCTAAAAGTTTAATTAATTTGAAGTGTGCAATGTTTAAACTTGTGTAGGATTCCAACGCATCCATCCATGAGAGCTAATCCTCAACCTCTTATAGTTGAGAAGTCTTTCGGCTTTGAGTGCTTGACCAAAGCAATAGCCTTCTTTCAAGCAAATTTATCTTATATATATTTTACCAAACTTACCTTGCGCGATAATGATGATTATTTTTTTTTCATTAAAAGCCTTCTAGTTTAAGCTTGATTTGATTATGGTTCAATCCTAATTAAGCGCCGGCCCTCTATCGAATTAATCAAAGTGTTTAATTATTAAACAAAAAATAATTTAGATTTATCTATACAGAATAAGGTAAAGCAAGTGTAATTATTAGTTTGATTTGAACATTTCAATAGGTTAATTCAAACACCCCACAATTTTCGCAGTTGACTAGAAATATTGCACACACAAATCAGAAAAAGTATGAAAAGCATGAAATACATAATTAATGTTTCTGGTTTTCAATTTGACATTAGAATGATAGCCATTAGTTTGGATATCTTTTAGTGGTTGATCCATGAAATATAAAATTAATGTTACTGGTTTTTATATATTTCTTTTTAGAAAAGGATAGGAAACTGACCTTTATTTTAGTGGCTAAGATTAAAAAAAAAAAAAAAATCGTATGTAATGTTACGAGTTGAAAGCCTGAGTGAAAGATTTTTTTTTTTTTAATATTTGAAGTCCAGCGACTGAACTTTCTTCTATATCCTAAACAAATTTCTTGGTATATACCTATATAGAGTAGGGTTAAAATTATTAGTTTTGTACTCCATTTTATTATCTTTGTTTTTAAAGTCCGAACAATTAATCTGAATTGCTCAATAAGATCTTCATATTAAAATGTGTTTGGAGATCAATAATATTTTTTAAATTTTATTTTTATTTTTTTAGATATGTACAAAATCATAATCTTATAAAAAATAATAATTTGATACCTATCTAAAAATAGTAAAAGGTTTTCAAAAAATATAAAATTTCGTCTTCAAGCACATTTAAATATAAAGATCATGTTGAGCAGTTCAAATTTAATGTTCAAACTTTGAAAATGAAGAAAAGTACGTGGGCAATGATTGAAGCACAAAACCAATGGTACATTTTAATCATGCTCATATCCATATGTGCGTAAAGTTTTTTTTTTATAATTTTCAGATATACAAAATATGTTAACTATTTGATTTGACAAATGCTCGCCTCTTTCTATTTATTATATAGATCCCTATCACATTTTAGAACACAAAAGAAAAAAAAAAATTATAGTTGGCACTTCATCTATTAATCATTAAATAAATGACAGGGGTTGTGGTCTCAGTTTTCATTTTTTTTTTCACTTATAACTTTTTCCTATTTGTACATGACAGCGATACTATTTTAAGACAGTGTCATGGTTTCATGACACAAATTGTCAATGTCCACGATCGTTGCCACCCTTTTAATAGAATCTAGCGTAGTGGGAAGTAACATAGTGGTTTTGGTATCAAATTAATTAGGTTGGCATGTAAAGATATCAGATCAGTATGAGATAGAGAACTTGGTGGGATACGCTCATGAGCACTTTGAGATGTGCGCATAGGAGAGCATCCTCTCAGGCTGTCAGCTCATATCATCTGTTTTTTTTTTTACATTGCAAAAGTATGCAATTGTTCTATGAAAAAATATATATAAATTGGTACTGTTGACAATAAGCAAAACAAAATATTTATAGATGAACATATTCATTATTTATCTGTCATGTATTTATCCAATGATGAATACTTTAATTTAGAATGAAAATTCAACGCATCATATGTTGCTCCATTCAAAATATATACTTAATAATAATGTTTTCATATCAACATCGATTATATCTCAAAGGTAGAAAGAAATAGTAAAATTTGGTTTTTTTTACAAGATTTTGTTGCATAAATTTAGTTGAACGATTAAAATCGACAATTCAAACATAAAATTCTCTACGACTTTCTATATCCTTTAAAAATTGGTTCAGATTTTTGTTCATGTCAGGTCCTAAACATTATACATTTGAACTAAATTGATATTCATTCTTTGATATTTTTGGTTATTTCATTGCAGATGCATGTTTACCATAGGAGAGAGCAGAGGTTATGACCAATATTGTTTTGGCATCCTCTCAATTGAGAAAAGGAGTGGGTGGCATTTTCTAGGGTTCATAAATAAGTTAGGCATGAGTTGGTCTTTTCTCCAATTTGTTTTTATCTCTCTCTCTCTCTCCTTGATTTTTCACCTTCTCTTTTTTCACCAAAGCCAATAATGAAGGGTGGCACAGCACAAGCAGAGAGGCCGTAGAAAGCAACCTATGGGACAGAGCATGAGGGACAAAACCAAGTGGGTTTGATTTGGGAGCATGGAGAGAGGCAATGAGAGCACCCATACATACAAACTACAAAAGGATACAACACAAACAATTAATTCTAGGGGGTGGTGAAATTAAATTAAATTAAGGGCCCCCCACTAGACTTTTGAATGCAAAGGACGAGAAAGAAAAGATTTGGTAAAAAAAATTACCACATGGGAACAAAGAGCCAGAAGTTCCCTGACCTCTCCTAAAAAGAACAACACAATTACTTCAACAAGTCATTTTTGTACCAAATTATATGTTTTATGTTTTCTATATTTTTTTTTATATATCGGTCAGGCGTACGTGTTAGAACACACACAAACTTCAATTAATTAGTACCATCATATATATATATATATATTAGTTACATAATTGTTATTGATATTGATATTTGTTATTACTGTTACTGTAATTTGTATTAGCATTTCCGCATTCAGATCAAGTCAGATACTTGATCTGGTAGAATGAAATCTGAACCATTTATTTTAATCTAGCACGAATCTCAAAGATCTCGTACTTGCGTTAATAGAGTATCTCAGCATTTCCTCCTAGTTACCATCTTAATTCAAATATGATCACAAATATATGCATTGTTCAAAATTTAATTTTGGTTCAATAGATTTCCGTCTCGGTTAATGAATTCGCTCTAGTTGACAATTTCAAGTTGATCCATTTTATATGGCGGTGCGCAAATTGCATGGGTGTTCGGCTGTAGTTGTATAGTTAATAATACATGGTCCTAAATATATATTTGCTATACCAAATTCAAGTCGGTGGTGATTTGTCTCCTTAGATTAAAATCAAATAACATTTTCAAGAAAAAAGAAAAAGAAAAAACTATTCTGGTAAGATCATTTGTCTCCTGAAATGGACGGTGGTGATCATTTGTCTAGTTGCTACAACAACCCAATTATTTTCATGCACAACAAAATTGAAGAGGGTTAATTGATCACGGGTTGTCTAGTACATGTATACCTGTGCGAGAACAATGCAACAGTTCTCTTTTTTCTCCTCATACACACTTACCAAAACCAATAAGTGCATCAGTATCAGCAACAAAGTAAATAAATATGACAAAGAAATAGGCTTTTTTTTTCTTAAAAATGAAAAGAAAAAGGAAGTGTATATATATATTATTATTATGCATACGACAAGAGGTGGTCCCATGTCCAGTTGGAAATTGGAATGGCTTCAATTAGACTGTCATGTGGTCCCACGTGTTGTTTAGCTTCTACAAAGCGTAGGTGCACCGAGTTCTTCTCTTTCAGAGTGCCAAGCCTCAGGAATCAGCATCGCTCTCAATCAATATTTCACACTTTTTGAGAGAGGAAATAAAAAGACAGAGAGAGAGGAGCTATGCATGATCATGTGACATCTTCTCCACTCATAAAAGATAGCAATTACAAAGCAAAGCATTAAGCATGTGATTCAAGAAGAGAAATTCAAGTTAAAATGTTATTAAACTCTCCTTCAACTTCCCCTGATTGGAAAAAGCAACAAAATTCCTCCATAGTCTTTCAAACTTTTGCCTCACAAAATTAACCATATAGGCATATATGCTTCTGGATATTTAATTTGATCATAATGGCCTAGCTGGTTCTCTTTCCAAAACGATTCAAATTTATTATAGTGTAGATCACTACGACACTATTATTTCTTGTGATGGCAGTTCCCATAGTTCAAAGCAAGACATAAAATAAAGTACCACCAAAAGGTGTCGCGAGTCACCAGAGTTTGTTTATTCCTGTAATATAAATTTTCATTGTTGAGAAATCTATGGGTTCCACCTGTCTGAAACATGCTTACCAGTACGCCATCTTCGTACCAGTCACAGAAAGTAAAGAACTGAAAAACAAGTAGTAGTTGCGTCCTCTCAAAATCATTAATTAAATTCAACAAATTATGAAATGATGCCAAAACGAAAGGGACTAATACGTGTAATTTATGACATGTAATGTAATTGCAGTTTGATTTGAGAAGTAATGAGAATCAGGCAGAGAATTAATGGCCATTTGGCCAACAATCCTGCAAGAACATATGCTGCGTATGGCAGCGTAGTTGCCAAGGAAAGGAATCCTGATTGGTGATTCCTGACAACTCTCAATATTTTTCTTTTTCATGTTTCAACCTCTCCGTTCCTTGCAAGGCTGGAGACCCCATTTAATTTCATGATAGATGTTAATTTCGTGTAACTTGATGTTTACACCGAAAAATATCATGTCAGTCAAAATACTTAATTTTGTCTTCTTCTTTTTTTTCTTCTTAGAATGACATATTGATTTGATCTGAGAATACAGTAATTGGCTATTGTTCTTGTTATATCTTAAAACTAAACAATATTGTAGTAAATAGCCAAAGCATACAGCAAGTTTACGGGATTAATTGGAGTACCATTAACTAACTTGAGTCTGTATCCTCCGAGATAACTGAAAATTTGGTGTCTATTCACAATGCACGGGTAGTATTAATCAGTGTTTTAATCTTCGGTTTCGGTGTATATGCGATATACAGACCGCATGTGCAGTATTCGGTCGCATATGTAAATTTTTATGTGGACTTGTATATGTGAATTTTAAATGAGAATTTATATATATATATATATATATATATATATATATATAAATAAGTATACAGTAATATGTAGTATAAACCATTATTAATATACTCTAAATCGGTATTTTTATTACTGTTAATATACTCTCAACCGGTAATATATGGTATAGACCACTGCCTAAACTGCATCTGGACCGAACATAGATTTTCTATTCAGAATGCAACCGAATAGAAATATTCGACCGAATATTATTACACTTATATTAATTGTTGATTTGAGATTCGTGCAGTAAGGATTTGAACAGTCCGGATTTTTCTCGTATCAGCACAAAAAATTTAGATAGCTTAGGGGATGTAAATTCTGCTAACTTTGTATATCTAAAATCAGTGGTGTAAAACACATAATACATTGGACTCATTGACATTGTGTTTTTAAGTGACAAAATATTATGAAGAGGGCTTAAATGATTAATGTCTTTCATTTTTCGTTGTATCTCACATTTTTTTTAAAGTTTTAACAGCTGAACTGAATGTCCATATTTAGATATGCTTGATAATAAAATAAATAATTTTTAAATTTTTTTACTATTTCTTTAGATAGCAACAAAATCACCAAAAACAATGATTTGTTGCATATCTAAAGAAATAGTAATAAATCTTAAAAATATATAAAATTGGGTCACAAGCACATTTTAAAATGGAGATTTGAGGCATGACAGGACATGAGGCATTTGAACCCTCCTCAATTATTATACATTGATTAAGCGAAATTTTACAAACAATTGTGCTTTTAAAGCTATTTTCTATAATTGCATAAAATTAGTTAGATAGTGCTTATTTGTATTATTTAACAATAATTTTTACCATTTACAAAATAACTCTATATAATTATACTTTATTTATGAAATAATAATGAAATTGTCTCACGCAACACCTTCATCATTTGATATAGCACGACAATTAGAAAAGACGGAGAACAAAACTAACTAACGGGCCTCACGATAATTAGAAAAGACGGTCATTCAATCATTATTCTAACGGCGTTTGCTAATAATTATCACATTTCCAAATCAAATATCTGGACCGTTAAACAAGCGTGTTGACCATGTGGCTTCATCCGAATTAAATCTCCACAAAGGAGAAGAGTGGTAAAAAAGAGAGTATCCTCTGAGATATCTCAACTTTTGCGTGACCGACGTGTACGGTGTCTATCGCGGGGGGCAGTATTATTTATGATTTGAAATTCGTGCAAAACTTATTTGTACGGTTGAGATTTTCTAAAAAAGCACTCAAAGTTTGAGATACCTCAGGGGAAGCCAATTCTAATTCTATGCCACTCAGTAATACAATTTTTAAATTGAATATTTATTTTCTAAATAATTAAATCCGAAATTAATGTACGGCTGGAAGAGGGTCATCGGATAAAATCTCTTTTTTTATCTCCAATCTCCCAACAGTTCCAAAATATATCTTAATTATGTACCGTAATGTAATAAATCAGCTGTTATTTCAAGGGAATAACAGGAATCTGTTATTTCGATTTCAACTATTAAAAAAATTTAATATATAAATCCCAAATAAAAAAATATTTTTATAAATGAATCTCAATGAAGATCAACAATTGAGTTAGAATAACAGGTTCCTGTTTCTAACAGCAGATTTATTTCCATACAGTAATATTCTGTCGTCCGGTAAACCCCCCTCCCTTCTCTTCTTATATAGGATTCAAGTACTAATTATTTGACAAAATCATAAAATATGATTCAAAATTATCGTCGAGCAGAAGTGTAATTAGAAATTTTAGAGTGAAGAGGCTGAAATATAAAATACAAATAATTCCTAATATGTGATGGTTAGAATTTAAATTCAAACTTTCATAACAACTGAATAAAATTCTAATTACTAAACTACAAGTACATATTTAACATTCTACGAAGAACTAAATTATATGACAACTTAAAAAAAATTATTAAATTTTAATATAGATTTTTTTTTTAAATCAATGCCCTGACTTACAGTCTGTAATACGCTATAGTATAATTCGTTAGACCAAATAGTTTTCTTTTTTTGAAAATCTTCACAGAAGCTGTGAAGTTGTGAGGGGGAATCGAACTCTCAATCTTTGAGTACAACAGTCCTAGGACTTTTTTCTAGCCAACTGTGCTACCTCCCCTTTCTCGTTAGACCAAATAGTTATTAGTGAGGCTCATCTTGTAGTCATTTATAGATTTTTTTTATTTATAAGAAATAAATGAATGGATTTAAACAAAACAAGCACCCTCGTTCGGAAATTCTAAAAAACAACTACAGTGGAAGGTGAAAGCATACAATGGAATTTAAATCTAAACTCTCCACCCTCCATCATAGCAATGCTACAGTGAAGTTGTTTTTCAGAATTTCTACATCAAAAATATTTGTTTCTTTTAAATTTATTTGTTTTTATATTTTTAAATAAATAAATATCATTTATACATCATGATTTCGGAAAAAAGATTAACAAAATGAGAACCTGACTTCATTTTCCTTGTGCTAAATATTGCATTTGAAATGTAGCAAATATTATTGTGTACATTGTCATGAGTAGAACGAGTAGAACTAGGGTGTTTCTAAGTTTACCAACTCTTTTTGTAAACTCAACTTTAAAATCTACTAGATTAATTTCAAATGACACATCTGAATCGTTGAAATCCATTTACCTTACAAGTAATGCATCTACGTACAAAAATTTTAAACTTTCGAATTAATTTAGTATAAAGTCAAGCAATCAAAATTAGATGGTCTATAAATTAATTTTAATGCATTCATTTTTTGAACGTGTTTTGACAACTTGACTCTATACAAAATTAATGCTAAATTTTAAATTTTTTACATGTAAATGCATCACTTGTAAGGTAAACGGATTTCAACAGTTCAGATTTATCTTTTAAAGTCAATCCAATAAATTATAGAATTGAGTTTACAAAAGAGTTGATGAACTTAAGATTAAGAACACCCTTGTTCTACTCCATTGTCATTGTTTTTGTTGAGCTGAGTCCTATCACAAATTTTGTTTTCATACATCAAATCACATTAAATTAATTAAAAAATTCAGATTGATTAGGTTGTAATTCCAATCATTCATTCCGAATTGCTAAGAATATATGCGTTGATATAAATATGAAAATATGGAAATTTTAATTCGTCCTCTCAGATTTGAAGTTTTAATTAGCAATTAATTAATATCATTTTCCCCAACTTCCATTTATTGCTCAAAAAATCAAGAAAAATTCCAAGTCAGAGATTATCATGTATGTTTGAATAAGTGGTGAATATGCCAATATACCTAAGAATTTGATATATGACGGTGGAGATAGACACGTTGCGTGGAATAGTGATAAATAATTTCAACAATTCTACAATCCAAACTCTACAGCATTTTGATATAAAGATTTATTATAAGTAGCAATGATAAATCATTGTAGTACATCAACCCATATCATATTGTCAAATTAAGACTTAACGAACATGTTCGGCAACAAAGAATTAAGAAGGAGTGCTAAGAAATCGATATTCAATTGTCTTAATTCTTGGGTGAATGATTAAACGCTAAAAGATGAGGTATAGGTGCCTTAAGATTCAAGTAGGAAATTAAGATCCAGACAAAAGAAAGCTAAATGAGATGTTATTAATCCGCGCTAAGGAATTGGTGTTCAACGGAATTAAGCGGGTAAGAAAGCTAAAAAAAACGAATTAAGCCTTAAGAAAACTTAATCCATACTTGCCGAACAGCCCAACGAATTAATTTATTTCTTTGAACAATGCTCATGGCCAAATTTTCTAAACGTAATATATATTTCTTTTTAATTTTAAGTGGAATCTATGATCGTGCAGAATTCTTGATTTCGAAACCATAAGATATATTTAATTTTTATTTATTTCGAAATTTAAAACTTCTGGTACTTGTTCTACATAAGGATGGAGCTAAAGAAATCTTTAATATAGATCATTGAGTGTATGAAAATATAATACTTTTATCAAGAAAAGAAGACATCGACTTTCATTTTCTTACTTTTTATCTATCTACTCATGATTCTAGAATCTCACAGCAAGAGCGTAGGTTCTCAGTAAATGTCGTGCTGTGAGTAATTACGCTATAATTGGAGTCACGTGCCGTGATTAAATTTAGAATGATAGTCACAATACGTTAGTTATATCACGACAACAGCTAATATGTCCAAATAAGACAAGTCGTGTTTGATCACATTTAATTTTTTTTTTATAATTTAAGTTAACTAATTCAATATTCACTATTCGATCAAAATTTAACAATCCTAATTACATGTGACTCGCATAACTACATACCGTATCGTGCCGAATATATAAAAGATGGTCACCGGTCACGTCATAGGAATGATCACCGCATGGGACACGCGAGTTGCCGCACACGTGCCATGCTGTACCGACCGGTTCAATTTTATCACATAATTTTCTCTGAGAAATCTTTACTTGCATGACTAATTTTTATTTCAAATATGTAATACAAACATTTAAATATAACAAGCTTTTGTTAAGAGAAATCTTATTTAGTTGTCCCTATCAGAAAACTATGCATTCTTGTGCAAAAGGGAATATTTATAATATGAAACCAACCAGAACCAAAAAAGCATGCACCGATCAAGCTTTTAAGCTCACCAAATATGAACTGAATGGTACCAAACCCAACTATGTTAGATGCACTTAAAAGTAAAATTTGCATCATAATTGTACGATTATCTTTCCTTAGCTTGGTTTGTACGATGGATATATGAATTGAGATCTGATCTAGTCACCACCTACATTTACAAATTAGTTGAATCGAACCAACTTCCTCCTAAAAAACTCAACCAGCAGGAAGTATGGAAAAGGAAATTTTAAAAAGAAAAAAAAATAAGGAAAGAAAGAAGGATCCGAATCTGCTGAAATTCTGGGTATGAACAGTGTTACTGAAATTCCTGAAATTCATAATCCAACCATTGAATTGTTTTGAGATGCGTGCACAGAAAAATTTGGACGGCCGGATCGTGAATTTCAGGAATTTCAGGGGATACTGTTCATGCATTTTGAATTTCAGCGGATCTGAATCCAAGAAAGAAACCCCACCTCCCCTCACCTCACCTCCTCAATTAATTACCCGTCAGAACCTACTCCTAATCCCGCCAATTAAGCTGCGTTTGTTCCTCTCCAATAGCACGGAACTTTACATTCCATTATTTTCTTCTTTGTAACCATCCGATCTTAATCGAACGGACAGGCTTAGATCCGCTCCTCTCCCTCGGTGCAAAAATCCCAGAGGATGCTTGACTTTAGGTTTTTATCTTCTCTGTTTCCTTTCTCAAACCAAAACAAATCTCTCTATATGTTTCTCTCTCTAGTTGCTCTTTTATTACGCACTCGTCCAGTCATACAGGCAAGCGCTTCTTCCTCTCTCTCACACACTATAAGCTGAGAAGTTCTCTTTGGCTGTTACCACTTACCATCCCCTCTCTCGGTTCCAACCGTTTCTTTCTCCTTTATTCTCTCTCTCTCCTTCCTTTCTCTCTCTTTCCCCTTGCTCTTTAATAAGTTATGGCAGTACAATTCGACTATGGCTCTGTTTCCCATCTCTTCACCATGCCCCATCTACTGTTATCTTTCGTCTCTCCACTTTTGCAGTGAAGCCCCTGTTTCATGGATTTCCAAGAACAGCCATCTGCCTTCTTCTCCAACGCTGGTATCATCTCTTTCTATGGTTTGTAAATATATATATTATTTGTGTAGTTTCTATCAAAACCATTCTGACTTGTTTCCATCCTTTGACAGAGATTATAGACCATCACAAGAGAAGGAAGGAGATGGAGGTTCCACCTTTCCAATCTTGCTCTCCTTCTCTGTTTCTCTCTTCTATCCTATCAGACCACGCTCCTCAAATCAAGCAACAGAGAGACCAAATCGACCGATTTCTCCATAACCATGTATGGAATTATTTCATATAGCCTCGTTACTGTTCATATGTTTTTATATAAAATTACGTACGTACTCTCCTGAAATGAGCTTTCACTGGAGGAAATGGAATTTAGGGGCAACAAGAGCAAAGCATGATCAAACGGGGGCCTTTTCTTGTTACAAGGAAATTCGAAGGGGCACAAATGCAAAACCTGTCTTCTTCCTACAATCTCTTGCGGAGTTGCTTGATATTTCTTTCTCCATAATTACGAAAACCGTTTGGAAATTACCTGTTGAACCCTACTGTAATCAACTCGTTTCCTAAGATGGAGATCCCGCGAAGCAAATGCAAATACTTAACTTTGCAAGGGTGTATTGTAAAATTCTTAATATTTTCCCTTGTCCTTATTTCTCTTCGGTTGCTGTTGTACAGTGCGAGCAGTTGAGGCGAGCTCTGGCGGAGACTCAGCGGCGCCACCACGTGGCACTACTTGGCTCGGCCGAGTCACTGACGACGCGCCGATTAAGAGAGAAAGAAGCTGAACTGGACCGGGCGGTCCGACGCGGAGCCGAGCTAGAAGACCGGATCACCAATCTCAAGTCAGAGTTGATGACATGGCAGTCAAAGGCTCTTTCTTACCAATCGACAGCTGCTTCGCTGCACGCGCGGCTCCAACAAGCAACGGCAGCCCAAGCCCAACAAGCCGGTCCAAGCGACGAACCAGTTGCTAACCCGGCTGAGGACGCCGAATCAGCGTATATTGATCCGGACCGGATCGAACCGGTCGGTCCAGCCCGCTTGTGCAAGGTCTGCCGGGCCAGGACAGTATCCGTCGTCTTGCTCCCGTGTCGCCACTTGTGTCTGTGCGAGTTCTGCGACGTCGCAGCGGGATGCGATGGGGGTTGCCCCATCTGCCATTGTGTCAGCACTGGATGCGTCCAGGTCTTCTTCGCTTGAAAAGATAAATGAAAATAAATAATAGAGATAGATAGCATATGGACAAAAAATTGTGAAAAAGAGAGGTAGCGGTGTTCGCAAGCCAGAGTCTGTTTTTAACTTTCTCTGGCCTGTCAGTATTCTCTCTGACCAGCTCCCTTTTCTTTTCCTGTATTTGAGAGATTTCTGTTTTTTTTTTTTTAGAAATTTTAGGTGAATTCAATGAATATTTTTTTTTTGTTCTTTCATCTTTTCACGGTTTTGGAATTAAAAAGTGGTCACGCATCCCTCGTGAGCAGTGGCCGGCTGACCGCTAACCCGATTATTTTGGAAATATTCATTAATTACCCTCTATAAAGTGAAGCTGTATGACAATTTACCATTGTCATATCATAGGTGGTGGTGCCTATCCCAATAGAGAAAATGATGATGCCATACTTCACAAGTCTCATCTTGGAAAGACTACAATATTTCTTTTGATTTCTTCTGGCCTAATGTTCTAGGTTTTTGAGTTTTCACTTTCAGAATTAAACGGTGAGAGCAAAATATCATATTATATTATAAATTTACATTTCGAGTTTTTACTGGGTCCTGCATGCCAGAACAAGGGCATCATTTAGGCAGTCTGATGAGAAGCGAGGCACGTGCGAGGGTTGGCGCGAAAAGGTCGGAGTTTTCCGTCAACTGAAGCGGTGGCACGTGAGAGGCTTGGGTGGGGCCCGTGGGGGGACCCGTGGCACGTGACTAGGCGTCGCACTGCTGACTCCACTTATGTTTACGGTTAGGTGTTCCACGTGGTACACCATGCCTTAACTAATAAATTTGTTTGAACCTGCATGTTAGCGGGAAGGTGGTGCGAGCCTGCGCGGTTACTCCTCCGTCGGAATTCGTATCCTCTGAGATATCTCAAATTTTGCGTGACTTTTCGGAATATCTCAATCGTTCAAATACGTTCTGCACGAATCTCAAAGCTAAAATAAAACTGGCCCCCTACTCTTCCCCGAATAGGCACCGGACACGTCGGTCACGCAAAAATTGAGATATCTCAGAGGATACGGACTCCCTCCGTCGTCGGTTGTTCCTGAAATTTTGCCTATCAATAAGGAGAGTAGTTTGGGTTGGGCCCCATAACTGTCTGATTCGTTTTAAGATCTGTGCACACGGATATTAAAGCAACATGCACAGATTTTAAAATGAATCGGATGGTTATGGAGCCCATCGAACTCAGTTAGAGTCGGATTATCATCGGACCCAATCTGCTCTCATTAATAAGTGCGTGCGGGAGGGCAATGAAATAAATCTGCTGTAACATGAACTTCCGATCCCAACTGTTGATTTTCATCGAGATTCGTGTTTGAAAAACTTCGTTGAGTTTCACTCATAGAAAAGTTTTAGCAGTTGAGATTAAAATAACAGTTCTTGTTATTCCTTGAGAATTTCCTGTTATTCCCAAGAAGCAGATTTATTTCTAGGCAAATATCTAACGCCTTTCATTTACAAGATTAAAAAGGATGAATTGGAACTTTTGACAATGATTTATTTTAATAATTTTATTATTGATTGTTTAAATTATGTTAGAAATTTAAAAAATAGAATTTTTTTTTATAAAACGTGGCGACTCAATCATGCACCCCTTATTTGTTTATTATAATAATCTATTTGTTAAGTAAAACTATATAACTGTTAACTGTTAAAGTCTAATTGTTTTACATATATTTATGTAAATTTTTGTATAAAATGATTAAATTATACTAGTTGATAATTATGTATTTTCACTTAACAAGTAGGTAATTAAAGTTCACAAATAAGTATATAAATCCACAGTATATATCATTAATTTTTATTTGCATGATGTATATGAAATATAAATTACATTTTACTTGAACTTTAAAATTATTAGTATTTTTTACAGTTGTCAAGATCGTCAAACTAATCCGTCATTAATGAATCTTCATCCTAAAAAATTATCATACATTTTACTTTAATTTGCTTGGTAAAGCAGCCATTCGGGATTTCAAAATTAATTAAAAGTTTGATAAAGTCGTAATTTTCTTTTTCTTTTTTTCTGTAAAATTTGTAAGTATTTAATATAAATCCTCCTTAAAATCCCTTATTTCAAGTGTGTAGTGTGTACTGTAGAGGAATGGGGTAAAGATATTAACAACATAGTTTTTGCTTTGCACAACTCACATATAATAGAGTCAAAACAACGCTACATATGACTCCTATACTTGTACGGAGCAAAAACTGCTCTGTCAGTATCTTTATCCAGAGGAATGTCTGTGTTGTGTTTTTTTCTCTCTCCTGTATATAATAGGGACCATTCTAGGTAAGTAATTCTAATTCTATTATGTTCGGATTTTTTTTGTTATGTCGTTCGTTAATTTTGTCTTAAAAACAATAATCATGGCATTTGCTGTATTTGTAAAGGACAAATCAATTAACACACAAAACAATAATCATGGCATTTGCTGTAATTTTGTCTTATAGATAAACAGCAGTTTTTGAATGTGGTTTGTTGAATTTGTCATCTAGCTTGATGGGGAGTGGAGGATTTCCAACTAAAACCGGACCGAAATCTACTTGATATTCGATTTAAATCATCCGATCTATATTGGAATTTGTAAAAACAGATTTAAATATGTACTAATTTCAACCGTTCGTGCAAATTAGTGATTTCAATACTCAAAACTCTCTCTTGTTGCAGGTTGTCTCAAACTGTTACTTAAATTGACGCTAATCAGATGGGAGCAGCTTGGGTCCGACACCCATCAGACTCAAACTGAGTCCGATAGTTCTATCACCATCCGATTCACTTTAAGATCCGTGAGCGCTGCTTTAATATCCGTGAGCATTTGCTTTAATATACGTGCACACGGATCATAAAACAAATCGGACGGATATAGAGCTCATTGGACCCAGTTTGAGTCCGATGGGCATCGGACCCAAGCTCGTCCCTAATAAGATAGTTTTGAAGTCAGACGTCGGACAGATTTCGAACCGAGACATAAATATTATAATTGCAAACCATAACTTTGGGCATTATACCCGAAACTGATGGATCGATATATTAATAGCATGTTTCAAACAAATAAGATAATTAGAAACAGAAATAAACTAATCAATCAGATTTTATGCAAATGACAATTTTATTCTTTTTAGTCTTGGAGCGAAAAGATGGGGAGATTATATACATCCGAACTAAAAATGGGTGATGAACACGCTCTTTTAGAACCTAATTTCGTGGTTTAATTCAATTTGAATCAACAATAACTAAATTTCGAGAACTAATATTTGGTTTAGTGACAAAAACAATATTTTCTGTGTAGGGGATCACAGGTTCAAAATTCAACAATTTTTTGTGAATATTAAATAATTGGATGGCTTGATCTCCGACGTTTACTAAAGAAAAAAAAAATAACTAAATTTAACAAGGTTAGCAATGCTGATTTTAATTGCATTTCACAGTAAGAAAAACGAATTAGTTATAAATAAAAGTAAGAAATGAAAGTTAAAATACGATCAAAACTAGAACCCCTCCTTCATCAGCAATTGTTAGAGTGAAGACGGGATGTTGGGAAAAATAATCAAAGCATGATTAAATTATTATTTTTTCCCATCATTTTTGTACGGAGATGAGACGGCGTGATGAAATTTTCACCAAATTTCGTCAGAAAAAGTGAATTAACAAACATGCGTAAAAAATTAACTTGTTAGATTTAAAATCCACAAAATTCTATGGGAATGTTTGGATGCACAAGAATAGCTACTATTTATAGAATAGCATTGCTATTCGGAATAAGGTGCATCCAAACGACTTTTAGAGCTATTCGGAATAGCTACTGTTGTGAGAATAGCATTGCTATTTGCTATTTTTACAAAAACATGGAATAGCATTTGTTGATTTCAATATTAATACTAATCTAATATTTAAACTAATATTATATTACATTTAATATTTAAATTAATATTATATTGTATTATATTTAATCTAATATTTAATTTAATACTAATATAATATTTAAAATAATATTATATTACATTTTAATATTTAAATTAATATTATATAATATTATATTTAATCTAATATTTTATTTAATACTAGTCTAATATTTAAATAATATTATATTACATTTAATAATTAAATTAATATTACATTGTATTATATTTAAATTAATATTTTATTCAATGCTAATCTAATATTTTATTTAATACTAATCTAATATTTAAAATAATATTATATTACATTAATATTTAAACTAATATTATATTACATTTAATATTTAAAATAATATTATATTACATTTAATATTTAAACTAATATTATATTATATTTAATATAATATTTTATTTAATACTAATATAATATTTAAAATAAAATTATATTACTTTGAATATTTAAACTAATATTATATTTAATCTAATATTTTATTTAATACTAATCTATTTTTTAAATTAATATTATATTACATTAATATTTAAATTAATATTATATTATATTTAATATTTAAAATAATATTATATTATATTTAATATTTATACTAATATTATATTATATTTAATCTAATATTTTATTAATACTAATCTAATATTTAAAATAATATTATATTACATTTAATATTTAAACTACTATTATATTATATTTAATATTTAAACTAATATTATATTATATTTAATATAATATTTAATTTAATAATAATCTAATATTTAAAATAATATTATATTACATTTAATATTTCAATTAATATTATATTGTATTATATTTAATCTTACACATAAATTATTAAACAGTAGCTATTCCCTTCAAATCTTATTCCAAATATGCAATCCAAACAACTTTTTCACTGTTCTGAATAGCACTGTTCTTAAACAGTAGCTATTCTAAACAGTAGCTATTCTAGCTATTTTAGAGTGCATCCAAACGTACCCTATGAGTGGAGAAGGATCCGAACATCCTAATTTTTTTTTCAGCCGCCTTACTATAAAACAAGTAGAAAAGCTCGCTACTAATTTTTTTTTATGAGCTTAATTTTAAAATCTATCATTTTAATTTTATATGACGAATTTAAACTATTGAAATTAAAATTCTGAATAACGATTATCGTGTCATCGTACAAAGGCTAAAAATCGCTATAGTGTCAAAAACGGATGATAGCGTTATAGCTTTTAAGGTCCAAAAACATTTATAACACGCTATTTAGAATACTGATCGAAATCGATCTATATCACCAGTGATGTGTTTTCATGTCAAACTTATAAATTTGAAAGTAATTTAGTATAGTCAAGCAGTAAAAAAATAATGAAAAATGAACGTATTTCTTTCTTTTTTAATATATTTTGAAGTTAAGCTAAAATAAAATTAGTGAACTTAAAAACACCCTGATTTTATTCTTATAATAGTATTTAAAAACAAAGACAAATAAATGTGCCCATAATTATATTGAGATCCAACATTATAGACAGAGAAATAATGATCCCTCAAAATAGATCATGGACCCATAATTATTTAAATTGCCTTACCTTACTAGCAATTCTATAATGTTGGATCTTTAATTTAAGTGTTTTTTAAATTGTCAAAACAAAAAATTATTAAGTGATTCCTCAAAATAAGTCATGTTACTTGGAGGGAAAAAAAATGAGTGAAATATTTTTATTCATGTGATAAAAATTGTAATGGGCACTCGTTCGTATTAGGAACTTGAAAGAAGGACAAACTTTAAAAAAAAAAAAAATGGAAATGTCAATTCTGAATGCACCTGACATCTGTATAAATTGATTACTTCACCAATTTGGGGTCCTTATAATTCCTCATTTAAAAAAAAAATAGAAGCATGAAATGTTAATATATTAAATGAGAAGGTAGAAGTAACAAACACCCCTCACCCACAAAATCAGGTGGATATGCCCAAAAATATTGTGGCCTCCAATCAAAATTAACAATCAGCAATAGTATAATGACAATTGACAAACTATATAATTATATTATTAGCCATAGTTGTAGGGCCCTATTTTGTAAGCTACTGATGATGACAAACTCGAATGCATGTTTTTGTTTTCTTGAGATAAATGTTGAAATCTCAGCTGTCAGAGTGGTCTGACAAGATTTTTTTTTTTTTTTTTTGTATTGACTTAAATACCACCGATTTTGACATTTCCGGAGTTTAGTAACTATTTTTGTTTTCTTTTGGGAGTTGGTATTATTCAGAAATACCACCGATATAATGTTAGCCAGACTCTTAAATATGATATAGTTTAAAATTTAGTTAGTCATCAATGACTTAAATATTTAACGATTTAACTTTATGGCCAAAAGCTTTCAAATTACATCATCAAATTTAATGCACATATCTAAATCGTATTAGTGTTTTCATATAAACACGGTCAACAGTTCAGATTATGAGCGGTTGGGGCAATTTTAAAAATAAAAAATAGAGGATTTGTGGGTTTTTTTAATGGAAGATATTAGTAAATATTTCGGGAGAACAAATCGAGAACAAATCTTACTAAATAGAACACTTTTTTACTATCTAAATTTTGAGAGAAAGAATTTTTTTTTTTTTGAGTAAAGGATGAAATTCAAGTCATTCAATTATGTAATATCTACAAAAAAATTTAAACAATGGAAACTAATCTGAAAGTTTACAAGATATTTTAGATAAGTGGACATGAACCTAATTAATGGTGTTAATATGTGTATTCCGTTGTAGGGGCGTAAGTACTAGGGCTGCAAATGAATCGAACCGAATCGAATTTACTTCAGTTTGAATTTGGCTTGAATTAATTTCGAACTTAGTTTGGCTTGAATTAATTTCGAATCAATTTTTTTACGAACTCAATTTCGAATATTTTACGAACTTTTTTACTACAAGGAAGAGTGATCGTAGTCGCTGAGAGCGAGAGGTGAAAGTCGTTTAGGATTTCAAAATTGAGAGCAAGGATAACGACTTACGAGTTATGACTTATGACTGGACGGTCTTATGTTTTAACTTTTAAGTCATCAACGAACATAAGTCATCAGTGAAAATCAACGGTTCACGTTATTTTGAGATTCGAATTAGAATAGTTTGCGAACCTATTTCGAACGAACCAGGTCTAGTTTGAGTTTGGTTTGAATTAATTTTGAACTATTTCGAATCGAATTTTTTATGAACTTTTTCGAATAAAACTCGAATCGAATCACGAACTACGAATATTTTATGCAGCCCTAGGCGTAACTATGTTGTGGAGAAAGGGAACAAGCCTCCCTATCAATAGAAATTTTGCATTTTTGACTTTCAAAATTTTAATTTTTACAAAAAAAAATTACTATTAGAAAATTTTGTATTTTTGAGTCTTTGACTTTTAACATTTTAACTTTTACAAAAAATATTCCGTTCTCACGCTTGGTAAGTTTGTAGAAAATAAAATAAAGTTTTAATATTAGACAGGTGTGCAAATATGGACTTGAACAAAAAAAAAAGTTATTTATTTTTTTGGATTACTATTGCGGCGAAGTCCAATGGCTGAAACTTAATAAACAATAGGAAGTTTTAGATTCTCTCTCTCTTTATTATTACTTTTATACAATGAATCACACCCAAATATGATTTTCTCTCTCTCTCTTTGCTAAGCAGGAAAGCCGTTGAAAGTTGAAACAATAATAATTATTAGCAGTATAACAACTCACGTGAAGATGATAAACCATTGTCTAAAAATTGCGTATATTTTAGAGGCAGTCAACATCTACCTTTCCTCCCAGCTCAAAGCCCAGCAGCCAGCATACTGAAAGTTCAGGATAGAATCAGCAATTTATTATAATAAACTGAAATTAATAAAAAGTAATATACAACAATATAATTAGACATATGCTTCATTAATAGAGGGACATATTATAGTACCAGAAATATTACACATAAAATTTACAACATTTTTAAACTATAGGGAAGGTTTAGTCACTCTTAATTGATACCCCTTTAAATTCGTCTCTGTGCAGTCGTTCATTTACTGGTAAAACGGAAGTAATCCTTCTTTTTTTTCATGTTTTGTCTTCTTCCTTTTTACTTTTTTTTTTTTCTGGTAAAAGTGAAAAAAACTGGTGAAGCTTTCAAGCAAAAAGGAATAAAAAAAAGAGTAAAAGTTTTTTTTTTTTTTGAGGAGAAGAGAGAGTAAAAAATGGTAAAGCGACAAGAGAACAGGGTGAGGGGCCAGCTATGTTGTGCTTTGCTTTTGCTTCACAAATCTACATATCATGGTGTAGATTCTAATTATATTATTTCTTCATTGAATTGTATCATCAGTTGAGTTTTAATAGGTTGTAGACTTATAAATATATATGTTATAAGCATGCTACCAATCTTCGAAAAAAAGAAAAGAATAGTTGCAGACTTTTACTTATCAAACAAACCCAAATAGATGAAGAGTAAGGCTATGATAATATGTATATTACGGATTGACTTATGTTATGATGCAAACCTATATTTTAAAACTTTAAACAATCGATCTGAATCATTAAATATGGTATTTATATAAAAAGGTACTCATAGTAGTGGCGAGGCTAGGATTTGAGCTAGGGTTAGGCAAAAATCGGATTCAGGTTCGAATAAATTAACGGGTTCAAATAAATTAACGGTTCGGGTTAGCATCAAGTTGTATGATTCAAAATCGCGCACAGACGTCTCAGCGTCTCCTCTGCGTTGAGGTGGAGGGTTTTTTTTTTTTTATTGATTTCCCTTTGGGAAAGACTGGGCTCTGGATTAGGAGTAAGCAAATCTATTTTTTAGAGGTAAGCAAACTCAAAAAAGAATCTGATTTAAAAAAAAAATTCTAGGAGTAGACATAATGCCTACCCCTATTGTATGCTAACCTTGCCAATGACTCAAAGTGATCAAATTTTTCATTGTTTAAATGCTTATATATTTTTTAGACAGGTAGAAATTCTATTTTTTGATAGTCCAGAATATTTTGATTGAATGATTTTCTACCGATTTGAAAAAAATAGTAAAAAAAAAAATTGGTCTCCAAGTACATTTTTATATGGAATCATGTTTAACATTTGAATATATTGCTTGAACTTTAAAATAGAGATATAAATTTATAGCATGGGACGGTCTATAATGATATTATTATAGCCTCACTCAAATAGTTTATTGTATGCTTTTATCCTTTTTTTTTCTTAGATTAAATGTTGTGGAAATTCTAGCATATCTATGTTGGTAATATAAGCATAATTTTTCCGATGAGATAATCAAGTACACAAAAAATTAAATTCCGAATTGTTATAAAGAGACGAATCTACATTCAATTAATTTTTAATTTTTTTATATTTATATTTTTTAATATAGTTTAAAGTAAAATATTTTAGATAGTGAAATTGATCACCACTTAACCTCCATAGTATGAAAGTTCCGCTCCACCCCTGGTGCCATATACTTAATTTTTTATATGTCCTTTCATGATTTGTCGATGCCACGAAACATTCATTCCTGTAAGTCGTTATCAATGTTGACACAAGGCTTATCGCAACTGGCACTATTAATTTGCTGGAATTTCATTTGCTGAATTTCTTCTTCTTTTTGTCAATCTGGCCCATAAAATTATCAGGAATCTGCTCCGCATCAGAATTGTTTTAATTATCCGTTCTGCTTAAAACTGCAAGCTATCTTAGAAGTAAATACTGAATCATCGAACCACTGAAGAACTTGTTGAAAAAAGGTTTACACCGAGAAGGTGATATAATGCTATTTTGTATGTATTGTCATAATAGGGTCTTGGATTTTTTTTTTTTTTTTTTTTTGATAAAAGTGGTATCCCATTTGTTTTATTACAAAACCAAAATATATGTCCATACATCGATTGAGTAGTTAAGACATTAATAGGAAGTTCATAGCACAACATAAAAGAAGATATATATCACAAAAACTACCATAAAACTACATAACAGGACTATCATAAAACTATATAGCTATAAAACAACAAAACTACGTAACATAGGAGGTTGCAGTTTCAGTTGCACTAAAAGGATCGGTAGAACTAGAGAGAGAATTAGAAGGAGAAATGGGAAACAGTAATCCAGCTGCTCTATCGATCGCATTGTAAACCTCAAGATCAGCTAGAAAATCCTCCAAATCAGACCCTTCTAGTCCAAGTGCGGGATCCGATCTAAGGGAGTCTATCGGAATCCGAAATCACAATTATTGTACTTGTTTGATTCAAAGAAGATACATCAAAAAGTAAAAGTAAAGTTAATTTAAAAAATGAATTATCGTTTCTAACTTTGCACCAATAAGATGCAAAAGAGATAATGGTGGTAACAAGAGATGCAAGTAATGGTATAGAAGTATTATTAAAACAGATTTTATTTCGAACTAATCATACATACCATGAGATAGCAGCTCTAATTAATTCCAAAAATAAAAACTCTCTAGTATTTATATCCTTATCGTAGGGTCTTGGATTGTAATTTGTGGTGTCCTAGATGAGCCCCAAATTGGTTACATATGCCGAAATTTGAACTAATTATGCTTTACAACTGCCTATATTATTATTTAAAGGACACCGTGTTTTTCACCACTACCTAAACATTCATGCACTTTCCATAATTTACAAGTTCAAATTACAATATCGCTTTGTAATTGTAAAGGGGGAAGATAGGATCAATTATTACAAGTTTTTACTTCGTCTATCTTTTCCTTCAATAATAACAAACTTTGATGGGCTAATAAAATTCTTTTTTTTTCACCAAATTTTCGGAATTGGTACAAGTGGTTTTGGTAGATGTCTCGTGTGCTGTACTGCTGTGGGCTATATAGGGCTATAGCAGGAGTAATTATTGATTCATTATTTGCATTTACTTGGATAAATACAAGTAATTTCATTGTAGGGGAAGGGAGCGTGGGAACTATTTTTGATAATTAATTTCTTACCGAGAGCTTAAAACATTATATAGAAATTATGTAAATCAAAAGTGTGTAATTAAATTAAATAATTCTTACAATATAATTAAACAAATTAAAGTAAGAAACGAATCTGTCACTACTACAAAATAATGGATCACCAATGTCTAATCACCAAAGATTATTGACGATTTTTGTATTAAACAGCTCGTATACTCTTTGTCAAATTGGTAAATTGGTCGAACTTATTATGAACGGTTCATTTCTAAGAAACAATCGTTGAAAGATGATCCACTTTCAGTAATAGTTTATATCAGTGTTCTATATAGCTAGTTTTGTCCACGCTATAGTTTTTTTGGACTATAAAAGCTACATTATGAGATAAAAGTTCACTAATTCAGCTATGACCGCTATAGTTATAATAACTTACCGCTATGTGCTATTACTGATTAGCTATGCTACATGGATTTCTTTTCTATTTTTTATTTTTCAATTTGGATGAGCTTTTGTGCTTCTGGTCCATTATGCTGGGTATGCTAAATTGAACTCTATGCTTTTGTTTTTATTTGAGATTTAGTCTCTCATTTTATATCGGAAAATATTCAAATATTAATTCTTTCTTTTGTTGCTCTTCGTCTAGTATTCACTTTAAAATTATTGCCCTTCATTTTAATTGAAAGTTGATTCTGATTATTATAATATGTAAAATAATTAAATAAGTACTGAATTTGTTTCACTTGTAAAATTAATAGATCTTCGTCTATTAATATATAATACGAGGTATGAACTATTAAAGAATATTACCTTGTAGATTTTTTTATTTGCATGATTGGAAAAATATAGACAATTAGTTGTCATTTGATTATTATTCTAATTCTCCAATATTGATAATGTTGATAATTAGTAGAAATATAAAATATATTAAAAAAAAATATACTATGTACGAATCTCAAAAAAAAGTTTTAATTTTTTAATACTATGTACGGAAAAAAAGTTTGAATTTTTTTTAATACATGAAAATCAATTTGAATTTGTTATTTGAAATCAATTCGATAAGTTTTAGAGTTGATGAACTTAAAACACCTAGTTCTCCTAAAAGACAACAATATAAATATAACTACAAGCTGTCATTGTATCGCAACTACTACAATTGACAACAGTTGAAAGCACAACAAAAAATCTGTACAGGAGAAAAACCTTGTAAAATTCATAATTCAACTATAGCCACGCTTGACAAGTACATCAATAAATTGCACCTTCAACAATAGCCACGCTCAACAGTACAGAGATTTGTATTAGGGATGCAACTATTGATTTCTTGAAAAGGAAAATAAAAAAATGAATTACAACACCTATTAAGAAGAATTTGTTGTTTCTTTGAGCATTATCAGTACCCTTGAGAAATGAAAAATATCTCAAGAGAAAAATAGGCACAAGGGATGAGAGACTATTTATATCTTTTTCTACTGACATGTGATTGAAATATAAAATAAAATAAAAATTACAAGTTAAAAGATCGTCCTTTCTATACTTCAAATCTTTGCGCCTATTATTTGTCGATCACAGGAATCAGAAACTGAAAGCACCAGTCTAATTAAGTCATTGATGCCAATTCCTTTGTTGCTCCTTAGGAATGCAAACACTTGTTACCAAACCAACCCAAAAGGCACGGAACACAGCCCAGCCTTGTTTTCTATCTCATAACCCATCTTAACCAAATATATATAAGCGAGGAAATTTGTGGATTGACTGCTAACTTGGCACGCTTTACTATACAGCACCCCGACTGGTACATGGTATTACAATCATTACTTTATCTACAAAATCCAGTGCTTTTGGAGTTTGCTTTCAAGTCCTTGCTCTTTTAAGTTTTAACCCTTTTGTGGCTGGCCTGGTACCAAAACGGATGTTCTCTACTAGCAGCACACCTGCTGCTGTGGCAGCAGTATTTGGCAATGCAATCCTTAGAATTTCATCAAGTGTACTTTTACAGAGTAAGGCATTTCTGTTAAATCAAGCCAACCAATAAGATAAATCCGATGAATTGGATAGAAAAAACAAAAGAAACATTTCAGAGTAAAAAAATTTATTGAAACAAAAGGTTTGAACTATAATCTGTTTCATCAAAGAGTGTCCAAAATTGTGTAATGGATTCATGTAGCAAGTCACGCCCATACACGTTTTCTTGGAAGAAGGTCTTGTGTTTTGACTTTGTCTATCTTTGCTGCTATTATGAAATCATTTATACTCAAACCACCTGAAAAGACAGAGAAAGGTATCAAGGATTGTAAAAGCCAATACTTAGAAGACAGTCTCATCTTTTGATAGCTTGTGCACTAAATGAGTTATAGCTTCAATTAAGCTCTCTAAAGAAAAACATAATAAACAGAAGCTAAAGCAATTGGTATGATAGGGCTGAAATTTCAGTTTTCACGCATACAGGCAGTGGCAAGAGTGCTTCGACACTGAAGCAAGGATTGAATTATATTCTGAAAACCAAAAGCATACTGGTAATCATTATTCTGAAAAGTGAATCAAACAAGTGAAATAGAAAAACTTCTTCTGATTAATTAAAGCCAGTGACCGGCCATTTTTCCTTTACAAAAAAGGGGACAAATTTACTCTTTAATCTTTACTTATCAAATATTAGATTGCTCATGCTTATCCAAATATAAGTCCCATTCTACCAACTTAAACAGTTAAACTCTTAACTCTCAGCTGACATTCATAGAATAGCTCCAGAAAAATTTAACTTGTAATAAAGGTGCCATACGATTTGAACTTAAGGGGCCTCATTTGACATACTGTACAACCATTTGTTCTAAAAAATTCAGCTGATAGTGCTCCTTAACAATTGCTAATTATGTCAGTATTTATTGAAAAATAGTAGGTACTAGAGACCAGGCATAATTTGGACTCATAATCTAATCTAATACAAATCAAACCAGATGCTTGAAAGCTTAAAGTGAAAGAAAAGTTGCTCTTATTATCTATATCTATAGATTTTGTTGAAGCAGACCGTGTACCTGGCCACTAGACCAGATATGGAAGGTGGCAGCTGGGATTCGTTTGAGATTTATGTTATGTTTCTGAGTTATTTTGTTTCTTAGTTTAGAAGATTGTAATATAAGGAAAAGGAAAGAAAGAAAAGAGAAAAAGGTAGGAAATAGAGAACTTGAGGAAGGTTCTTTCTATAAAGCCTTTCCTCCCTCTCCTGTAAGAATTAACTCTGAAAAATAAAAAAGTGTGTGTGTGAGTGTGGAGGACGTAGGTACCAAGTTGGTACTGAACCTCGTTAAATCGTGTGTCTGACTCAATACACACGGATCGTATATCATTTTATACGGACCGTGCACTTTACTCATACTCGAATTATTACAGATTTAAGCATACCTGCTGTAGGAGTGTAGAGGTCGGCTTTGACAATATTGGGTTGCTCTAATGAGAGATTGGGATAATGCCCTAAGCCATTCAATACTTTGTTGATCCTACTTATTAGCTCTTCACCACACGAAGCATCTCTCACTCTCCATTCGCACTGTAACCGTGTAACACCTTCAACCTCCACTAGCCTCCATCCAACAACCTACCAAAGAAAACATAAATGAAATGCATGCATATATATGAAGAATGGTGTCAAATTGTTTACTTGAAAATTCATATTTTATTATTTTTCGATTAATTGCATTCTTTGGAGAAGCACATAAATTTATTGTGTTTTTCCCCCCCCAAAAGTCGAGTTGAGGAACTACATTAGTTCAAAACAAGTATAAAATACTGCCTACTGTAGAGGACCAGACTGGGACATTACTGAATCAGTACCAATCAAACCAATTAAGACACAAAACTGTACTCTATCCAACAGCCTCTAAATTGATGGAACTAAGCATCAATTTCAACCCAATTAAACGCCAGGCAACCCAGTTGTGCAATTAATCATGGAACAAGAGAAGAAACATCAGACATAAAATTTTACCTTCTTCAAGAGCCTCAAGGCATCTTCAGGTGACAAGGGTTGCTTCAATGATTCGACTGGCTCGATCTTCATCTGGGAAAGACAGAGAGCAGAGATGTTAGGAATGAGGATTCGGTGCAGCGTGTCGGTGTTGCCAAGCACGTTATCGCAAAAGTTGCTCTCGATCTCCTCCGGAAATGGATCCCGCGCCCCAATTTCTCCCAGCAAGTCTGAGCTTGCTGCTATCGGCCGAACTAGGCTTGTTCTTGTCCGAGGTGCTTTTGTTGAGGGGAAGGAAAAAGTGGCGAGGTTTGGACGGTGGGGAATTGAGTGAACTCTATAGAGCAGGGTTTGGCTGGAGAGTGATAAGAGTGGAGACGACGCCATTGGTGAAGAGAAAGTAGCAACTAGCTAGCTAGCTTGAGAAAATCGAGAGGCTGAGAGTGAAAGAGGAGAGCTTGTGACAACTGAGTTTGTGGCAGCCAGCCAAGAGGTTGATTTCACGGATTTGCGGTTACGGATGGGGTTGGGTTCTCTTCGGCTCCACTAAGTGTTACAGTACACAAATCGTTGGAGACCGTAGAAAAATTAGTGATCGTTTGATAAAGATCCGGCAAATAAAATTTGATATGATTTGTTAAATATAAATGGCTCCTGTTTTCATTAAGACTGTTCAATTTAAATCAAACGGTAGTAAGTATATGTGCTCTCCGATCTATTATGCGACAGTTGGAGAAGAGCAGTACGACGGAGGAGCGCGGGAAGAGTGCAAGTAGGGCTGTAGGGGACGTTAAAGTGTTGGGGAGATTGAGGGCTCCATCCAGTGGATTCATATCCTCTCAGGTATTGACGTATTGTAGAGGATTATCCTCACTTTACGATTTGAGATTTGAGCTAGCGCGGACGCAGAATTGTTGGGCTTTGAGATTCATGCCAAGTCAAAATGAACGGTCCAGATCTAATAATATTAAAAGATTCCCTTATCAATCAAGTTGAAACGAGAATTTTTTTTTATATGCCGGTTTTTAGAAAGTTTGACAATAATATTTTCATTTCGTAATGTTCGACAATGTTATGTATTTTATGAACACGCGCGACCACAACTTATTGTGTGTTTATGTATTCAGACTATCGAAAAAACAATTGAAGTACCAAAACAATCAATCTGAGCATATATGTTCTATCAGCTGTTTTGATATTTAAAAAAAAAAAATTTAACCGTTTGAATTTATAAATTTATAATGTTTTGTGAACGCATGCGACCAGAAAGTAGATACATTAAAATTCTCAAAACAAATATATTATTTTACGAGGGTTAAATATTTCTATTTTTCCTATCTCACTCATGCCATCATACTTTAATCTTTAATAACAAAATTTTTAAAATGCTAACGTCAAAATAAAATTATTAAAAGTGATTCATATTATTTTTTCTACATGTAAAGAAAATATTATTACATTTTTAATTATTTTATAAAAATGATTCCATAAGTTTTAAAAATTAATTTTAAAAATTAACTATTCAAAAATTATTCACATGCACTCTTGACTATCATAATTGTCTGAGGTGTTGCAAAAGCTTCAGCACTAAATTTTTTCCAAAGTATTAATACATATGCATACGAGTGTTTATACCTGAGCATGAAAGTATTTATACCTATGAGATAAAATATTTTTTTTATGTAAATAATAGAACCTGACCAAATCCTCCAAACGTCCTTGCACTTTCCCCGCACCATAACTACCATAATTGTCTGGGGGGCCGCAAAACTCTACCGCTAATTTTTTTTAAAGTATTAGTACCTCTGCACATAATTATATATATATATATATATATATATATATATATATATGCACGGAAGTATTTATACTTATGAGGTGAACAATTTATACGTAAATAATTATCTCCCAAACTAAATATCCTAAATGTATGATGCAGTGAAATGGTAACAGCACAAAGTTTCAATATAGTAGACTATATCTTTTAATCTTGATTCCATTTTCAAGTCAGATTGCAAGTGCACAATCCTATCGCGTATTATAATCAAGGTATCGATACACATGGATAGTGTATTAAGTTATAACAATTTTCACTAGTCTGGATGAATTGGTTGTTAATTAGGGCTTTGGTGTGTTCTTAGAGTAATTATTAATGTAAATTAAAATACAATCGGAGTTGTAGAAAGGTTTAATGTGGTGGCGCTACAGGTGATCAGTAGAGTAATAGGGATTATTTAGGGTTCAGGTTCTCCTATGAGTCTAATATTAAGATATGTTCATGCTCCAGTCTAACCCACATGTGACACTTTCACTACCACATGCAACATAGACTTTACCCGCAGGCGACCCTGCATGCTGCACTGTCACTAGCCGCAGGACGCTGTGAGGTTCTGTCATGTGTTGTGTTAGATTTTACGATCTTTCGATCGGCTATTGGGCTACCAAGACTAAAGTATTTTAAGTACATAATTATATTCTTTCCTTATACTACCCCGTAGTTGAAATATCCAAATTCCCATATAATTTCTAGTGTTATTCCGGCTAAGTAAACCTAACCTAAGATGTTTTCTATCATATCCCGCTAAGGGAGCCCCTGGATTTTAATTCTGGTCTTTGAATCGCTGCCAAGCCTCGTTAGTCGAAGTTCAACCACTTACATACTATCATTGTCACCCACGGATCTGTTGGATCTCTCTCATTGGTATGTAGAGGATCATTGGCATATAGTAGACGGAACTATATATGCTCGAATATAATAAAAAGAATTAAAGTGCAGTAGAAATTCACACAATAAAATATAAACAAATATCAAAATATTATTAAAGGACTCATTGTTCAACCCTCACCCTAGAGATGAGAGGCTCAACACCTTGGAGCCATGACAAAGGAAAAGAAAATAAAGAGAACATAAATTACAATCCTCTTGACGAAGAACCTCGCCTCCTTGCCTTGACTTCCAAGGGCTTCTCCTCTCTCCCTAGAACTCTAACCTAGCCTAGCTTTCCTAATCGGTGATAGTGTTCTAATTTTGCCCCCGCGGGCGCGCCTTGCCCGTGCCCGCGCCGCGGGCAGCCGCGGGCACGCGGGCGCGGGCGTTAAACGGGCCGGGCACGATTTTTTGGAACCCCGCCCGTGATTGCCCGGCCCCCCGTGCCCGTTGCCCGTTGCCCGTGCCCGCGCGCCCGTGCGCCCGTGCCCTTTTTTTTTTTCCGAAAATTCAATTTTTTTGAATTTGAATTCCCCCCCACCCCCCCCCCCCTCCTTCCCCCCCCAGCCGGACCCCCACTGCCCCACCTCTCAATTTTTTTTTTCTTTTTTGAAATTCATATTTTAATCCATCCAAAAAAAATTCTATAAATATACACCCATTCCTCTCAATATTTTCACATCTCTCTCAATATTTTCATCTCTCATTCTCTCAATCTCAATCTCAATATTTTTATTATTCTCCAATTTTAATTTTATTGTTAAAAAAAATATAGTTGTTTAACAAATACGCAAACGCAAACACGGAAACGGAATTACGAAGTTATTCTCGAAGATTTTCCCGCGAAATTAAAAATGTAACATTAATTTTTGTTAGATTACATTTTGTTAGATTAAATTTTGCTAGATTAAATTTTGTTAGATTGAAATATTGAATGTTAGATTTATTTTTGTAGAGTAATTTAAAAATTAAATTTGATGTTAGATTTTTTTTTGTAGATAAATTTAGAATTTAAATTGAATGTTAGATTTATTGAATGTTAAGTAATTAGATTTGTTAAATTTGTAAGTAGTTATATTTGAGGTTAGATTTATTTTTTGAAAATGTAAAGTAATTAGATTTATTTTAGAATATGTTAGATTTTATTTTGAAATTCGGATTTATTTTTAATAGGTTAAAAAAATAGGTTAGATTTATTTTTTGAAAATGTGAAGTAGTTAGATTTATTTTAGAATATGTTAGATTTTATTTTGAAATTCGGATTTATTTTTAATAGGTTAAAAAAATAGGTTAGATTTGTTTTTTTGGAAATGTGAAGTAATT
This sequence comes from Carex arenaria, assembly GCA_964058825.1. Lineage (NCBI taxonomy): Eukaryota > Viridiplantae > Streptophyta > Magnoliopsida > Poales > Cyperaceae > Carex > Carex arenaria. The sequence continues at coordinate 1,013,905 of CAXKVW010001708.1, forward strand.
AGATTTATTTTAGAATATGTTAGATTTTATTTTGAAATTCGGATTTATTTTTAATAGGTTAAAAAAAATAGGTTAGATTTGTTTTTGTGAAATGTGAAGTAGTTAGATTTATTTTAGAATATGTTAGAATTTATTTTGAAATTCGGATTTATTTTTAATAGGTTCAAAAAAATACGTTAGATTTGTTTTTGTGAAATGTGAAGTAGTTAGATTTATTTTAGAATATGTTAGAATTTATTTTTAATAGGTTCAAAAAAATACGTTAGATTTGTTTTTTTGAAATGTGAAGTAATTAGATTTATTTTAGAAAATGTTATATTTTATTTTGAAATTCGGATTTATTTTTAATAGGTTCAAAAAAATAGGTTAGATTTATTTTTAAAAATTCCGTTTGCGTGTTTGCATTTGCGTATTTGTTTTTAATAGGTTAATAAAAGGGTTTAGATTTTTTTTTTTTAATATGTGAAGTAATTAGATTTGTTTTGAATAGGTTAGATTTTTTTTTAATTTCGGATTTATTTTTAATAGGTTAATAAAAGAGTTTAGATTTATTTTTTTGAATATATGAAGTAATTAGATTTGTTTTGAATATGTTAGATTTTATTTTTAAAAATTCGGATTTATTTTTAATAGGTTAATAGAAGGGTTTAGATTTATTTTTTTGAATATGTGAAGTAATTAGATTTATTTTGAATATGTTAGATTTTTTTTTTAAATTTCGGATTTATTTTTAATAGGTTAATAAAAGATGTTAGATTTATTTTTTTGAATATGTGAAGATGTTAGACCCTCCGCGCACTCCTCCTAGAGCACCGCTCAATGATCATCCCGAGCGAATCTGTCGCTTGTGCGTCAAGCCAGGCTTAAAGAAGTACATGATACAGTGTAGCCGCTGCAGGTACCACTTTCATCCTGAATGTATGGATACCGAACCTAGAGCCGAAGGCCAGCCCCCAGCGTGGACCCTTTGGAAGTGCCCGATCCACGATGGTCACCTCGAGCTAGTACACAGTGTAACGATCTGCGACCCATCCCTCCGCCGCTAGTACACAGTTACCTTGTTTTATTTCATAAGTATTATTAATGTTAAAATCAATATATATTTTTTTCAATTTGCTTTGCACAATATCAACAATTTTTCAATTTAATTTTATTCCTTAAAATTGGAAGCCGCCATCAACATAAAAAAAATTAATAACAGAGATAGAATGACCATTTTTATGAAATATCAATGACACTCAAATTGGAATATTGCCGAAATTTTTATTAACAACATTAATATCAATCAAAAAAGTTTAATATGGAGATCATATTTAAAAAGTTTATAAAATTTGGTCTCCAAGAACACTTTAATATGGAGATCATATTGAGCAGTTCAGATCGAATGTTTAAATATTTAAAACGAAGATTAAGATAAAGGATGTGATGTTTGAATCCTACTTGAGTATACCATTTGAACAGAAAAAAAGTTTGATTTCAATTACTAGCACATCACATGATATGTTGTCATTAGTATCTTAGAATAATTCTATTTTATTGATGAAAGGCATGATAATATTTCTTTTACTGAATTCTTGGAAAATCATATTTAATAAAAGCAGTTCTAATATGGTGTTTTTTTTTTTTTTTAATAAAGTTGAGATCAAACCATTCAAATATTTTTAATATCCATTAGAGATCTCCAATTAAATTTTGAACCTTCGACTTTAATATGGAGTCTTATAAAACTTCTTATATTTTCTTATTTTAAAGTAATTGTTTTGAATATGTTAGATTTTTTTAAAGTAATTGAATATGTTAGATTTTTTTAAAGTAATTGAATATGTTAGATTTTTTTTAAGTAATTAGATTTGAATTTTTAAAGTAATTGATTTAACCTATTCAAATTATTTTTTTCTGTTTTTTTTCGGTTTTTTTTTTTTGTGTTTTTGTGTGTGTTTTTTTGTGTTTTTTTTCTTTGAAAACCAATAAATTATAAATCCAAATTCATGCCAATTTAAATTTATTTGACATATTATTTTTAAAGTAATTGATTTAAGAAATTTTTAATTTATATTTTATTGTAAAAAAATTTTTTTGCCCGGCCCTGCTCGCGGTGCCCGCGGTGTCCGGCCCGTCCTGCCCGCGCGCCCGCGGCGGGCACGGGCATTAAACGAGCAGGGCAGATTTTTTGAAAAAAATGCCCGCGGTGCCCGCGCCCGTGTGCCCGTGTGCCCGTGACGCCCGTGCCCGCATCCGCCCGTGCCCGCGCATGCCCGTGCCCTGCCCTGCCCGTTTGTAATACACTAATCGGTGATGATTCATGGCTATAATACAAGATTTAATCATAAGTAAATACGCACACCGAATCTAATACAAGATGGTATTTATAGGATTTTCTAAAATAGTGGGGATCATGGGGGACATGGGGTCCACCCATGATCTAGCATGATTTGGCTAAAAATAGACACGCCAAAAATAACAAACTTGGACTCCACTTCATCTAGAAATAGCGTGAGAGGCCTGGTGGTCGGACCTTCTAAAAGACTTCAATATAGGACTAAGATCTGTCGATCTAACGATGCAGAATAGCAGTCCACGGATCATGCGGTCACTGGGCTATGCTGCATGCGACATAAGTTCAAGCCCGCACGGCTTCTAAACTTAGCGTATTTCTATAGAATTTTGCCATTTTGGTTATTGTGCACTTCGTATAGACTGTTGCATATGCCATATAATGTCCTGATTTGTGACCATCTTCAATGATCGCCTAAATTGAGTATCTTTTGCTCTATTTTTGGCCTAAATACGCAACTTTCTCCAAAACCTGCTAAATGACTCAAAAACACGTTTGTGGTAATAAATCAGAAAAATGAGTACTTTGCATTCGCTTTTCGCCATTTTTCGTCATAAAAGATGGTGATTTTTGCCATATATTTTGGCGTTATCAACGTACTCGCACCATAAATATCTATAAGAGACCATTCACGTTTCCAAAAATATTAATATTGCCATAAGTATCAGGGACCGCCAGACTTGATATTTTTTACATTTGGCGCTAGATGATATCTAGAAGTATTATATCAAGTATTGCGAGTATTTATACCTATTCACCGACGTATTTATATGTATATATATTATCAAAGTTTAATCTTCAGGCATTTGATCATATCAAGTTACACATCAATTATTAATATTCTATTTTTCAAGTATTAATATATTATTTTGCATATGCATTGAAGTATTTATTTCTATGAGGGTAACTATTTTTGTTAGAGAAAAATTGATGTGGGATACAGAGTCCCCACTACTTTATTAGAGAAAAGTTGATGCTAAAAAAAGAATTATCATAATAACTTATGCATTAAAATATTATTATCTTATTTTCCAAGTATATACACCTATGAAGATTAACGCATGAACGAGTGTTGGACTGAGAAATGAGGAGTGTATAATTAGTGGGGACCATAGTACAATCTTCCAGACAGGGCGGATCTAAGGTTTAGCCAAAGGTGGCTAAACCACCCCTATGATTTCAAAATTTTAATTATACGTATAGGATTTTAATTGAATTTTATCGTTTAAAAAAAAATTATATAGTTTAGCCACCCTCAATATAAGACAAATGTTTAGTTGTAGCCTAGTGGTTAAAGCTCTATTTTATTGTTGAGAGGTCTTGGGTTCAAGTCTCACTCACCACAATTGTGCATTTTAATTTTCAGGCACCCTTATAAATTTTTTCTAGTTCCGCTCCTGCTTCTGGATATATATAATTATTCAATTTAAATTAATTTAAAATATTATAATTTTTTAACGTATGCAAAACAAATTATACATATTATCTTTAATAATTAACTTTAAAATTTTCAGTTGTTAAAATTTAAAGCAGAAATTAATAATTATTATTAAAGATTTTGATTTCGGATGGCAACAATAAAAAGTTCTCTAGCAGACAAACCGCTGAGTAAGCTAGCCAGGTGGACGCTGGACGCGCGCGTTTCTTCCTGGTTTGCCCACGTGGATCTTGATGAATAAAAAATTGTTTGCGTGCTTCGGAAGTTTGGAGGGAGAAACGCATCTGCGCTCTGTGTCTGTATTTCTGTGGATTAAATGTTGAGAACCACCGTGGGGCAGGTTACACATTCCTCAGAAAAATCCTCTCTCAGACGACCCGTGACATTCTTTTCTGCTAAAATTGGTTATAAAAGATCCAAATAAAACTATCTTCTCAATTGATGTCGGCTAATCTATTACATGGACACCCTTAAAAGGACATTTAATATTAGATTACTACGCTTTTGGGAAATCTCTCTTCCAGCGGGAACTCCTCCTGTCTAGATTTCTCGAGCATCTTTTTATGCAGTAGTTCATGACACAGTTTGTTCCCGCTTTCATAGCTTATTTTGGATTAAATTCGAGATTTCAGACAACCGTTACAAAATATTATACAGAGATTTGGCTATTTCAAATCACTCCCCTCGTACAAAAAATAATGAGTGCGTATCCTCTCAAGATATCTCGTATCCTCTTAAGATATCTCAATTTTTGCGTGACCGACGTGTCCGGTGCCTATTCGGGGCAGCATGGGGGGCCAGTATTATTGGAGCTTTGAGAGTCGTGCATAACATATTTGAACGATTGAGATGTTCCAAAAGTCACGCAAAGTTTGAGATATCTCAGAGGTTGCGAATTAAAAAATAATCAGGGTCGTTCGATCTCTTAATGAAGAACACGTGTCAAGACTAAGGCATCAGGTTTGAGGAGTGATGATTATTATAAGAATATTTCAATCGTCGAGGAGAAACAAAAAAGGAAAAGCTCCTCGCACCCCTCGCGGAGTCTTTTCGCTTCCAGCGACTTGTTACATTGTTGATCATTTTCTTTCTGGAAAAAAACCACCGCAAACCCTCACTGTTTCATTTTCGCCTTCTCTCTCTCTCCGGCGATTGCCGGAGTTCAGTGGACTAGAACAAATGTTGGAGGACTACGCGGCGATCCTTGTCCAAAAGTTCCTCGGCAACTATGTGAAGGGTATCAACAAAGAGGCGCTCAAGATTAGCGCCTGGCAAGGTACTCCGTAATTTTCCTAGTTCTCGGCGCTTGATCGCCGTTTTACTTGTTTCTGAGAGAAATAGATGCAGTCGTCTGCTTGTGACGAAAGGAACCATTTGTTCCTTTTGTCGTTTTTAAGAGCGTTATCAGTATATGTTATGGTTGACTGGGAAACTACTTGCAGCGAGGTTGATTGAGTAGTCTAGCGATGGGTTTCTTGGATTAGAGAACAGAACATAGGGATAATGATGGTGATTAGTGTCAATCAAGTGAACTTGCCACTGAGCTGTCCCAGATGAATCTTACTAAATTAAAGCTTGAAAATGTTATTCCTATCGTTCATAATTCAGTTTATTATTTGTTTGTCGTTATTATCATCTTTATTATTAGTTCAGGCATGAACACTTATAATTTTTTTTTTCAGGTGATGTCGAATTGAAGAACATGCAACTGAGGCCAGAAGCACTCAATGCATTGAAGTTACCAGTGAAGGTCAAAGCTGGATTTCTCGGCTCTGTTAGACTCAAGGTTGGTGAAATTAATTTGTTTAAATGCTTGGTGTGGAAACTGTTTTAGTACCAATATAGTTGCTGATATAGTTGCTGCTGGGTTTGATTACCGGTTTGACAAAAAGTTTTTTAATGTTGAACTGCACAACTAAGGTGAATTGGGATATCAAAGACTTGAGTATAATACGAGTCCAGTTGAGTTCTTACTGGCACTGAAAACTAATTTATGCTAAATAGGCAAAGTTCAATTGCGACTTGACACTTAATTAGTTTGAATTGATCCTACTTAAAGGTTGTGCAATATTGACTACTGGCGAGACTGAAGTTTTCATGTTATTATTCGATCTTATCTTTTAATATAGAGTTTCTTGTTGCTGTAGTTGGATTAAGCTGGGGTTTTACTGAACAGTTGGGAGAACTCTTTCCGTAGCGTCTTCTTGTATTTTATCTGATGGATTTGTGCTTATTGTCAGGTTCCTTGGACAAAATTAGGTCAGGAGCCAGTTGTGGTCTTTCTCGACCGAATCTTCATTTTAGCTGAGCCGGCATTGCAAGTTGAGGGCTCTAGCGAAGAAGCTCTTCAAGAGGCCAAGAGGAATCGAGTCAAGGTTCTTTCCCTACTCTTTTCAGCTAATAAAATAACTCCCTAAAACCAGGATTTCAGTTCTGGGTTTTGGGACTCTTGTAAATATTCTTCCCACTACATGGTGATTTAACAGGAGGGATTGGTTTGTAAGCAATACAGAAAAACTTTACATTTATTCACTTATTGTTTGGTAATAACGTCAGATACCTTTTTGTTAGCCGAGTATATCACCCCGACCAAAAAGCATCTACTTATACTTGACTGATTTAATATTTTAGGTATTGTCTTTATTTGATAAGGAACCAGAAACAAAGCTAATGTGCTTTGCCATTGCTAACAAGATAGCTTTAATATAATCATCTGCCCCTAATCGACCTTGTTTAACACTTCACACTTTTTTTTTTCCAAAGGAGATGGAGATAAAGTTAATGGAGGCAAAAGATGAGCTAAAACCTGAAGCAGTAAGAGTTCTCTGAATTATCAATGATATATAATAATTGATTTTTTCCTTAAATGTAATATGCTTTTATACATGTTAGAATTAAATCGTTAAGATTTTATTTCCATGTTATCTTTTTTTTTTCCTGGTATATGCCTCATAATTATTCATAAATGAATCTGCATTTCTTTAGAAAACTTATTTGTTCTTTCATTCATTTATCTAATATCTATGGTTGGTTTTTTTGAAGAACACATCATGGTTAAGCTCTGTCATAAACACTATAGTAGGGAATCTCAAGCTTTCTGTCAGCAATATTCATATAAGATATGAGGATACTGAGAGGTATATGCTCCCCTCTTACTTTTTTTTTTTAATTTCTTTCTGTTTCACCAATGAAACTCTGAAAGGCATTGCTTATTCTATTTTCTAGCAATCCTGGGCATCCATTTGCAGCTGGATTGACACTTGGGAAGCTCTTTGCTGTAACAGTTGATGATCAAGGGAATGAAACTTTTGCCACAGGAGTAAACTTAGACCGTATTCAAAAGGTTTGTTTATGTACTAAGTTAACAATTTTTTATTACCACATTACCATATTCCCTTGACACTGGCTTATTCCGGTCAGTAACACGAATTAACATACTTTTGTTAGTTTGGGTCCGATCAATTAGTGGATCAAGAAATATTAACCAGTCTCTTCCTCATACCAGCTAGCTGGTTGAGTTGGGTTCACTTGTCAAATCAGAATTCTAAGATGATCTAACTAGCTTGAGTAATATCAGTGCATACACATTGGCTTGTGTCAATGCATTTCTTCATTCATCAAGATATATTTTTTTATAAGTTTTATCAATTGCTCAAATTTACTGCAGTCTGTGGTGCTTGAGAGCTTGGCTTTCTATTTCGACTCGGATAGCAATCCATGGGTTGTTGACAAGCCGTGGGAAGATATGCTTCCTTCAGAATGGAGCCAGGTATTTTTGTTGCCAAAACATTGTTAGGCATAGTAATAGCCCCACTATGGGGAATGGCTGCAAGTTTTTTTGGCACTTCAATCAGTTTATATTGTTATTGTACTTGACCTTGATCTTGGTATAATACTATAACATCAATAATATGCAAGGGGTTTTCAGCCAATATTTGATTTTTACTCCCTGAACAAACCCTAAACTTAATTGATAAGAAATAGAGCAAAAGTACAACAACAACAACAACAACAACCACCAAGCCTTTAGTCCCAAACAAGTTTGGGTAGGCTAGAAATGAAACCCAATCATAATCATAAAGTCAAGGCAGATAGCAATAAAATAGTAACAAAAAATAATAGCAGCAGCACTAATGATGTTCAAAACCCTATCACCAACTACTAGCTTGACTAGGATGATTCTATCCCCTTGTCTCCTAACGTTGACAACTCCGTTCTTGAGGCTCTTATTAATTAAGATGCCTACCCCATTATTGTTCCATTCTTTTCCTGTGTACTATAATTTGAATCCTGTATCCTCCACCTCCTTTGCCTTTTGGCCCGTCCATTTAGTATCCTGAATGCAGAAACTACACAGGCAGAGTTAATAGAGCAAAAGTAAACATGGAAAAATAAAACTAATAGAAGAATGAGAAGAACTTGTGCGAGACTTGTGTTTGTCTCGTTCCCTGCACTTGTGAACAGTACTGATCCTACCAGATGGTATTGCAAAGTATAAAATGGTTTTCCATGATGCTAACTGCTAGTTTTGGTTCCAGAAATTTGAAGTTGGGGAGAAGGATGATAGTAAAGGTGAAAAAGCTTCATTTAAACATTGTTATATTCTACATCCGATAACTGGTACTGGAAAGTATACAAAACTGCGTCTACTGGAGGCTAGAAGAACAAACCAGGCATTGCAGAAGGCTGCTGTAGACTTGGATGATGTTACTCTGTCACTGTCAAAGGTTTTATTCATTCTATTACAAGCCTGTTATTACAATTGTTGGGAGTTCAGTTCCATTTCATTGACAACCAGCAATCCTTTTCTGGCCAGCATGTTTTTAAAATTTGGACCTGTAACTGCTGATTTGGCTATCTGTGTCACAAAAATTCAGACCTTGTATAATTAATTTGTCTTTATTTTGTTTGATTGCACTTAAGAGGTGTACTGAGGTTATGTTCATACCAAATTGCTGAATATATGGAAATTTGGGGTAAAAGAGGCTTGGGAACATGATTTGCTGAGGTCTAATTGGGTTTAATATCAGGTTAAATGCTAGCTTGTGTATAGATAATGATGGGGCAATACTGTAGTAGTTATTGCTATGATCTAATTGAGTTTGAGAAACTTAGTTCCAATTCCATTTTTTGTTTGTTTTAGGATGGTTACAGGGACATAATATTCATGGCGGATAATTTCTCGGCTTTTAACCAACGACTCAACTATGCTCATTATCGACCTCTTTTGCCAATAAAAATGGATCCAAAATCATGGTGGAAGTATGCTTATAGGGTAGTTACTGAGGAGACCAAAAAGGCAAGGTGAGTTTGTTTTCATGGTACATTATGCACTTCTACCTTATTTCTTTAATATCTCGATATCTTCGGAATTAGTTCTAAATTTGTCTTAAGTTTGCTTTGGTGTGACCTTTTCCCCTATACTTAAAAAAGAAGAATAATACTGAATTATGAAAGAACATTGGGGTCTTGTTGTGCCAGAATGGAGTTTGTCAGTTTGGATTATGGAAGAGGCAGGATTAACATCCCATAATTATTATGACATGTAACATGGCATTTGAAGTATTTCTCTATATCAGCTTCAACTAAAACCACAAATTTTATATGTTTTTGTTATTACATTATTATGTCATGTTTTCTGCAATGGTTTTTACTTTAATATATTTTTGTTTTTACTCGGTCAAAATGCAATAACTGATGCCAAGATTAGTACTTCTATACATTTTTACTTGCAATACAATTGCATCATAGTATTTTTTTTTCTATTTTTATGAAAATAGTGGAAGGCTATACTGGGATCGTGTTTTGAGATACTCGAAGCTTCGCAAAAATTATGTCTCTCTCTATGCATCTCTGCTTAAAGCCGACTCAAGCCGTATGGTTATAGATGATGACGAGGAGATTAAAAAGTTGGACCGCCAGCTTGATATTGATATTATTCTACAGTGGAGGTGCATATTGCTTAATAACAACAGAAACAAGAGTCTTGCTTGGTTTTAATTTATTGTATGATTTTCAATCTTAATTTGTTTGGTTTCTTTCAGGATGCTGGCACATAAACTTGTAGAAGAGTCAACAAGAAATGAGATAAATTCTAGCAAACAGAAGGCCAAGCAATCTTCTTGGTGGCCATTTGGGTTATCTTCTCTCTTTTTTAAAGACCTTAGTTTAGTCCATTATTGCAGCCTTGATTAGTTCTTCCCACACGACTACAGAAGGAAATTCTGAAATAGTAGTTGGCAAAATAGTTTCTAGTAGTCCAACTCAGTTAAAAGTTTATAAAACTGGAGTTGGAATCACTTGACTATACAACTGATTGACTATCTTGCAATGGACAAACAAATTACAAATTTGGACATGTTAGATGTGATTGTTTGGTGCCTGATGAAAAATGTTGACATTTGACTTATTTCGTATTGTTGGTAGAGGGATTTTAAATTTGCAACTGTCAATATGTCGTGATATGGAATGGAATATCAACTGGGGTATTCAGACTGCTAAATTTTGATAATTAACTAATGTATTTACCTAACATCACCTTGGTGAACTCATGAAGTTTGAATTTTTTTTGACTCAATTTGAAAATAATTGTAAAAATTGTCTAAAACTCCTTTGTTAAATGACCCCCTAACTAAACTAAAACTGAGGTAAACTAGGAGATTTGAATATTTGATTGTACTACTGTATTTGTACATGTAGTTGTTCTTGATAAAGATACAATTCCTTCTCTATATAGGTCTGGGTCCACCAAGGAGGAGGAGCCCGAATTCAAGGGTTTAATTGACGAAGACTGGGAGAAACTGAACAAGTTAATTGGCTATAACAAAGAGAACTCCGACGAGTTCCTGCTGAGCATTCAGGATAAGAATCTGATTCAGTTCTCAGTCAAAGTACGCATGAAACACAATGCATCAAGGCTTACGGATAAAGATGTATGCCTGGCTGACTTGTCATGTGATGAGCTTCTCTGTAATATCCAGATGTACCCAGAAACCAAGATCTTTGACTTGAAGCTGGGGTCGTATAAATTGTCATCTCCATATGGCCTACTTGCTGAGGTTAAACTCTCTTGACTTTTAAAGGCGAATTGGTAGTCTTGCTAGAAGCCTTAAAAGTGTTTGGATTTGGTATCATCAAATTGAGATGTATCATGACATCCTATCAAACATCAGAGGTGGTATTGTTTTGCTAAGGTCCCTAAATAATCATTCTTCAATCTTTCTTTCTTTGGAAAAATATAGGAGAGATTGCTTGTTTGTGAAGAGGTTTGGAGAGAAGAAATCATGATTATTTACCATGTGTCAGAATTTTACGAGTTATAATTATATTATGTGTATATAAAATGAGTTTTTAGGACATAAAACTCGGTTCAAAATATTTGGTCCTGGAATTTGCAAATTTGTCCTGGTCTTGTGTACTGATGTACCAAGTTGATGACAGAGTGCCACGGTATCTGATTCTTTTGGTGGCGTCTTCTGCTATAAGCCCTTCAAGGAGCCCATAGACTGGAGCTTCACAGCCAAAGCTAAGCCTTGTTATGTCACGGTAATAATCCTCTCATATTAAAGGTTACTTCAACTAAATTTTAACTACCTGTATCAGTTTGGTAATCAGAGGTAGAAGATTATCCTACAAAAGAAGTTGAAGGAAAAATCAAGTTGAGATATCTATTGAATTTTAACCAAAGAAGACAAGCTTGATGAGCACAAATCAAAGCATAATGCTTTTTTTTTTTAAGGTCAGTGGGCATTTGTGCTCACAATATTCTCTAACAAGGGAAAAAAGTTTACAATTATGCTGTGCAACACAATCTCATTATAAAGTAAAGAGAACAGGCAACAAAGAACAAAATAAACTCGCAAAATTCCTCCCTAGACCTAAGCTCGAGTTAGGTAAGCCCCTCTAGCAGTTTCTGGTACCATTGCTGAATTTCAAGGGCAGTATCATGTATGAGGATTGATGCTGGTCGACTCTTGAAATCAAAGCAGTGTACTGCCCCTATGGTAATAGTCATTATTAATAGAGCTGTTTTTACAGTATCTCAAGGAGTCTATTGATCTAATAGTGACTTTCTTCAAGAGCAGCCCAACAATTAGTCAAACCCTAGCAATGGAGGCTGCAGCAGCTGTTCAGGTTTGATATTTGGAATCTTTAGTTAGATGAACTCAAAAGAAAATAGAAAAGAAGAGAGAAACTTTCAATTATTTATTTACTTCGCCACAACATGTGGGTGACTGAATAGTGTGTTTTATATTTTATGACTATGCAAAGACAACTATTGATGAAGTTAAGCGTACAGCTCAACAACAAGTGACAAGAACACTAAAGGAGAAAGCCAGGTCACTTGTTTTCTAACTTTGTCAGTCTTATTTTTGTATTTATTATTTTTGCTTAAAATAATAATTGATACTTAAAATGAGATTTGGAAGAAATTTACCCATTTCCTCATTAAGTGTGCGTGACATTTTCTGTCTTTTTTTTTCAATACTGACTAATTTTCTGCCTAGTTGGAGGATTTAGTTAATTATTTATTTGTGCATTTTTGTAAAAGGTGCTTATGTGATATTTTATGAATGAACTATATCATTAGCTCAAGTACATGGTATATGTAAGAGTTCATATATTATAGACTTCAAACTAGAAGGAAGATTCTCAAGAAAAAAATAAAACAAAAGACAATCTAAAAGAAAAAGAAGAAATAATCTAGAAGATTGGTATCCTTCTTCAAACATGAGGGGTCCTTTAGGGTAGACTGACTGGTGTCATCAGCGCATCTTGTGCTATACTGGGTCGAGGCTCGTAGATAGGCATTTGTTTCATGTTAGTTGGGATTGAATATTCTTACTTTAATACTTAATAAACTCTGAGGTTAAATCTGGTTCTTATAGGTTTTCTATGGACCTCGATATTGCTGCTCCAAAGATCACCATCCCCACCAAGTTTTGCCCAGACGGCATACATGAAACCAAACTTCTGCTTGACCTCGGAAACCTAATTCTACGCACACAGGTCATTTATTTGCCTTTTTGAGGAAATTAATTTGTTAGTCTTGAAAAATAAGTTTAGCTTGGGTTGAGACAATTTGTCATTATGATTTGAGAATAGAGATTAAAAGTAGGAGCAGGTTTTACACATGTATTGATCTGGTCAAGTTTTTTCCATTATACCTGGATAAACTGCTCTTATGCAGATTGGAGTATCATCCAGATCTCAGATTTATGGATTCTGCTTTAGTTCTGTTAACCAATCAATTACAAAAAGCTTTAAGTTGATAGAAGTTACAGAGCAAGTAGTCATACAATAATTGCTAGTTGTCAATACTTTAATATCCTCTCTGCCCCATGTGCGATGGGTGGTGGTTTGTTCACGGCCACATTACGTGCACAACAATTTATGGGAAGAACTTTTTTTGGTTGTAATAGAGGTACGCCATTGAACTCAAGGCCTGGTTCTCATACAAAGTTAACCAGCTGGTTGCTCTAGAAGCAGTCTGATAGAGTAGGTGGCCATTTACTTTTATATTTTTAATAAACTCCCAAGTGCATGAAATAAAGAAAAGGGAGGGAGGGAGGGAGGGAGGGAGGGAGGGAGGGAAAGGAAAGTAAAATGAGAAAAGGAAAAAATAAAGCAGAAAGGAAGAAGAAAAATAAGAACAGGAATAGAACCAGTGGAGGAACTCTGGTTGAGATTTTGGTGAAATTTGTATGTTTATTCTTAAGTTGTGGTAAATGTTAATATAATCCTGATATAATTGTGCCACTAAAAAGGTTTTTGCTTTGAAATCCAGGAGATGTGGGACTATGACTCTGAAGAAGTGGAGGAAGATATGTATCTACAATTTAACCTTGACTTGAGTGATGTCTCAGCATTTCTTGTTGATGGTGAGCACCAGTGGAGCCTATCGCCAGCTGGAACACGTCCTCATCAATCGGGAAGTAATATGCTCTTGCCAGTTATTGATAAATGTGGGATTGTTGTGAAACTTCAGCAGGTATCTCTCTACATTTATTGATATGCAAATAAAAAAATATCAAATAGACAGAAACAAGTAGAGCATTGAAAGAATGAATCTGGAAACCAGACAGTTGCAATTATGGTGGTTTAAATATTTGACATAACGTTTCCAAAAAAATTGAACTTACTCTGTTTACACTTTTTTCTATAATACTCAATAAATTGTGCTCAGCAGATCTCATACCCTGTTTGTCTAATTTCATCTGGCTTCAAGTATTACAATAATTGTTGTTCCTTGGACAATCTTCTCCTGATTTTTCTTTTATAGATCCAATTGGAGAATCCTCTCTATCCATCTACAAGACTCGCAGTTAGGTTGCCTTCTCTAGGTTTCCACTTTTCCCCGGCTCGGTACCACCGGTTAATGGCTGTTTCAAAGGTCTTTCAAGCGGATAACACTGGCACAGACCAAAGTATATTGCAATTACAGGATCAGGCTAATCTAGAGGGATGGCTGTCTGTTCTATCTTGGAAGGTTGTCCTATTGATTTATTTTCTGAAATGGATTCCCTTAGAAGTATACTTTTTCTTTAGATTACACAAAAAGAGAAAAAAAAAAGAGTTTTGTTATCTTTACCGTTGATGTTTGGTTCATGTGAAGACACTTTGATGGAGCCAAAAGATGCCAAAAAAGCACAGTAATTAGTGTGCCCTATTTTGGACCATCCAATCGTGTTTGGAACAGTAGATTCTGCTTAGCATTGACACTTTATTCTGCATAACAGGGTGTAGGGAACAGGGAACCTGTTTGGCAACGGAGGTACCTACGCCTGGTGGGGCCGTTTCTTTATATTTTTGAAAGCCCTACTTCTCCAGTGTACAAGCAATGGATCAGGTTCAAATTCTTTTTAAAATTACTTGAATGGCATAAGTGTGGATCAGGTTCAAATTCTTTTTAAAATTACTTGAATGGCATAAGTGTGATTACTAGAGGAATTTTTGTGGTATAATTTCTGTACTGGTAGTGTTGTAGCCGTTAGTGCACGGTCTATAAAATTTTCCACTCTTTGTGGGGGGTTTCTAGGTTCATTTTCCTTTGTTTAAAAGGATCGGCAATGCCTATCTGATTTGTGGGATTAAAAAAGAATATGAAGCGATAGGTGCTTTCCTAATTTTTCTTATGGATGGAGTTAATAAAATGTTATTATCAATTAGGCAGGATCCTGATCCTTTATGGTTGATTTTTCAAACAGTTCAGAAAGAACTTTGGTTCCTGTCCAAAGCCACTTAGACAAACTTCAGTTCTTGATTGATTGCTACTGTTTGGTTATGATCATTTCAGTTTACGAGGAAAACAAGTTCACGGAGTCAATAGCGAGCTTGCAGGTGGTGTAGAAAACATACTAGCTTTGTATGATTCTGGACAATTCAATCCTAAGGAATGTTTTCTTCCTTTGATCATAGTCATTAATCTTTGTGTAAATTAGTTACAGAATAGAACATTTTCTGAGAAATAACTAACAATTGCTGTTTTTTGTCATCTCTTTTGGGGTTATCAGATGCTGGAAGATGGGAATGCTTTGATTTTATTGTCCGAGAGTGATGAAGTAAGGAGCACATGGCATAAGCATCTACAAGGAGCTATATATCGTGCATCGGTAGCCTATCTATTACCCTTTTATTTTCCATTGCTACTGCTTGATTGGAGCGGACAACTGTTGTAGTTTATGAAGATAGATGATAAACTTAATAAGTGTCTATATTTTTTTTTTCTTTCTGAAGTTTATATCTGATAACTGATTGACAATTTCAGAAGCTGGCGATCACAGTTGGTTTAAGTAACATTGATTTCGGAACTTGGAAATTATCATGGAACTGAACACGAAAGTTTGGTGTTATCCTTTTCGGTCCAAAACTAATTAACTGAACATTTATTTTTGCCTTTTGTATTATTTGAGAAGTTGTGAACGAATTAGAATTCAAGCTCTGTGCCTTAAGTATGGTCAGAAAGATGACACCTCTCTATATCTCATTGACTCTATACACGCCTTTTGATGTTGCTGTAGAATCTATCCAGTTTTCCCCTTTGGTCATGTTATTTGGAAATGTGCAGGGAGCTCCCTCTATTGCTACAATTTCTGAAGTCCCCTCCCCAGATGGATCCACAAGCAGTAATTCATTCGGATCCGATATCATGGCTAATGGTGCAATCATTGAGAAACTATTTCTCGCAGGTGTTCTAGATGAGCTAAGGGTTTGCTTTAGCTGTAGTTATGAGGTACTTTCTTGTATATGTATCTCTTCGATTCTCAAGTAATGGAATTATTTGTGTGAAACTTGATGATGGTCTGCAAATAATTCTATTGCTAAAAAAATATTATTTATACAAATAATATTCTTTCAGTCCCTTTTTGTATGCATTATTAATTGTAGATTATATTGTGGAATACAAGATATCTCCTCACGTGTGATGTTTGTGTGATTTTTTGTTCCTTCTGTTATCATGTCTAGACTGTAGTTCTCTTTGATGTGTTGATGAGCCTTGTTAATTATTTGTTACCTTTTGTTTTGAAATAGAGCAACCAAGATTTCAAGAAGATACTTCTGAGCAATGAGAAAAGTTTGTTTATGTTCAGGGCAGTTGGTGGCCAGGTATTAATACTATTGAAGTTAATTTGAATATCCTTCAATGAATCTGTAGGAATAATGCAGTTGGACAGAGTCTCGGTTTACTATACCTGCTTAAGCTCAATCCCAAATCACCTTCACTGAAATACATGAAGAATTCAATCAAGAACCAAATTCCACTGCCAATCCCATCAAAATGAAAATGAAAATCTTTGTTCTTTGCAAGCATCAGGAATATTTTTTTCCTTTTAGAAGGGCATATTTGCAATTCCAAATTTGAATTTTCAAACATAATACTTGACCTGGAAGCATAATACTAGGCCTGCATGATAATCCTCTGTCTATGTGTAGGTAGAACTCTCAATGAAGGCTGGAAACATTCTTATAGGAACTATACTCAGATCTCTCGAAATAGAAGATCAACACTCTTCGTCGGGGGCATCAACATCCATGCCTCGATACCTTGCAAGATCCTTCATTAATAGCTCCAATGACATGTCCATACTCGACACATCACCATCATCATCAGCATCCCTAGAGAGGGCCAGAAGCAGAAATTCTCTGAAAAAGACTGACAGTGACGAGAACTACTTTGAGGCGACGGATGACTTTGATGATGTGTACGAAACTCCTCATCCTGATGAGCATCAAACGAGCTTGGAGGAGTTTTCGTTAAAGCCCCCTGGCTTTTCCCGAATTCCTGGTTTGATCCCTGATTTGGAATCCAAATCTGGGGAAGAGAATATGGATAACAAGGACGATGGGGATTCTTCGATTAGCTTCGTTAAAGCACAGATTGTGGTCTATGATCAGAGCTCTCCTCAGTACAAGAACTTGGATAACAGAGTGAGTTGTTTAATTTTTTTTTTTTTTTTTTTTACGAAGTCAGGATCAATGTACCTGTACAGGATTGAGATCTGGGACTAAATTCTTATAATCAGCTGAGAATGTTGAGAATCACTTGGGGAAGTCATAACAACTGGTAGAGGTCACACAATCTGGTTTGGTAATTTGTGTTTATTAGGTACATTTTTCTCATTTACTTTAATATTACAGGTTATAGTCACACTTGCCACTCTGTCGTTCTTCTGCTATCGGCCGACAATAATAGCGATAATGGAGTTTGCAAATGCCATCAACTACGTAGAAGCAAAGGAAACTGAATCTGTCAATGACACTGGGTCAGATAGTTTTTCAGGCCCAATAACCAAGGAATCAGAGGCTGAAGAAAAGTCCAGTTCAACTGCTGTGCAAGAACCTGCCATAAGGGGTTTGCTTGGCAAAGGCAAGAGCAGAGTCATTTTCCATCTGACATTGAACATGGCCAAGGCTGCAATTTATTTGATGAATGAGACTGGTTTTTCTATTGCTACTTTGTCACAGAATAATCTACTCACGGATATAAAGGTTTGTTAATCTTACTGGAATAGAGAGTGTAAAAGTTGTGTTTTGATGGTAATGCTAGGAAATGGGAATATCTTGGTATGAAAGATGGGGCCCAAAAGTTGGTGTTTCAAGGATATCTATCAAACATGAAAAGCTTTAGCCCCAATAGTGGATTGAAACCCACTTCTTTTGAGAGCAAAGTAACCTATTTGTTTGGGAACAAATCTGGAAAAGGAAGTTATTCCTTGTTTTCAGGAGAGAAGTTCTTTTATTTTCGGTATCTATTAAATTATACAGATTTCGGATTAGATGACGTCTGTTTCAGTTCTGTCTTTGACTTGCAAAAGCAGCACTATTCTGGGAATTGAGAGATCACTACTATCACAATTTCACACCAGTAGATGGCTGCAATATGCTACTTCTCTAGACTTCATTTTAACTCAATTTGTTTTGTTTGAAGGTCTTCCCATCTTCATTTAGCATAAAGGCTGCACTTGGAAACCTGAAGATAAGTGATGACACTCTTAAGAAAACCCATCCATACTATTGGGTCTGTGACATGAGAAATCCAGAAGGCACTTCTTTTGTTGAGGTCAGTTGCCATCCTCTTCTTTTTGGTTACATAGTTTGGAACTTTTTCCTGAAGTAGACTGTTTCAGAAATAACCCTAGATGAAATGAGATATCTTATCTATAGAACTCTATTTGGAATGCTAATATTTCTTGTTTTAGTTATGTTGGGTGGATCAAGTGAAGGGTAGAATCAATCCACATGATAGGCCATGCCACTTTTTGTGTAAACTTAAACTCTCTGTTGAACTGTGTTAGAGTGCTAATTGGTGGTAGTTTTGTTATTGTTATTCCTTTTGTAGATTGATTTTACGTCATTCAGTGTTCACGATGAAGACTATTGTGGTTATGACTATAGCCTCACAGGAGAGCTCTCAGAAGTTAGGATTGTGTACTTGAATCGTTTTGTTCAGGAGGTAGAATTTTATTCTTTATATTTATCTTTTTAGAATTTTTTATTTATTTATGACTAATTTGTTCCTCTTTTCTTATGCATCAGATTATAAGTTATTTTATGGGGCTGGTACCAAGAAATGTAGACAGTATTGTCAAGCTTAATGATAATGTGACAGACTCAGAGAAGTGGATTAGTAAGACCGATATACAAGGAAGCCCTGCTTTTAAACTTGACCTCTCTCTGAGTCGACCTATAATTGTGATGCCTCGGAGCACTAACAGCCTTGAGTAAGATTTTTAAAATAATTACTATTTATGTTATTGTAAGAGATGGTTTTTTTGTTTCACTTAGTTCTGTTTGCCAAACAAGTAGGCATATTCTGATGAAAGGCAATAAGGTATGTAATACTTTTTGTCAACTGATGTGAGTGATTTTGAAATGCAGCTTCTTAGAGCTGGATGTAGTCACTATTACTGTTGAGAATACCTTTCAGTGGCTTGGTGGTGATAAGAATGATATCAATGCTGTCCATCTAGATGTAATGACCATAAAGGTGACTTCTGCGGCTGTTAATATCATTAAGTTAACTTGGCTTGGACAAGATGTTGACACAATTGTTTTCCTACAAGGGAACGGGGGTTCAAATCCTGCCAGGTGTAAGGACTAAGGGGTGCTGGGAATTTAGGAATTTTCACAAGAGAGATTAGAGAGGAACTAGGGAGCATTAGGATGCAGGGCCTTGCCCCTCTAAAGGCCTCATATCAAAAAAGAAAAATATAACTTGGTTTACCTCATGTGAATGAGCTTTCCCCCAGTTAAATCTATTTTGTGGCATCTTAATGTATACAAATTGGTCAGATTTCAATTCTTTTGAACAGTGGTTTGTTCTGGCTTGGTAGCGCACATAGTGTACCATTTTGTAACATCATGTGATCCAAGTTATTTTTCTTGTTTTCCTTTCAGGTGAAGGACATTAACCTGAGTATTGGCATCGACATGGTGCGTGGAGAAAGTATAATTCAAGATGTGCATGGCCTCTCTGTTGAAATAAGGCGGTCTCTCCGTGACTTCAGTCACTTGATGCCAGCTGTTGAGGCTTCTATTAAAGTACCTATAATTATTTTGCTTCACTTTGTAGTTAGAGCATATCTATTTGACAATGCAACCTTGTAGAACTCTTTTATTGGTGAAGTTTGGTTTCTTATTTTTGAGCAGCAGCAATCTTCATGTTTGAATTATGTCTCCCAAGGATAAATAATATATTTCCTCAAAAAGGATAAATAATATCACTAGTCTAAAACTATGTGATAAACTATTGCTTAGATTTCAGCTTTTTCCAAATGTATATGGTTCTTTTTGGAAATCAAAACCTAGTGTGTGATAAGCACAAAAGCCCGTTAGATTTATCCTCCCTTCAGTTAAAAAAATGGAGACAATCTTCTATCTGAAAAGCACTGCTTAGTTTTGGATTCATTTTCCTCATCTCTATGCAGATGGAAATCTTAAAAGCATCATTATCCAACCGGGAGTATGAAATCATAACTGAGTGTGCATCATCCAACTTCTCTGAGACTCCAAATATTGTGCCTTCCCTTTATGATGAATTGTCTCCTACCACAAGCACTGCTGCAGTTGCGCCCTCTTCACTTGCTCTTCCTGAAGCTTCTGTGGAAGGAAGACCCAATCAGGAAGATGTGGTAGTGCCATGGATAACTATAAAGTGTTCGGTTATGGTCAAGCTGATTGAGCTTTCATTGCATTCAGGCTCGTCAAGAGATTCTCCTCTGGCCACTATACAAGTACGTTAATTAATTATTACTTCTGTATCTAATTATTTATTCATACATCAAATTAGGAGGAAGAACGGTAAACTTTTGTTTTTTTGTGCGTAGATGTGCAGGTTTTCTATATTTTGTATTTGTCATTTTGTTAACTCTGGTTATTTTTATCCTTTCTCATTCAATGATGCAATTTTTTGTATTCAGGCTACTGGAGCGTGGCTCCTATACAAGTCAAATACACTTGAACAAGGCTTCCTTTATGCAACGCTCAAAGGTTTTTCTGTTTTAGATGACCGTGAAGGCACAAGAGAAGAATTCAGGCTTGCCATAGGAAAGTCGAAGAATGTCAGTACTTCCTCTAATTATGAGATTGGAAGTTACAGTGAACCCATACCAGCTCCAGTCTCGCAGGAAAAGTCTTTCCATAAGCAGCTTGGTTTCAAGCCGATCCCTTCCATGCTTATCCTGGATGCCACATTTAAAAGGGATTCAACAGACGTGTCTCTGTGTGTCCAAAGGCCCAAATTTCTGGTTGCTCTTGATTTCTTAGTGGCTATTATTGAGTTCTTTGTCCCTTCATTTGGTGCAGTGCTATCTAAAGAGGATGATAATGATCTACCAGAGGTTGTCCCTGCCATAATATTTGTAGATCAGATATACACGCAAGAGTGTTCTGTTCTTTCCATCTCAGCTCAGAAACCGTTAATTGCTGATGGTGAGGGATTCAGCCATTTTATATATGATGGAAAAGGCGGAAAGTTGTTACTTCACGACAGAAATGGGGAGCTTCTTTCAGGACCAAGCCCTGAGACCTTCATCTTTGTTGGCGGTGGAAAAAGGCTCAAATTTAGAAATGTCACCATAGTGGTAATTTACTAACTTTTCATGTTCTACATGTTGCACTTGCGCTGACTGGTAACATTACTGTACCAGTCGGAGAATAATTGCTTTTATAAGCCAGCTATAGTATTATGCTTGTTGGCTTAATTTTTAAGTTTGCTTTTTGTCTGGCCAGAAGTTCCATAGATCTGTTTTTGGTTGAATGTTTTCTAACTTATTTTATTGTAGTTTTGTTTATTTGTTTGCTTATTATGTTAGGATGGGGAATACTTGGACTCATGCATATCCCTTGGAAGTGATAGCTCATATTCAGCATCAGAAGCTGATGGCGTTTATTTAGACAGAGCGCAGAGAGATATCAAGCGTGGTGGTAGTGGAGAGAGAAGGCGTGTAACTGTTCAACAATCTAATGCTCCAACAGAGACTATAGTACAGATACAGGTAGTGTTGGCTAGCTTATAACTAGGATATAGTTAGGTTAAATTGAGGGAGCATCCATCAATTCTTCTCTAACTTGATATATTCCAATTGAAACTTTGGAGCCAAATATACACTCATGAAAACTTCATGTTTGTTGACTCTTTACCCATGG
This sequence comes from Carex arenaria, assembly GCA_964058825.1. NCBI lineage: Eukaryota > Viridiplantae > Streptophyta > Magnoliopsida > Poales > Cyperaceae > Carex > Carex arenaria. The sequence goes on from CAXKVW010001708.1 coordinate 1,035,825, forward strand.
CCTGTTAAATTCACTGTACATTGTGATTAGTTCATTTAAAAAAGCGAGAGTCTACCTTTTACTTGCATTTTTATAGAAGAAATTGTCAAAAATTATTTCCCGTTTTTCTTGACATGCTGAGATTTGGACCTCTCCTTTGTTTAGTACCTCTCAACGTCCTTTGCAAATATTACCGTGCGATGAGGAAACAAGGCCCAAGGAGTTAAAAAAATAGTCATTGATATGGATTTATTTAATTTCTAATACTGATATTAAGGAAAGGTGTCTCCTACTGGTAAGGTATTTCTTGATCATTACCATAGTACTTCACTGACAATGAAAATGAGATGAATAACATACTTCTTCCTTATTCTGCTTCATAGGCAATTGGGCCAGAACTAACCTTCTTTAGTTCATCAAAGAATATCAATGAACAATCTGCACTCTCTGCAAAAGTTATTCATGCTAATACAGATGCATTTTGCAGGTTTGTATTTTTCTTCATGTTTTCTTTAATGTACCTATTACTTTGTGTGGCTTACAGGATCTTTTTTCTATTGCAATATTTGAACTATGTCAATAAGGAAGTCCGTTAGGTGGATACTTCTAATTTGTTGAAACCATTAGTTTGTTCCGATCACTGAATTGTGGTTTGATGAAGGTGGTGGACCTGTAGATTTTTAGCTTTCTGGCCTGCAGGTCGGTCAATACTTGACCTTTTATCTATCTTGGCTTTGCATGATTGAAGCTGAATAAACTTGAGTTAAATTTTGATTTATTGAGGTTAATGCTTAATTTGGACGTAGCTGCTATTTTCGTTATGGCTGCTATCCCAGGCATGAAAAGTCCTGAGGTCGGATGTTATTATCTCCAGGATAGTAATGAAGGGAGACAGCATGGAGATGAGAGGGGACATTCTTGGCCTCAAGATGGAGAGCAATGGGATTAGGGTTCTGGAGCCTTTTGACGCGTCCCTAAATTACTCGAGTGCCTCTGGAAGAACAAACATCAACCTTGGTGTATCTGAAATATATATGAACTTCTCCTTCAGTATACTTAGGCTGTTTCTTGCTGTCCAGGATGACATATTGTCATTTATGCGGACTTCATCGAAAAAAGCAACTGAGCTCTGTTCCGAGTTTGACAATGTTGCTACTATTCATGGTACAGCTCCCATTGCTATCCTCATTTTTTTTATTTGACCCTATGACCTTTTTGATAGCAGTACGCAGAAACAAAAAGTACATATAAGGATGTTGTCACTTATGCAACCAGCTAGTACGTACTGGTATTGGAAATCATTTAGATTGATTTGGCACATCTTGAGTCCTTTGTATCGATACTGCTTTTGACTGGTAAACAGGTTGAAATCCTTGATTGCATTTACCAGTGTCAAGCTTAGAGGTAGCATATTGGAAAAGCAGATATTTTTTCTCCAAAGAGTTTATTTGTTTAGCCTTTTTTTTTAACCGTGTGAAAGCAAAAATTAACTATCAGGCCATGGTGACCGAGTATATGCTTTTTGGCGACCACGAGCTCCATCTGGATTTGCAGTTCTTGGGGATTGCCTCACACCACTGTATGTGCATTCTTTTAGGAAATTCAATAGTTTTTTCTGTATTTGGCCAGTGCCTCTGAGACATAGGCTCACATGTTAGTACCAGCATAATTCAGCATTTGTTTTGGGTTTTATTCTGATTCTTTCGAAATTAGTATTAAAAGCCTACTCTTAAGCACAATTTATCCATGCACCACGCAAAGCACCAAAACAAGGTGTTTGTGGAAAAATAGCTTAAAAGTTTAATATGCTCAACTTATAAAGTAGATTGTGGTCCTTTTACCACCATGAGCTCAACTAAAATGTTGTTTCTGTTTGGTATAAGAATATAGACGAACATTTTCACTTTGGTTACATCACTTTTTATTATTTTCCTATGTTAAGGAGCGAGCGGCCAAAAAAAGGAGTTGTTGCTTTGAACACAAGTCTTGTAAGGGTCAAGAGGCCTGTTGCGTACAAACTTGTGTGGCAAGATAGGCCCCTTGTTGGAGAAAATGATGGGTGTTCCATTTGGTATCCTGTTGCACCAAAGGGTTATGTGGCAGTTGGTTGTGTTGCTTCAGCTGGAAGCAGTGAACCACCTCTGTCTTCAGCTCTGTGCATATTAGCCTCCTACGTTTCTTGTTCAGCATTGAAAGATTGTATTGTGCTCAAAACCAATGGGTAAGCTTTAAACCTCTCGTGCATATACAAGGGCCAGCAGCTCTGACAGCAATGGTAGTCTCCTGTAAGAATGGAAGATTATTTTTTATTGCTTTTTTACATTGGAACTTCTATTTGATAACTCGAATATCTTGATGCTGTGTAGAGTGGTTATCATATTTCAGGGGTTAGAAGCCAAACTACAAGTTAATGTCCTTGTACTCTGTTTTTTATTTATGGATTACCTATTTTGATTATTGTGATTTTATGTCCAGCAGAAGCGCTTCCAGTATGGCATTCTGGCGAGTGGACAACTGTTTCGGATCCTTCTTACTAGAAGACTCTGAAAATCTGCATTTAGTTGGCAAAGCTTATGACTTGCGCCACATGCTTTTCAAGTTTAGCTCAGATCCATCCAGAAATGCTTCTTCAGGAACACATTATAAAAATTCTCAAAGATTTAGCAGTTCTGCTCGAATAGAAGGAGATGCATCATTTTCATCTGGCAGATTTCTGGATGTGGTAGAAAGCCCCAAGCTGATATGGTGGAACAATGGCACGTCTTCTAGGAAGAGGCTCTCTATTTGGCGTCCAGATATCCCACCTGGGACAGTTTTCCTTGGGGATATTGCTGTACAAGGGTAAGCTTTATTTGCTGTAGTCAGGATTTTTGGGTAATGCAGTCAATGCAAAGGCATATATCATGCTACCATCATGTCTATATCAATTTTTGCTGATAGTGATGATGATGGCCAATGATATTGGTCATTACTATATTCTCTTGTACACAATATAACAGATACTGTCTTCTTTAATCTGATCAATGGAATAATGCTCAACTGTAGGTATGAACAGCCAAATTCTGCAATTGTTCTTCGTGACACAGGAGACGAGGCCTTACTCAAACCCCCCGTCTCCTTCCAGCTTGTCGGTCGTATCAAGAAGCAACGGGGCAGTGATGGCATTTCTTTTTGGTACCCCGAACCTCCAACTGGGTACACATCTCTGGGCTGTGTTGCATCAAAAACTGTGCCAAGACCTGATGATTTCCCCTCTCTGCGATGCATTAGGAGTGATATGCTGACCAGTGGCAACTTTCCTGAAGAAAGCATCTGGGACTCATCTGATGCTAAGGTTTCAGAGCCTTTTAGCCTTTGGAGTGTGGAAGGGGATTCACTTGGAACTTTCATTGTGAGAAATGGGTTGAAGAGGCCTCAGAGAAGGCTTGCGCTTAAGCTGTTGGCCCCGCCAGAGTCAGGTGGATCTGACAGCATGGTTATTGAGGCCGAGCTCAAGGCTTTCTCTGCTGCAGCATTTGATGATTTTGGGGGCCTGGTAAGGCTATTCTAGAGTGGAATTTCAATTGTTACACACACACATGTGCATGTCACTGCAGGCAATGAATTGCACTAGATAGGATATGAATTGAAGAGAAAAAAAGTAATTAACAGATGAGCAACAAAGAGTATTTGAAAAGAACAATGCCCAAAAAAAAATCAAAACGGAATTAAAACGATTTTGTATTGGAATGATCTAACTAGTCTATTGTGCTTTGTGGAGTTCAGTCCTGTTTACTAACTAGAGGTGGCAATCGATTGGGTCGTGCTGGGTTCAGGTCGGGTCAGTTTGACTTTCCAGTGGGGGTCGTTTCGGGGTAGACTGGACGGGTTTTCGGTGAGTGAGACTTGGGTATAAAGTAGAATTAGACAGGCCGGGATTATGTTCGGGTTGGGTTGAGTCAGGCTTGAGGTCGTTCAACTCTGGATCATGTTCGGGTCTCAGGTTGGGTCGGGTTTGGATCAGTTTGACATTCCAAAAATTTGGTTCAGGGTTGGTAGGGTCCGGTCAGGTCATTTGCCACCTCTCAGAGTGCTAACTCAAGTGTGAGATTTATGTTTGTGCTGAGTTTAGCTTCTATACAGATGATGCCGTTGTTTGGTGTTTCATTGGATAATATTGGATTTAGCTATCAAGGGAGGCCAGACTACATGAATGCCACTGCCAGTTTTTGTCTTGTTGCAAGGTCCTTTAATGACAAGAGTGATTCTTGGGAGCCCCTACTTGAACCGACAGATGGGTTTCTAAGGTATGGCTTCATCTTTGTCTCTCCAAGCTATGCTTTTGTATTGGATGTATGTCATTGATATCCATACCATGCTTTAGTGTAAACTATCTATTTTGACTATTGTCTTTGCTCTTTGGTGGAGTTATTTTGAGGTTCAGTCACTCAACTGGAGAAACTTTAAGGTTAATTGAAAACCTTGTTGTTATTAAAATATTTAAGGGGCTTTTCCAAAATCTGCATGGGGGTCTGTTGTTTGGTGTTCAGTTTGTTTTTCATTGTTAAGCTGGTTAATTTAACTGAGGAAACATTGGATTAGATGGATGTTCAACTGTACATTTCAGATTTGGAAACTGCAGTCTTTAATTGATGGTCAAATTGACAAGCTTTCTGGTGTTGGGAACTGCATCTTTAATAAAACATCTTCGTTTTAAGATGAAGTTTGAACAACTATGTGGTTGAATTATGTATAGTTGTAAACATTCTTGCATTCTTGACTATCAAACCTATACTTCTGACAATGGATTTCAGGTACCAGTATGATATGAACACACCAGGAACTCCTACTCAGCTCCGAATGACATCAACAAGGGATCTCAATTTGAATGTATCCGTCTCAAATGTGAATATGATATTTCAAGCCTACTCTAGCTGGTATAATCTGAGCCGCGTTGAAGAAACATACAAGCAGACAGTTGAGTCTCAAGTCAGTTTTCTCTAATATCTATATAATTAGATTTTAAATTTTGGTATAACGAAATGTTTTAGTATCTCTGGTACATGTGTTGCAATTTTTATCAGTTGATATTGTTCATATTATGTTTATTTTTTAAATGCCATGACAGAAGCTGTCAGGTATTAATATTATGTTTATTTTTTAAATGCCATGACAGAAGCTGTCAGGTATTAATATTATGTTTATTTAGCCATTTACAGTGCACCATCTGTGTATGATATAATGCCGGTTAAACCGATCTATTTGGGCTTGATGTCAATTGAGCTCTCAAATAAACTGAGCTAACAAATGAAAAACTAAAAGTAAATAAAGAGAGAAGAGTTAAAAATAAATTCATCAAGTACGAGTTATTTTTCTTATGATCATTTTATTTATAAACTGTATATCAGGAGGTGTCTTCTCCAGCTAATGGTGAGAGAAGAGTCCTAGATGTGCATCATAGGAAAAATTACTATATAGTCCCTCAGAACTACCTCGGGCATGAAATTTATATACGGGGTGCTGAATGGAAGGGTTTCCCTAGTATCATAAAGCTTTCATCAGGAGATGAGCACCCTATTAGAGTCCCAATCCCAAAGAACTCATTGCATTCTCACCCAAAGCAGAAAGATCATGAGGCCTCTCGGTCAATGATAACTGTTGTTGTTGCAGAAGCGGAGGTGACAATCTCTCTCTCTCTGAGAAACTTGGCAGATGCTTCCCTCTCTCTCTGTTTTTTTTTTTTTTTTGAAATGCCATGACAGAAGGCTTCCTTCTCTCTCTATTGGTAACTTTAAGCAAAGAGGATTACCATGTATGCTATCAGTCTTGATTGAAATTTGTTGGGGTACATTTGGGTATCCCTGATGACCATTTTAAGACAGTGTCAGTACCGTGGTATCTGGTACTTAGCAGTCCTTCATTTTTGGGTTTATTTCTGTTAAATAATTACAATTATGGTTTAGCAAGCCAGATTGGATATTTGAACTGTTGTGTTTTCCTTTCCTTCTCGGTATTGACTTTTTTTCCATTTTTAGTCTGTTAAATAGTATAATTTTGTGTGCCTCTCAGATCGAAGTACCTAAAGGGTTGTCAATAAGCGAGTACATGGCAGTAGTGCAGCTTTATTCTAGCCGTGCATCAGAGACACCTGTTCAGAAGCAGATTGCTCGTACCTGTGCAGCCCTCGCAGATCATTTGTCGGAGGGGTTAGCCACAGTGAATTGGAACGAGATGTTCTTCTTTAATGTATTGGGAACAGTATGTCATCTTGCACTAGTTTTTGAATTTTTAGCTGGTGTATTGACATTAAGTGTTAATGAGGTTTTCTGAAAGGCTTGATGTCCAAGTCTCAAGTTTCAATTGTAAAGTTTCAGCTTAACAAAAAAAAAAAATTAAACAAGTGTTGGCATCTTTTTTGTTTCTATATTGATATATCTCTCAATTTTCAAACATTTCCACAGGAGGATTATAGCCTTGAAATTGCTGTAACAGATGTGGGAAGAGGTATTGTTCTTCTATTGGATTTTCAAATTGTTTTACTATTCTGTCAAAAAGTCTCACTATTTTCTCAGTTTCTTCTGATCTAAAGTTATAGCTTTGCTACTTGGGAACTTGTTAGTAAAAATTTTATATGCAGGGGAAACTGTGAGCTTCTTTTCTTCTCCTTTAAAGGATTTGGTGTTTGACCTGTCTACTGTGGACTCCCATGGCACAAATTTTGAAATAACATGGAGGGATCTTGCCTCGACAAAATTGCCTGTATGTTCCCATTTGTCTATTATATTAGATCCATATTGGCTACTGTATTTTTTTATTCTCGATTGTTATAAGCTGATTTTAGAAATGGTTAAAGGAACCTTAGTAATAGGAAATACTTGCTGTCACAAAAAGGTAAAACAGACAGAAACAACTCAAAAAACATTCAAGTGTTGTAAATTAGAACCGAGCAAAAATGATAAGGTTCAATATAGCGAAAGGTTGTAAAAGCAGGTATACTTTTGGTGACTGCCAAATAGCTGTACCATGTTTACAGTGTTCGTGCAGCTTGATAAATTACTGTATACGGGCGTGACGATGGTTGTCGAAAAGTTGCAATTGAAATTCTTGTGTCATTGCTGCTTCACAAAATAGAGAGAGAGAGAGAGAGAGAGAGAATCTTGTGTCATTGGTCATCATGTACCGACATATATGCAATCATCTAGTTGGTAGCTTGTTAATTTAGTTTACTTGATTGTATGTAGGGAAATTGCAATGTTCCCACTGTTGACAGGCATGCAAGAATAAAGTTTGCTGTAATGAGATCAGGCAGACCAAAAACGCAACAAGTAGACAAACTGCCACGGAGCAGCAGCACCATATCTGGACTCCAAATAAGCCCATCAAGGGATGGTCCATGGACAACAGTGAAGCTAAACTATGCCACGACAGCCACATGCTGGAGGCTTGGGAATGATGTCATTGCCAGCGAAATGACTGTCAGAGACAGTGACCGCTATGTTACATTGCGGTCACTTGTATCAGTAACTAATAACACCAATTTTGTTATAGAGGTTCGATTGAAGGGGAAAATGATTGAATGTGGTGATTTGGGAGTTGATGATGGTAGGATAGAAAGTGATGAGTTGGTTGAGTCGCAGAAGTACTTGCCTCCAGGTGAATGGGCAGATGACCAGAATCAGGTAAATTGTTATTCCTTGTATAGTTTGCTTTTAGTCAAGGAGTCTGATTGGCAAGAACTAGAAACTTGTGCACTTATATGGTGGAACTGGACCTACCTGGTTATATGTTGTTGGTGAAGTATTGATTTCACTTTGGTTGATCCTTGAATAAATTATTTTCTTTCCTTCTGACAAAGCAGCTCTTTAAATTTTTGAACTTTCATTGTAGAGATTTCTTCTGAGTACGTGTTCCCTGGCTCAACACTTAGATATCAACATGCAGTAAAATTAGGAGCCTGTTGTCATTTAAAGTCATGACCTCATGCCTGAACATGATATTAACCAACCATTTTTTTTAAAAGCTTAAGCTGACACAGTCCTTTTTTATCTTGTTATTTTTACTGGTAGGATCGACAGAGTGTTGAATTGCCAAGTGGCTGGCAATGGACAGATGACTGGCACCTTGAAACACAATCAGGCTCAACAGATGATGGATGGATCTACACACAAGGCAAAGAAAATAGACGACAAAGAAAGTGGATAAGGCACCGTAAATATAACTCACATGACAGACACCAATATGTATCAATTGGAGAGCTCAAGCCAGGAGCTACCATTCCACTGCCTTTACCAAGTCTGATCAATCCTTCTTTGTCTTACTATCTTGAAATTAGACCAACGAGCACTGATGATTCGATGAATTACGCATGGAGTATTGTCAAAGAGGGAATTGAGAACGAACCTGACGAGATTTGTATATCAAATTTGGTTGAGTCTGACAAGCTCTTGTTCAGTTCTCTACTAGATGGGTCACCTTCATCATCGGACGGGTTAAGTTGTGTTTGGTTTTGTGCGAGCATCGATGCAAAAGAGATTGGCAAAGATATTCATTCAGATCCAATACATGATTGGAACATTGTTTTCAAACCTCCTGTATCTTTGGCTTATTTCCTCCCTTTTCCATCTCAATATAACGTTCTTGTTGGTAACGAGTTTAATAGGGAACATGGTATTTCCGTGAATGGTACAATTGCTCCTGGTGCAACGGTCAATATTCACAATGCAGGACCAAATGATCCTCTTTACTTATCTCTTCTTCCCCAAGGAGGGTGGGAGCCATTGCATGTAAGTTTGTTTTACAGTCTCTCTCTCTTTCTTTTTTTTTAAATTCCTTGTGATATTTTTTAATAATTATCTTTGTGTTGTTTTGTTTGAAATATGAACTGATTACTAATATGATTTTTTGTTTCAAGGAGCCTGTCACAATTTCGCATCCAACCAAAGCACCTTCTAAATTGATCAATCTCAGAAATACATTTTCCCAAAGGCAAGCCACTTTGTTGTTATTTTCACAAGCAGCGGAGATTATTTGTAAATTTTCCAATGTTCCAATTTTCAAATCTCTTGTTTCAATCTTTTCTCTAAAATATCATTCCAGGACCGTTCAAATCACACTTGAACACAACTACGACAAGGATTGCCCTGTAGCGAAGGTGATACGAATATATGTACCTTATTGGATATCATGCGCAGGACTACCACCTCTTAGCCTGTGTGTGATGGATATATCTGGGAAGGAGAAAACTCGATTTCCGCGGATGTCTCAATCTGCGAAAAAAACTGAGAAAAATAATTGGAAAGTAACACCAGATGAGATGGTTGACGGTTACACTATTGCTTCTGTGTTGGGTTTCAAGGGATTGGGAATGTCAGCATCAATTGTTACTCAAGGACAAGAAACTTTTGGGCCGGTCAAAGAGCTTATGCCCCTAGGCGACATGGTATTTCTCTTTTCTCTTTTTCTTAGGAAATCATGGAAATCTGCCAGCAAATTGGGTGTTTTTATTTAAAGATCAGGATCTGGTTCTGGTACACATTATTATCTGTTTGTTATGTTCAATTAAGCCAAAAATAAAACATTGTGATCAAACCAGCCTGCATTCCATATTTGCTGATGCATCTAAGGGCTCTATGTTTATGATATGCTTTTTTGTTCTAGGATGGTTCAATCGACCTTCTGGCTAGAGATGTTGATGGAAATTGCATGAAAATTCTTGTTTCCTCTAAGCCTTCCTCTTTTCAAGCAGTTCCTACTAAGGTAACGAACTGACTTTTACTTGCTACAAGGAATTTCCGAAGTTTTGATACTTAACTGGAATAGGCCATCCTTTCTGCATGTATTGGGCTCACTTGTTTCTCGCTTTCTTGACTGTTTCTTGCTTTTACTTGACTCTTTTCACAAATGTAGGCACAAACTTAAGTAAATTGATTTGATTTGAATTAACATATCGTAGGTTTATTAACTTAAACTTAGGATTTTGGAGAATCAGTACTTCACTGGTGGTAACTGGTCAGGTCCAGTAACTTAGAAGTCTATCATAATTACTAACTGTTCAGCATATCCGGTGGCCCTTTTTCTTCCTACAGTTGAAAGGATATGACTTTTCTGGGGACTATGCTTAAATATATATTGATTCGTACAGGCAATAATGCTGCGACCATTCATGACATTCACCAACATGGTTGGTCAAGAAGTGTTTTTGAAGTTGAATGATGGAGAACAGCCACAAACTCTGTTTGCTTCAGATTGGAAGGTTTCCTTTCCGTACTCTGAGAACGATGGTGGGCCCGATATATTCCAAGTAATTTTTTTTATTTCTCTTCCTCTTATTATAATGACCTTCTATTTTCTCTCATTTTCCTGCTTTATTTGATTTAAGAGTTCTGGGGTGTTGTTGAATGAGGCTGATAGAAGTCTTCCTTGACTATCCGTGAGTTTATTTTGACTAGCTTTTTTGGAGTTTATTTTGACTATAGCTTTTTTGGCAGGTCCGATTAAGCAACACGAATTGGTCGTGTCCAGTGCAAATCTCAAAAGAAGACTCTATTGTTCTAGTAATGAGAAAGGCAGATGATGGTAGAGAATTTCTTAGATCTGAGGTTCGGGCTTACGAGGAAGGCTCTCGCTTCCTCATTGTGTTCCGCCCAGGCCCTGCAGAAGGCCCCATCAGGTACCTAAGCGCAGTGCTTTATTTTTGAAGTCTCTGAGGCTTAATAGTGTTATCAGATACCCATGATGATTACCAGCATCAGACCAGCAGGGTCTGGTAGTAGTAGCAGTATGATACTGGCTGGAACTTTAATGTTACCAGTTATTGGCAGTTTGATCTTGTCCTTTTTTTTAATCTTTTGGGTCTTTCCATTTTGCTTTTGGGGTTCAATTGGTTCAGGCTGAAAAGCTTGAGCATATTACTTATGGGGAGAGATGCGAGTTGAATAGATTGGGGCTCAATTGGGTAAGGTTAAAATCCTTGATCTTATAAAAATTGCAGAAATTGGGGGAAAAAACAAGTAGAATAATTACAGTATTAGTTTGACACAGTTCCTGTCAGGCTGGTTACCTGTAGAATACTGTTGTTCATTTCTACAACAGCTTAGTTTGTCCAAAAAAAAAATATGTTAATAAAAATTATGCTTCATCTGTTCTGCAGAATTGAAAACAGAACTCGAGGCAAAACTATACAGGTACAACAGTCTGGCTTAATCAAAGATGCCTGGATCCATATAGAGCCTTCTACCACTAAGAAATATTCTTTAGAGAACCCTTACGGTATGAAGGTTCTTGAAGTAGGCATACAATCAGGGGAGAATATTTCTATGCATTCTATAAATTTAGAGGAACCAAGTGAGAGCTCAGTCGATCTGAGGGAGAAGCATAGCATCGAGTTGCATATAATTGATGTAGGGGACCTCAAGGTTGTGACTTTTATGGATGAAAGGAATGAAATGGAAATGGGGAGGTGCAATCCCTCAACAACCATGCAAACGGCATTTAGAAGCACAGCTATGCAGTTTGAAGTCATTGTTGAGTTGGGAGTTGTTGGTGTTTCTTTGATTGATCATAGGCCTAGAGAACTGCTGTACCTCCATCTTCAGAGAGTTTTCATGTCTTACCTGACTGGAACAATTAGCAGGCAAGGAGACAGCCAATTTATGTTTATATTTGCGTTCATGTACCTATGGACATTATTATGAGACAAGTACTATATGTGTTTTTCTTTTTGTAATTTGTAATGTGCTTGCTTGCTTTTGTCAGGTTTAAGCTCCTTATTGGTCAATTACAGTTAGATAATGAGCTGCCTTTAACCGTCATGCCTGTTCTGTTTGCACCTGAGGAAGCGCCAGATGCCAAGCATCCTGTGTTCAAGTCGAATATTGCCATAAGAAATGAATCAGCTGATGGTACTGAAGTATACCCCTTTGTATATCTTCGGGTAAATTTTTCTTTCAGTCCTTGCTTTCTTGGCATTGGGTTTTCTATTTCACCAACGCCAGATTCTGTAAGAGAACAAGCATTTAAACCCGAATATGCTACTCATTGATGTAATAAGGCATAATGGTGTATAAAGAGTTCAATTGTACAAAACTAAGCATCAAATTGGACTTATTATGAACCGAAAGCTGGTGTCACACTGTATTTGATCAATTGAAGGTTCACGGGAAACTAATATTTGTGCTGAAAGTTTTCTGGCATTCTGTACATCATTGACGTTACTAAAAGCCTTTGGAGGCTTAATGTTCATGAACCGTAATATTAAGGCATAAGGGTTTATAAAATGTTCAATTGCATAAAACTGAGCTTCTAGTTGGGTTTATTTATGAATACTCAAGGCTAATCTTAATAAAGTATGGGGCCAAAACTGAAGATACTCGGGAAACTAATATTCTTGTTGAAAGGTTTTAATATCTTCCATGTTACTAAAATCTGATGTTTTGTACATCTTCCAGGTTACTAAAAGCCTTTGGAGGCTTAATGTTCATGAACCAATAATATGGGCTTTGGTAGATTTCTACAGTAATCTTCATTTTGGTAGTACGCCAAGCAGCTCGAGTGTCACTCAAGTGGATCCTGAAATACGCATAGAGTAAGATACTTCTTTATTTTGAGAAAGGAAGGAGTCTGGTCAACTAGGGCCAAGTTTAATTCTTTATTTTGAGCCTCACTTGATGTGTCATGTTTTAGGAAATGGATTACTTTAATTTGAGTTTCTCTTTTCAGAGTGATAGACATTTCGGAAGTGAGGCTGAAGATAGCACTGGAAACAGCACCTACTCAAAGGCCGCGTGGTGTGCTTGGTATATGGAGCCCCATTTTCTCTGCTGTTGGTAGTGCCTTAAAGATACAGGTCCTATTTTTTTTTTTTTCATATTTTCATGATGACATGAACCTTTTTCTATTATACCAGCTGGCTAGAAATATGGATGCTTGTGGGAATCAATAAATTTAGTTAGTTCCTTCTCATTAGGTTCATGGTTAGCACATATTTGTTTTTGTATTATTATTTCCTAGTCAAGTATTGCATTACTAGTTTTGATTTTCTTAAATAAATCGTTGAATTTAGTTACAAATAAGGATAAATAATAAGAGGATAGAAATTTAGTATTTTTGCAATAATTTACCAGGTGCATCTTAGAAAGGTGGAGCAAGAGAACAAGTACATGAAGAAGAGCCAAGTTTTAACTGCCGTGACAAACCGCATCAAGAGAGACCTTGTGCACAACCCTTTACACCTTATTTTCTCTCTTGATGTGTTTAGTATGACCAAATCGACCCTTGCTTCACTCAGCAAGGGATTTGCTGAGCTCTCCATCGATAGCCAATTTGTCCAGTTGCGCTCTCAGCAAGTAAGATGCTCTGTGCTTTTATGTCAGATAGGATCAGTTACTAGTCTTCTTTGGTTGTGTTGAGTTCAGGTTTGATCAAGTGCCTGTTCAATTATCAGTGAGGTCCTCATTTCATTTAGTTGGATCAATGACCCTAATGAAAATATTGGATTGGGTTTGTGCTGGGAATGGTATACGACTCGGGATTCCTATAGTTTATGAAGTTTTATGGAATGAATATAAAGTGTTTTATCAAAGCCTAAGCCCATAAATATACATGCATGCTGACTATAGATCACCCTTGACTTTTTTAGAACATAAGTTAGTATTCTCTCTCGCAGGTTTCATCCAGAAAAATCACTGGCATAGGAGATGGGTTAGCACAAGGCACAGAAGCATTTGCTCAAGGGGTTGCTTTTGGTGTATCTGGTGTTCTAACAAAGCCTGTGGAGAGCGCAAGGCAATACGGGCTTCTTGGATTAGCACATGGGCTTGGCCATGCATTCATAGGCTTCATAGTTCAGCCTCTCAGTGGTCTCCTTGATTTTGGCTCACTAACTGTGGATGGAATTGGGGCTAGCTTCATAAGGTGCTTGGAGATTCTGAATAACAAGTCTAAAGCTCAGCGGATCCGAAATCCACGTGCCATTCGTTCTGATGGTGTTGTTAAAGAGTACAGCCAGTGGGAAGCTAATGGCCAGGTTCTCTTTCCCTCCCTTTGTCTATCTCTCTTTGTCTAGTTTACATTAGGATGTCCTTGAGATTTGTACAACCAGGGTTGGACTTCTTCTGGTTTTTGGCATCACACTGCTTGGTACTTGTACAGTGGAGTTTGGTTTGTGTATTTTTGGAAGTTTTGTGAGGGTTTATCAGTATGTGTTGTTCCTTTGCATATTAGTCAGTATACCACTGATTGAATCTGTCAGTTTGCTGATGTTAAGCTGTTTCTTATTGGAATTTTACTTTAGTTCTAAATGGCTAATGTGTGAAGTGTGAAGGAGGGGCGGGATCGTCATATGGTAAAATTTGAGTATGTAGATTGAGTTGGTGATTTTAGTTCTCTTCTCAGTTGCTGTTCACTTCTTTTCAGATGGTCCTTTATCTGGCTGAAGCAAGTCGGCGTCTTGCTTGCACAGATTTATTTAGAGAACCTTCCAAATATGCATGGTCGGACTATTATGAAGACCATTTCATTGTGCCATCTCAGAGGATCGTGCTAGTAACAAATAAGCGTGTCATGCTTCTTCAGGTCATTTATTAAAATTTTAATCACCTTTTCCGTATTTCTCCTTATCTGTACTGGTTTTTATTAATACATCAGTGTTATTGTCATTGTCATTACAAGTTTTTGTCACCACTGTAACAATTGGATGTTCCACCAGTAAGAATTTTTTACTAGTGCCTCTGACATCTTTCTTTAATCCTTAAACCAGTGCCAGGATTTGGATAACATGGACAAACGACCCTCAAAAATACTTTGGGATATACCTTGGGAGGAGGTGCTTGCTCTGGAGCTGGCCAAGCGTGGCCAGCCAAAGCCTTCAATGTTAATCATCCACCTCAAAAGTTGCACAAAATCTGGAAATTTTTCTCGGTACATAAGGTGCAAAGTTGAAGAAAATGACCATGAACCTCAGGCTGTTGTGATATGTAGTACCATTAGAAGATTATGGAAGGCATACCAGGCCAACAAGAGAGTTATTACATTAAAGGTGCCTTTCCCCATTTGTCGACCATATTGACTTTCCATATCTGAATTAGTACAAAATTAGTTAAAAAAATATATCAAGTTTAAGCAGCAAGTGGTAGAAGCTAATTGGGAAATAATCTGTGAGAAAAGAGTCTCACTTTTTTTCTTTAAAATAATTTGGATAGGTTCCTTCAAGTCGTCGGCATGTGAAATTTGTATCAGATGAATTTGATGGGAGAGAATCAAATAGTATTTCACGGCCTATGCTAATGCTCAAAAGAAGCCCTAGTCCTGATGACCGCAGATTCGTGAAGCACACTGTTAATTTTCAAAAAATTTGGAGTAGTGAACGGGAAATTCGTAGTAGATGCACACTATTCAAGAAGCAGGTCAATTTAGTCAGTCAACATTGAACTGCTAGATTTCATAAATTTTGTTCCTTTACATTATTTCTCTGTTCGCTGTTCTGCCCTACTCTTGACCTTTGTGGTGCTTAATTGCGTTCAATTTAGTCCAAATTAACTGTTTTTGAAAGTGAAAACTTAATTGCACAATTGAGGGTTACTTGAAGTAACATTATTGGTTTTCTGAAACTTCATTGCATAAATTGAGGGTTAATTGAAAGTGACCTTGGGTTGCATTGCGTGAAAAATCAGACGAGTGTAGTTTAATAATATGGCTTATTAGAGGGAGTTGCTCGAACCTAATTGGTAAGAAGTCCCACAACCTATTTTAATTGGCTGCCTTGAATTTTTCTCTTAATTTAAATCTTTTGCTGAAAATTAATTAGTTGAAATCATGCTTGTTCAGGTTATGGATGTTAGCTCCATATGTAGCATTTGGAGGCCTCGTTGTCATAATGGGTAATAATCTCTCTATCCTAACATTTTGCGTAAATTAAACAGAACACACTGATGAAACATATTGTGAATTGAATTATGTAATTCTTATGCCATGAAAACAGCAAATAGTATGGCTACATATAATTAATCTTCTCTAGTATACTTCCTCGTAGGTATGTATCGGTTGGAGATATAGTACATGTCGGAACCCATGCACCGAGTGTGGCTGCTGTTTACAGGAATTCTGACAACAATTTTGCACTTCCTATTGGTTTTGACCTGGTAAGATATGAGGCTGCAAAAATACTCTTTTTATGTTATTTTCTTTGCATGGAGTTAATTGTCATACTATGACTTAAAATCAGGTATGGAGAAACTGTGCAGAGGATTACAATGCCCCCCTAACGATCTGGCTACCGCGTGCTCCGGATGGGTATGTGGCAATTGGGTGTGTGGCTGTAGCTGCTTTTGAGGAGCCTGCGCCAGACTCAGCGTACTGTGTTAGTGCAAGACTAACTGAAGAGACATCTTTCATAGAACAGCCGGTGTGGGCCGCACCAGACTCTTTCCCTTGGTCCTGCTACTTATACCAGGTGCAGAGTGAGTCTCTCCAGTTTGTAGCACTGAGATTGAGGAAAGAGGAGTCTCAATGGAGAGCCATGCTGGTTTCGGACCATTTAGCTGGCTCCACTAGTGCGTGAAGCACATGGCACCAAATGAACGTACAAATAACTGAAAACCTTGTATTTGGGTTTGAAGACAAGGGCTTTTCTACTATTGCAGAATTGTTTATTCATTTTCCTGTACATGTGCGGCTATGTTAAATACGGATGAGTCTATAGTGTTATTTGATACTAGACTAGATGTAGTGTTTTTGGGGGTAAAAATTATTTTTGTTTGAGAAAGGAGATGGTTTGAAAGTACAGGTGTATGCCTAGATTGTTTTATCCTTGATTTTCCAATATCAATACTATTTGTTTTACACTTTTTCAGGGTATGTTTCTTTTATTGAAAATTATATTTTCAGACTAGAAGGATATCAGATAGCATATTCAATACTCGGAGGAGGTAAAAAAAAATATAAATGATCAGACTAATAGTTGATTATTTTGCGCTAATGCAATAGTGCTCCATTTGGAATATCAGCTGGAATCGAAGATGAGCGAGAGCGACCAATTAATCTTTTGCTTTAACTCAACATGTTACTTGCACCATCGGCATTTCTAATATTAGACCGACCGAAGAAAACCTTCACATTGCTTGCGTTACAAGCATTTTTATCGTTAAAGGAAAGCTTTCACAACACCACAAGCATTCCTCAGGGATATATCCCGAAACGACAAGAAAAATTATACTAAAAGGTCTATTTTTTCATAAAATTTCGGAAGAAAAAACAAAGCCTAGCTATCATAAGCACCAATAATTTGATTGATGTTTGGATTTGGTCTATTTCTTCACCCAATTGGCATGCTAGTTTTCAGTTATGTCAAGCCAAATTTGCGGTTCAATGAACTCATGCCAGGTTGTACGGAATTACGTTTTGCAAAGGATAACAACAAGGGTGAATCTGCTGGAATCTCGGCCGACTGGAGAGAAGTCGAATTACGTACGTTCCGCAAACCAGATGTCACGCTTCGAATCGAACACTTGTAATGAACCTGCTTTTCTCAACGAACGAACCCCATTGCTTGGCAGTTGGCTCAGGTGATGCGCCACTTCGGCACGCATGACTGAAAGAGTGTGATCGGACTCTAGATCAAATCAGTATTTTGAAATTCGATTCTCATTTGGTATGCGGAAGGCCACTGCATGCTGCATATACAGTATGCGGCCGTATATGTGGATTTTTATTCGGATTTATATATACATATTTTAAATAAGAATTTGTATATATAAACAAACATACGGTAATACGTGGTATGACTCACTGTTAATATACTTTAAACTAGTAATATGTGGTATAAATCACTGTTAATATATTTTAAACCGATATTTTATCACTATTAATATACTATAAATCAATAATATGCTCTAAACTTCTTATTCGGGCCGAATATAGATTTTTTATTCGGATTAAAACCGAATAGACCGAATTTTAAAACACTGGATCAAATACACTCAAAAGGCATCGCATGAATTTGTATCCTCTGCATTAACTCAAAAGGGAATCTTTTAAGTTAATGCATCTCAGCCATCTGATTTTAAATGAAGTCAATCTGACTGTCTGATTTTAACATAGGGGCCTTTAATATTAGTGTGGATCTAGTCTGCATGGATCATAACGCATATTGGATGGTTGATATCCATTAACTCAAAAGATTCTCTTTTGAGTTAATACAGAGAATACGCGTTCGCCTCGCGTGGCTTCTCCTTCTCATCCTCCATTTTCTCAACTGATCCAACCAATCACAACAACACGTATATTTTTTTCGTTAGTAAAGAATGTCTTTCACATAAAAATCATACATATTTTTTTCATTAGTAAAGACAACGTCTTTCACATAAAAATCACATGTTTAATTTTCAGATTGAAGATCGCGAAATATTAACTCGGATAGTTTGATTTTCAACTTTACTTAAAAAAAATTGCAATTTTGTTCAGTGGACCCTTCCGGTGATTTATTGGAAGTTGGGACTTCGTGATCTCGATGATGGCAGATGACTCTCCAATTTTCTTTAGTAAAGATTGGAAATCAAGCCACCCAGTTATTTAAAATATCTACAAAGCATTTCTGAGGGACTCTCCAATTTAGACAAACCAATTCAAATTTGATGAAATATTCAGTGAATCCAATTTTCTTTAGTAAAGATTGGAAATCAAGCCACCCAATTATTTAATGTCTATAAAGGATTTCCGAGTGACTTTCCAATTTAGATGAACCAATTCAAATTTGATAAAATATTCAGTTTTCACTGAAAAAGTAAGATGTCAATTTGATATTTTTATTTTAGAGGGATTCTCTAGTACAAAATTGTGAGGAAATTCAGTACTTAATATAGAATAAATAATATACCATATTTTATGAACTATCTCAAACAACACTCAATAAGGAACGTTTGCTTTCAAAACTATTTTTATTTTTTAGTAATATTCAGTAATAAATATGAATTATAACAAAATTGTTTTGATCTTCTTATCATCTAAATTTAAGAACCTTAAATAATATAGCATAATCATATGAATGATCAAATTAATATAAACCATCCGACTAAAAGTTGTTGTACTAAAGCAATTCTGCTTAATTTTATTGAATGGTCATATCAAGAATAAAAAAAAACATGTTTTTGTTGTCACATATGAACTTCAAAAAATTGACAATTTGAGGCTGCTTGGTTTTTAAAAAAGCATATTCAAATTTATCTTTCTCATCATACAGTGACGAAAATTATGAACTTGATACCATAACTAAAAAATTACTACAGTATGTTCTTCACAGAATAGTATTAATAAAAATATAGCTTTTTTTTTTGCATAATTTGTCATCATGTTGGACAATGATTCGAACTTGTTTTAAGAAATTACATCTTCCATTTTAATATACTATCAAAATTGGTCAATAAGAGTCTTGGAAATATCAGAGGATAAGAACTTGGACTTAACACAGACAACGACTTATTCAAATGAATCCCCACTGGGGATCATTAGTAAGCTCACTGCATCTTTCCTGGACGTGAAGGAAGCCAGAGATATTTTGTTAAAGAAAAAGCGAGAGATATTTCGTTGAAGATAGGTGGTTTTAGATATTTTTGTTTTGGGTAAAAGTTGACTATTTAATACTTATCAAGAATTATTTTTTCGAGTTTCGAACATATTTTTGCAGTAAAGTGGAAAATGTGTCTATTTTTACATCGTACAACCCATTTTTGCAGTATATTAAAATGTGTCTATTTTTATGACAGGCCATAGGTTCTCCAGTTAAATATGTTTTGCAATAAAGGGTTGTGATGGTTCTAAATAGCAATTATAGCGGCGTAGCAGGGAGACAAAAAAAAAAGCTATAGCGAATAGCGCAGCTATAGCGAAAGCTTTCATACATAGTTTTTTTTTTTTTTTTCAAAATTTAAAGTCTATATTTCCACTAATTATCAACATGATCAATATTGGAGAATTTGAGTAATAACTAAATGGTAACTCATTTAAGTCTATATTTTTTTCAATCATGCAAATAAGAAGAAGAAAAAAAGATATACAAAGTAACATTATTTAATAGTTCATATTTCATAGTATTACATATTATAATAGACGAAGAGCAACTAGTTTTATAAGTGAAAGTTAGTATACCTATGTGAATATTTTATATATTATAATAATTAAAACCAGTTTTCAATGAAATGAACGGCGATAATTTTATAGGTGAAAACTAGACAAAGAGAAAACAAAAGGAAGAATTAATATTTGAATATTTTTCGATATAGAATGAGAGACTAAATTCCAAATAGGAACAAAAGCATATAGTTCAATTTAGCATACTTATTAGAATAGATCGTGTAGTATCAGAAATATAAACAGAAGTACAAAAGTCCATGTAGCATAGCGGTAAAAGCGGTCAGCTATTACAGCTATAGCTGCCGTAGCTGAAATAGCGCACTTTTATCTCATAGCGTAGCTTTTATGGTCTGAAAAAGCTATAGCTAGCTATTTAAAATACTGGTCATAATCAGTGAGGTAAAGGAACCATATTGAAACTCCATAAACAGTGTTAAGTTTTCTATGACATCGAAGTTTAGGGATCATAGTTTATGGATTTTCAGTATGATTTTCTGAATCATAGTTTTCTATGACATAGATACCAGTGTTAAGTTTAGGAATCATAGTTTAGGGAACCATACTGAAATTCCAATTTTGTGAATGTATAGATACCACTAGTTTTCTATGACATCATAGTTTATGGATTTCATAGTTTAGGCTCGCTAGGGAGCAACCTACTGAAATTGGAATTGTTCACTAATTAATCAGTGGTATCTATACATTCACAAAATATATATTCCATAAACTAGTCATGTCAAGCTTTTGAATCTTGCAAGTAACTTATCAATTTTTATTTTTACAGTAAAAATTTGTAAGCACTTTAAATTTTATTTCTCAAGCCTTTAAACATCTATCTACTTGTGCAACGAAAGGGCAAACTCAGATCTCCCTTCAGATCAGGTATTTAGCTTCTTCCTCGTCTCCTCCGATCTTTCTCGTCGTATCTCCCTCCAGATCTCGGATCGTACCCCGCCTCTGTGAAGGCGGACTAGTGAAGAGGAGAGAGGAGGACGGAGAGGAGGGCAGAAGACAGAGGTAGAGAGGAGCACATAGAGAAGGATGAAAAAGAGGAGGCAGTAGTGGAGAAGAGACGATAGAAGAGAAGAGATGCGTGAGATTTAAAGGTTTGATGCGCGAGGTTTAAATGCTTTTTATGAGATTCAAAATTGGAAAATCAGTTGAAAACGGTTGAATTGGGACGCTGAAACGGAATGAGGATTTGAGAGACAGAACATTATTCTAAATAAATTTTATGTTATTGAAACTTTTTTTTTCTTGTATATATTTGACTTCTATTATTTAAAAGTTTTTCTTTCTTATCTTCGTAGTCAAGTGAGTGCTACACCATTAATATATTAAAGGAAATATATTTTCTCAATAATAATATATTCAAATTAAAAATTTGAGATTCTTTACTAAAATAAAATAATTTATAACATTGCTGAGGAGGATGAGAAGAAACTAGAGGTCATCAGTTAAGAAACCCAATTCATTTTAAAATAACAAAAAAGGAAATGTTTTAAAGTAGAAATATGGTTGTGCCGTTGTGGTCATAGGAGCGATATACACGATAAATTCGCAAATAATCTGTGTTTTATTTATTTATTTTACGATTTCATAACCAAACTCTGAATAAAATGTAAAAAAAAAAAAACCAATAAAACGCGAATTACAAATTATTTGCGAGAAAAATGTGAAAAAATATTTTTTTGGAGGGTTTTTGGATTTTTTTTTTTTGCTTCCTTGTTGTACCGAATTATTTCTAAATTATATCCGAATCACGAACTTTTGATCCTGCTGAATCCAATCTAAATGATTAATTTGTCACTGTAGCTGTGGTCCCACAAAAAAACAAGTTACTCTGCACTTCAGAGCCCCACAGCTGAAAAAGCAACAACAAAAGAACTACGAAGACGTCAATGAGATAGCACGGGCCCGGCAAAAAAGTGTTCTTAGGTTTGGAATCTATTGGTTGCCTCAATTTAATGACCTGAAAATGGCCACGAGCTTGTATTATAAAAAAAAAAAATATGAAACCGCAAAATTTAGAATGGAGCCCTTTTGCTACCCAAAGTTTGTACAGGTTATAAATCAACGAGGCCGACTAGATTTGCAAAATTTAGGTATGTCAAATAGAACAATATAAGTGCCGAGAAAGTTTATTAAAGAATCAATTAATAAACATAAAACATACTCAACACTTCAAGTAACTCCATTTTTCTTTTAGATCATCGTCATTTACATTATTAGTAATTTGATTTCTAATAATTATATATGTCTCAAAATTTTACAAAAAGATTTGCAATGCCTTAACATGTTGCTTTACTATGGATTGGTTCCACAATCTTATTCTTGTGTTCGCAAATAATCATTTCAAGTGTTAGATTTTTAGATTTTTATTATATTAAAATTGTACAAATAAAAAATTGGGGAGGTCAATGCAAGGAGATAGAAGAGCTGGTAGAAGATGTCTATAATCAGTGGAATATCATTCAGAGTTTCTCATGAGATGCCTTTAGAAGAGTTTTTAAGTATCATTTTTTTAATAAAATGTTTAGCTTTTTTGTTGTTTTAATTTCAAATTTCAGAATAATATCACTGAACAAGGTTGAGGAACATTTTCTGCAAATATGTAATTAGGTTTCATTTCGAAACCTAATAAAAACTTTTCTTATCATCAATGAAACAAATAAGGACTTGATCCTTATTTTTTCTCAAAAAATAAAATTGGGGAGGTAAGTTGGGGAAGAGATGCATTTAAAATGAACATGAGGTGGAGAAGAAAAAAAGGCAGGTGTGGGACGTGGGAAGTTGTGTGTGGATAAGACCTCCATGTAACCAAAAAACCTATCTCTATTCTCTTGGCAGAGAGGAGAGGAGAGGAGAGGAGAGGAGAGGAGGCTGTGTCAACACCACCTCATTTTTGTCTCTCTCGCTCTACTGAACAAAATGACACCACAACAAAAGCCACGAAGACTTGCTTGTTATCTTTACTGTTAATATTTACCATCTACTGATTTATTGAAAAAATAATATTACTTCCACCATGTTGCATTTTCTTTTTTCATCGATCGTACTTCGTACCATTTTTTTTCAACATCAAAAGAAAGTATATACTATGAAAAAAATAAAATAGATTGAATGAGAAAAGTTTGAAATTATGGGAGTGATTTTGCACCTTTGACTTGATAGTTTGATTTCAATATTTAGAAATTTTATTTGCAGCTAGAAGAAGAATTTACTTTTCAAACCTTATTTAACACGTTTGTCTTCTATAATCAAAGATAGAAATTAAAACGGAAAGAGCAAAAACCAAATGGCACTTGCACAAACATCCAAACCGACCATACCGGTTCAACTACCTTATTCAACTACCTGAAGTATCAAATTTGCATCACCCAATTTTATTTTATTTTATATACATTAATTGATACTTTTTTTTTTGCCAATTTTTAAAATAAAAACTATAGAATCATTTTTTTATTATTAGAATATAATGTGTATCAAATTTGATCAAATTTAAAAATCGTTTGTCCATCAATTAAAATTTTAATGTTTTTACTATAGATAGACAAATATTTTTTTAAATTGAATCAAAATATTATTCATCACGTACAGATGACAGAGGGCGCGTTATACTATTAAGAGACATTAATTTATGCCGTCCTTGGAAAATTTTAGATGATGCACGGTGAAATTACCGACGTTGAAGCAAGTACGTATCCCCCAAAGTAACTCAATTTTTTAGTTTTGATATGTACCATCTGATCATAAATCCGGCCCGTGGTGAAAAGCCCAGGGGCATTTTAATATTTGTGTTAGACTATTTAAACAGCTTGGATGGTCCGGAACAAAACTAAAAAAATGGGTTACTTTAGAGGATTATAATTCCATGGAAGCGCGGCATAGCATGTCGGAACTAGAAGTTTTGAAGGTCCCTCCATTTTTGGATTTTGAAAGATCTTTAATGACATGTATCTTAACAAAACATAAAGGGGGAATTTAATGTATATCCCTCAGAAGTTTCAATATTACGTATTTATTCCTCCAAAATCAATAATTACATATTTATCCTTAAAAATTATAAAAACATACATATTTGTCCAATCTAACTCTATTATATACTAGTACTGGCATGGTTATATACTGGTGCTAGTAAGATTTAATACTATTTTCTAACACACTAATTTTAGAAGGGAAAATAGAAGAATAATAAAATGAGAATACATAGAAAATTAATATTAAATATAATTGATTCGACAAATATGTGATTTTTTATTATTTTAAAAATAAATCTGTAATTATTAATTTTAGAAAAATAAATACGTAATATTAAAATTTTTGAGAGATATACATGAAATTCCCCCAAACATAACTGTCGAGGAGGTATCTTCCTTTCCCTTCTATCAGCATTTGAAAATTTCCAATCGGCACACCTCTCTCGATCGCTGTCGGTGGGGCAGCCATATAACACTTTTTGGCACATAAAACAATACACGTAGGAACCCAGTCATTGTATTTGCTCGCAACCGCAAATTTCATTTCACGCCGGTCCCCTCTCCTTTCTCTCTCTCTTTCCTGAGTTTTGCCACGTCGTACAATTTTGAAAGCCACGAGTGACGAAATGAGGAATATTCTATATCAGCTAGACCCGTTCCACTATTGTCATGTGATCATTTGAAACCGTCGTCAGCATCTCCATTTATTTTCATTTTTGTTTTCTATTCCTTGGTTGGTTACTGTATATCCAGGTCCCAGGAACATTTGAAGCATATTCGTTTTACACGACCACACAAGGGTAAATATATTGACAGATCAGTTTTTTCTTCATACAGCGCACAAGCCATATGAAGTACTGTTTTAGATCTGTTGCGCGCGCTGCACGAAGTAAAAACTGCTCCGTTATATATTTACCCCAGCTTAATTACCAATTAGGAATCTAGTTTCTACGCCGTGACCTTGAACAAGTAATATAAAATTCAAACAAGAATGTTAAATTATTAATGCAAATTAAGTTCAAACTATATATGCTTTGGCAGGCATGAAGGACAAAAGAGGGTTCAAATTCAAAACTCTCTGCCAGCAGCCAGCTGGTTTTATTTATTACCGGAAAAGTTCAAGGTCTATGTGCATAGAAGACCATGACCATCCATTTTCAATCTCCCAAAAGATAAAATTCTTATCCATTTAACTAAATCTTATGCTTAGGGGACATTTGTCCTCTTAAATATCTTTCTCGTACTACCCTACCGATTACCGAATGCTACACCTCGTCGGCCTGAACTTATTGGCACACTTACAGCAGCTTAATTGTAAGCTGTAATCACCTAATATAGAAACATTATCTATACTTATAATAGTGCTAACAAGTAACTCATGAAGAGTCCAAATTCAAGCACAATTTTGCTGCTTCTCTTTAGTACTTATCTCACTGTTCCAGTAATAAGTCAGGATATTTTCAGAGACGCCTAAGAACCAATTTTTAGTCTAATGGCAAAGGCACATGATCTCTATGTGAGAGGTCATGAGTTCGAAACTTAGATAGGAGAAATCATTTGTTATAATAACAAGGGTATTAAATAGTTAGATGGCTTGACCTCCAACTTTACTCAAAAAAATCATCAGAGACACCTTAACAGGTCTTAACAGCGTCGGATATAATTTAACATAATTGAATTGAATGTCACATAAAGCACGATTTCAGCAAATCTACAATCGTCACAAACGCTTAAGATTGACACACTCCGGTATTTTGGCCGTAACTCTTTCATACAAGCTCATATCAAGGTGATTCAAAGTTTTGTGAAAAACTTGCGCTATAACTTTTATTTTTTGTGTTTGTCCGAAATTAGAACAAACTGTGGTCAAAATCAAGAGCGGAGTCAGATTTTCGAACTATGAGGGGATCAAACACACAATGGGGTTAAGCAGAGAATTGGAGTCAATTTATACTACCCACAGCATTTTACTATAAATTAATTATATAAAAAAAATCATGCATAATACAAACAATTTGAAAAAAAAAAAAAGAGGAACAATTAACCTCCATTCAACCTATATAAATCCTCGTCAGATCAAAATGACGTGATAAGGATATGACACTGCTTGAAGATTTTCGTCATTAATTAGTTAAGTGTGAATTATATGTGTTAGAGTCAAAATAGAGTGTGTATTTTGTTGTTTCAGATTTTATTCCATGAGTTTTTAAGAAGTTCTCTTGAAAGTCTCTAGGAGATTATTTAAAAGTATTTGAGAGTTTTTGAGAGTAGAAAACGTCGACATGAAGATTTTTGTCACTAATTAGTTAGGTGTGAGTTTATGTGTGTCATTAATTGGGTCAAAATAGAGTATGTATTTTGTTGTTTCAAATTATATTTTGTGAGTTTCTAAAAATGTATCTTGAGAGTCTCTAGAAGGTTAGTTAGAAGGTATTTGAGAGTTTTTGGGAGTAGCAAATGTCGACATGCTTGAAGATTTTTGCTACTAATTAGTTAGGTGTGAGTTTATGTGTGTCATTTATAGAGTCAAAACAGAGTATGTATTTTGTTATTTCAAATTATATTTTGTGAGTTTCTATGTAGGTTTCTTGAGAGTCTCTAGGAGGTTATTAAGAAGTATTTGAGTCTTTGGGAGTAAAAAAAAAATAAGAGTAAACATGCTTGAAGATTTTTGTCATTAATTATTTACTAGTATCGTGCCCGTGCATTGCAACGGAATATTATAATTTTCAATAAAATATTAAGAAATTTTTTACTGACATTTCACCCAGAATCAAGTAAAAAAAACACAAATGCAAAAAAAAGAAGAGACAAATAATAAATAGCAGTAAAAGAATCAATAACAAATGAAAAAAATATTTCAAACATAACATGAAAAAATTCTTAAAGTATCACTGGCAGTGTTTGATGTAGTCCAACATTTTTGAAAATGAACAAAAAGTATGAAAAGTAGATTGTAATTGCTCCAATTGAAATTTTTTATAATAAAATTAGAAATGTTAAATTAATATTGTTTGTAGCTTATTTTTCGCTCAAGATCTCCCGGTAAACTATATTTTTTGTATACACTCCGGGAGCATCAATTTTCTCCTTTCGTTTCAGCATGACTTTTGTTGTACGTTGTGAAGTACTGATCCGCCAACGGCTACGATTGAAAGATGAAATTTTAGATTTAATCAAAGTCTTCCATTCACATAATTTGACTTCTTTTGATTAAATACATCTAAATAATATGTAGAAGTCTAACTTTAACTAAAAACATACTCGCCACATGTACCGCCACATGATTTTAAAATTAAATGTTATTAGCATGATTTTATAGTGCACATATCATGTCAATGAGAAATGATGAGAATTGATGCTTGTGTACGTGTGATTTGAAAGGAGCTAAAACTATATAGGTCCCTTATATATGCCCATTCTATTAATCAGTAGATGAGAAACAAGGAAGAATGAATTAAATAGAAACATGATATATTGCTATGTTTTGCCGCCGCTTCATTTGTGCCTGCCACGTAATTTAAATCCAAGTAAATCTCCTCACTTAAATATCCATATTATAATATTGTATAAAATGGAAGGAGATCATGATTCGTTTAATTAGTCTATTTAATTGAATTGAGAGAGATAAGGAATAAAAGAAATAAGGAAACATAATTATATTGCTAAATTTTAGAATTTGTTTAATTTTAATTGTAATGTATCGTGTGGCGGTATGTGTGGCGATTGTGTTTTTAGTTAAATTTAGACTTCTACATATTATTCAGATATATTTAATCAGATGAAGACATATTATGTGATTGGAGGGCTTCGATTAAATCTAAAATGTCATCTTTCAATCGTAGCTGTTGGCGGATCGGACACTCAACGTGCTTAATAATAGAATAGAGATGTGTGAGTTTATGTGTGTCATTAATTGGGTCAAAATTGAGTGTGTATTTTTTTTTTAAATTATATTTTGTGAGTTTCTAGGAAAGTCTCTTGAGAGTCTCTATGATATTATTAAGAAGGTCCTTGAGAGTCTTTGAAAGTAGAAAAAATAGATATGCTTGAAGATTGTTGTCATTAATTAGTTAGGTGTGAATTTATATTTGTCATTAATAGAGTCAAAATAGAGTATGTATTTTGTTGTTTCAGATTATATTTTGTGAGTTTCTAGGATAATCTTTTTAGAGTCTCTAGAAAGTTATTTAGAAAGTCTTTGAGAGTCTTTGAGAGTAGAAAAAGTAGAGTATGTGTTTTGTTAGTTTTTAGAAAGATCTTCTGAGAGTTTAGTTAGTTATTAAAGTCTCTAAATGTCTTTTGAGGGTAGAAAAAATAGTTAAAATAACATTATATGTTTATGTGATGTTTTGATGAAAAAATAAGGCTATATAAGCAGTCAAAATTAGACTATTAGCTAGACTTTAAAATATTATGAATTTTATCTATTGTATTTATCTATTCTTCATCCTTTGTGAGTTGAGATTATTTCTCTATAATAAGTGATTATTAGTTAAACTTGCTTGAATGGTGTCGCCTAACAATATCAAGCTCTCACATTTTGTACATTTGACAAAATTGATCAATCTTACTTTTTTTTTTCTAATCACTAGATCATGATGTAATATGTTAAAAAAAAAAGCACATGAAAAAAATTTAAGTTTTGTTTCACACATATCTTACAAAAATAAAAAGCAATTGTTCATTACTGGTGACGTAATTAAAGCAGGGTGAGTGGCAATTGACCCACTGAATTCTCAAAATACCTTTAAATTATACGAATTTTTTTTTTCGCTCACAACATTCTTAACATGTTTTTCTTAATTGACACCATTATTTTAACTTTTTTTTTAACTCTGCCACTGATAATTATATTGAAGATCTACGACAACTAAAAAATTAACTAATTAAATTGTTAATAAATATGAAATTTATACATATTTTTTTTATTAATTGATTAGCTGTTACATAACTATAGCTATCAACTTAGAAAAATATTTGTTCGTGTTAGATCTTCAACTCATTTGTTATTTGTTGGTGTTACATATTGTTTCTTCTTTGTTTTTCAACTTTGCCTTTATAACACAAGATTGCGCTTAAGAACTAGCATTTGATCTAGTGACTAAGACACATGGTCTTTATATGAGAGATCATGAGTTCGAAATCAAAATAGAGAAAATATTTTGTTATAATAACAAAGATATTAAACAGTTTGGTATCTTAACCTCCAACTTTACTAAAAAAAAAAACACATACTTGCGCTTGGGTTTGCAAGCTTGTGTTTTTTTCCTAAGACAAAAATGGATATGAAACTTTCGAACTGTAAACATCCAGAAGTTCTTAATTGTGTTTATTTCCTAAGATAAAATCACATTATATCTTCCGCATCATGCATAACTCAACAGTCAACAATCAATACCAAAAAATAGAAAATAAAAACTATGAAGACCATGTCAATTGAGTATTGAGTATTGACCAATCGGATGACCCGTCTCACGTTGTTCTGGTCTAAGACTAAGCGTCTAAGCCTACCCCAATAGATTGATTGATTGACACGTGGGTCCCGCAATCCAACACCTGCCCCAATAGGCGACCGTTACACGTTATTAGTTATCACCAAGGCATTCTAACCGAGTTATTACCAAGGGAGTAATAAAATTAGGAAATTATTAAAATAGCATTTGACATGTGTACGTACCGGATTGATTAGATCGTTCAAAGAAATCCCAACTATTTCCAGGAAGGCAGCATTTCGTCGACCTTTCCATTGGAAGGGCCCCACCTTCGCTTTTGTCCATTCCCAACAATTCTCAGTTTCGCACTTATCAATTTCCTGCTGCATCCAGCTCAAATTTAATGCTTGGTTTGCACCTGAAAACATAAAAAATTTATCATGCAAAACAATTTCAAAATTCACTCTCCTCTTCTCTTCTCGTCCTGATAAACACTTTTCAAGTTTTATTCTTCTTAAGAGATGTAGAACTTCATAATTAACTTTAGCATATGACGGTGAATTAAATAAACTAATAATTATTAAATAAAGAAGTCATGTATGTGGAAAAATCAATTGAATCTAAAGAAAATAATGATACCAATAAAATATTAACTTAATAACATTAACAATAGTTTTCAAAAATAAATTAAAAATTATTAAAATATAACAAAATGCATATATTTGGCTAGTATTACCGATTAATCATGTACAAAATTTCGTATAATTTAAGAATTTATATCCAAAAAAATAAATGACTATGTTATTTTCTCATTCATTAAATGATAGACCAGTTCCTTGGATTTGGTTCTTAAAAACACCATTTTGGTGCCCTGTTTCTATAAATATACAACCCCTGCCCTCATTAAAATCCTCCAAGTCCTGCTATTAATCTCCTCCTCACTTTTTGTCTTCTCCATCTTCCCTGTTATTTTTACCTTCTTGCCTCCTAGAGCCTAATCCACAATCCATAAACCATAACCTATAAAATCCATAAGTGCCACTAAAAATGGCGCTAACGCTCTCATTCATCTCAACAACTCTCAAGCCCTCTCACAAACCCGCAATTTCCGACGAGCCACCATCCTTCGTCTCATTTGTTTCCCCCCACAAACCCTTATTCATAGCCCCATCGTGCCGCCTCAAAGCGGTACATGCTTCAGCCAACGACCTCAGTCCGGTATCTGCCGAACGGTTGCATCCCGAAATAAAACCAGTAGGAGCTGCACATAACGGATCGGCCCGTGTGCCGGTCTACGTTATGCTCCCTCTTGACACGATATATAAAGGAAACGACGGGAAGGGGGCCGTCAATCGGGCTCGTGCACTGAATGCGAGTATGATGGCCCTTCGAAGCGCAGGGGTTGAGGGGGTAATGGCAGATGTGTGGTGGGGATTGGTCGAGAGAGATGGGCCGATGAAGTATGACTGGGAAGGCTATGCTGAGTTGGTACGCATGGCGGAACGCAACGGGCTCAAGATGCAGATGGTCATGTCCTTCCACCAGTGCGGCGGCAACGTCGGTGATTCCTGCAGGTACAAATTGGGGATCTTTTGCTATTTTCTTATTTAATTTATATTTTTTATTTCTTAGGCTGTTTTTTTGTAACGGAAGAATGCTTTCTCCTGCCTTTAGGGTAGAATTTCAGTTTCCACCGAAAGGTTTGGCCATTTTCCGTAATAGCCCTCCGAAAGATACCTTGTTTCAAGGGCTTAATTACATGATAATTGTTCCCTCCTTTGGCCTTTCCCATGTTTGATGCCATTCTTTAAGAAAACATTATTTTACTAAGTCAGGGATCCGAGGTTTCTTAGGTAGTAGCTCTGTTCCTCTCCAATTGTATGGAAATCTTTGTAAGGTCTGATGCAAATTCGGGCCATCTATTTCATATCGCACAACCAATGGA
Organism: Carex arenaria; assembly: GCA_964058825.1. Lineage (NCBI taxonomy): Eukaryota > Viridiplantae > Streptophyta > Magnoliopsida > Poales > Cyperaceae > Carex > Carex arenaria. Next base: position 1,067,264 of record CAXKVW010001708.1, read on the forward strand.
TAGAGTTCCCATCTATCCGAATATAAAGATAGAAAAACATTTGGAATTGAAACTGATGCAGATCATCTAATTTGAAAAAAAAAAAAAAATCGTTCAAAATTGTCCAAGGACTGTCAATTAAACCGAATTAATCAAAAGAAGGGAATTTAGAAGTGTCTAAAATTTGAAGTCACCATCTCATGAAGTTCAAATACCAGAAAGCCCTTCATGAAAAATTAGATGCCCATTAGTTAAAACTTAAAAGAGAGAATCATTAGATGTCTATTTATTGTTATAGCAAGTTCTGTTTGGCAAAGCTAAAAATATTATATTTGACATAATAAATTTTCCCCTTTCAGCATTCCACTGCCACCATGGGTACAAGAGGAGATGAGCAGGGATCCTGACATCGTATACACCGACCGCTCCGGACGCAGAAACCCAGAATACATCTCTCTGGGTTGTGACGAATTGCCTGTTCTTCATGGTAGAACCCCGATCCAAGTTTACTCTGACTACATGCGCAGTTTCAGGGACCGCTTCAGCGAATACTTGGGTAACACTATTGTGGTAAGTACAACAGTTTCAGTCAAGTGATACCAGGACAAACTGCCTTGCACCAGTAATTGATATTTGTTTGGATTTGAATCTGAAATGCTTTCCTGGAACTTTATTGCAGGAAATTCAAGTTGGTTTGGGACCATGTGGAGAGTTAAGGTATCCTTCGTACCCAGAAAGCAACGGAACTTGGAGGTTTCCTGGTATCGGCGAATTTCAGTGTTACGATAAGGTACCACCAATATTTAATATTTTCTGTATATAGATCTGGAGAAGGTACTTAAGGCAATTATGGGTATTGATGGCAGTAGTACATGCATGGGGAAGTTAGTTTCTTCAAGTGAGTACTGTTGTACCTATGGTACCAGTACATTGATGCTTATGTTACTGGGTTTTATGGGTGATTCAGAACCTCTGTCTTGGAATTAAGCTGCAGTAGGCCTCTGTAACTAAAATAAATGCATCATTTGGTTTTTGGTATAGATTGACATATATCATGTTGACAATGAATCAAAATTAGATTTAGTGATAGTATCTTAAGATTTTACATGGTTTTATCATTCAAGATTAACAATATATAATATTTTTATGCAATTTTCAGTATATGAAGCCCTCTTTACAAGCCTCTGCAATTGCTGCTGGACAGAGTGAATGGGGAAAAGGCGGCCCCCATGATGCTGGCCAATACAATCAATTCCCTGAAGAAACCGGCTTCTTTAAAAGAGAAGGTACATGGAATACCGACTATGGAAAATTCTTCCTCAGTTGGTATTCCGACAAGCTCTTGCAACATGGGGACCGCATCCTCAAATCAGCCGACTCAATATTCAGCAGTACCGGAGCCAAGCTATCAGCAAAGGTGGCCGGTATCCACTGGCACTACCGTTCTCGATCCCATGCAGCGGAGCTCACTGCTGGGTACTACAACACCAGGTACCGGGATGGCTACGTACCAATTGCCAAGATGCTCGCAGAACGAGGAGTCGTCATGAATTTCACTTGCATGGAAATGAAAGACGAGCAACAACCTGGCCATGCTGGTTGTGCACCTGAGTTGCTGGTACAACAAGTTAAGAGCGCTGTCAGTTCAGCAGGTATAGAGCTGGCAGGAGAGAATGCCCTCGAGCGGTATGATGAGGCAGCATTTGCGCAAGTCATGGCAACCAGTAGAAGCGAGACTGGTACGGGACTGAGTGCCTTCACGTACCTGAGGCTGAACAAAAATTTGTTGGAGGAAGCCAACTGGAGACAATTTGTTTCTTTTGTGAAGGCGATGGGGGATGGAGGAAGAAAAAATACTCTGCCTAGGTGCGACTCAAGTCAATCAGATTTGTATGTTGGTTTTATGATGAAAGGGGAGGGGAAGCCAGAGGCCGAAGCCGCCGCAGCCGTGTAAAGATCCAGATATGTACAGGTGGTGTACTGGTGTATATATATATATATATATATATAGCTAGCCGTAAATTATCTAGTAGAGGTGAGACACACAGGCAACATTGTTGTATTGCACAGGTGCTTATATTTTATCTGGCTGGCTGTAAGTGATCCTGCAGCTTCGCCGGTGAGATATCTGCTGTTTGATTCCCAAACTATTTTTGTGGGGATTTGAGATTTTCACCTTGCAATGGTCTGATCCTAGCTACACAAAACAGGGATGGTGATTACCATGACTTTCTATTGACAAAAAAAAAAAGGAGAGAGAGACAAAGGCAGAGACGGAGGAGCAAGCAAGAAAGAGAGAGAGAGATGTGTGCAACTCATATTTTTTTTAATCGAGAGCAGTTTTAAGCTCATATGATATGAATATGGAAAAAAATTCTGTTTATCCTATAACACTTGTATATTTTCTATTTTTTTCTCTTTTTTTTCCTTGTAATAACACGCTTATTTTGTTGCTGTGCATGACTATATTCGAATTCGATCGTTTTACCTCTACAGCTTCTTCTATTCCTCGCCTTGAATTTAATAGGGGGAATTTCACGTACACCCCTCAAAAATTTCAAAATTACATATTTCCTCCTCTAAATTTTGAAATTACGTATTTCTTCCTCTAATCTTCAAAAACTCACATATTTATCTATTTTATTATATTTTATATTAAAATACATTTTAAATTCATAAAATACCTATTTTATCATTTTATTAAAAACAAAAAACATTCATCTCACTTCAATTTTAATCTGAAAGATTCCTCTACTTTATTTTCGGTTGAACTTGCAACTCCTATTACTATGTTTTTGTGTGCATGATACTCAGCTAGATATGCTGTGATATATTTTGGCCATTGTACTAAGTTAACTAGTTTCAGTAAATGAAACGGGCCTATACCTCTTTTTTAAAAATAAAAAAAAAAGATCTGTGTGCTAGGTTAGCACGAATCTTGAAGCGAACACACACAAATATTGAAGCAACATGCACAGATCTTAATGTGATGCACGCAGACCAAATTGCTTTAAAATATGTGCGCACTAGATCAGCACCAATCTTGAAGCGAATAAGCACAGATCTTATTGCGATGCGTGCAGATCGGATGATAGAGGAACCCTTCAAATTCAAATTTGAGTTCGATGGGGCATTTTATACTTTTAATGAAGGGTAAAATGGATATTTTATAAATTTAGAATGAGTTTTATTACAAAAGACAATAAAATGGGTAAATATGTCAGTTATTGAAGTTTAGAGGGGGGAATATGTAATTTTAAAATTTAGAGAGGAAAATACGTCATTTTGAAGTTTTTTAGGGGTATACATAAAATTCCACCAATTTAATATGATTATAAATCTGCTTAATTACCAAATACCATCGATTGATTCAAGGCCTTCTCTTCCCTGTCTGGACTCTGGAGAAAGTAAAAGCCCAATGTTGTTATCAAATTACATGCTTCTGCTTGGCAAATCTAGTGGTAGTGGATATTGTGGAGGCCCGAATGAGGAGAAAAAAACCCCGACCCGTTTCCTCCCGGTAACGGTCTGAGTCTGACCTCAAGGCTCAAGAGTCCACTAAGAGCAGAGAGAGCTTCCCACTGGACGGCGCCACCAACCCATGCCGAACCACTCCGATGCTCTCCTCTTCCCTCCGCCGTGCCACCGCCACATCCATTCCTTCCCTTAGCTCCTCTTCATTCAGTCCTGATTTTACCTTTCTCATTTCTTGTCTCCCAGTTTCCCTCCGACACAAGACCCTCATTTCCCTCCCTTACCTCGTAAAGACCTCGCCTCCATCTCTCCAGTCCCTTGACTCCCTCCATTCCCTCCTCGTCCCCTTCTCCCTCGATTGCCCTCTCCAGTCGCTTTCCTCCTCCTGTACTGCTGCCTTCTGCCTCTCCCGTGCGTCTCTTTCCCTTCGCCCCCTGGCACAGTCCCTCCTTGCCTCCCTTTTCCTTCGCACCAATCCCTCCAGTTCCTTCTCGTCCATTATTTTCCAGTGGGCCGATCAGTACTGCTCGCTCGATATGAAGATCAGGTACTACGCACTTGACTTCCTGTTGCGGGCTTTCCTTGTTTCTGGAATGGCCTCTGAAGCCTTAGCTGTAGTATGTCGGATTAGGAGCATTCATTGTACACCGAGTCTCACAGCTCTATCTATTTTGCTGAGGTTGCTGTACCAGAAGGGTGATATGGGTAATGCATGGAAGGTGTTTGTTGAAATGCTCACAAGAGGTCCATTGCCAAGTTGCCAAACTTTTAATACCGTGATTCTGGGTTTCTGTAGAAGAGGCTTTCTCAGAGTAGGTGAGGGTTTGTTGAGGGTCATGAGAAAGTTTCAACTTGAGCCTGACTCGTGTAGTTACAACATCTTGATCAAAGCGCATTGTGTATATGGGAGGTTAGATGATGCCTTTGAGATGTTTGATGCAATGCTAGAAGGTGGTTCTTTGCCCACTGTGGTGACTTACAATATATTAGTGGATAAACTGTGCCGGGAAGGGAGGATGGTAGAAGCTAGAAAGCTTTTTGATAGTATGGCAGAGGTAGGGATCAAGTACAACACAATAAGTTATAACGTTCTGTTAGATGGATATGTTAAGGCCGGTGAGGTAGAAAAGGCTAATTTGGCTTATATGGAAATGAAAAGGAATGGTTTGGTACCAGATCTTTGTACTTTGAACATTCTCTTATCAGGTCAGTACAAGTTTCGGAAGGTTCTTGTAGGAGAGAAGGAGAATATCTTGGATGAGTTAACAACACCTGATGTTGACTTGTTGATTTCTAGGTTCTGCTGGGAGGGTCGGCTAGATGAAGCCAGAGAAGTCTTGTTACAAGCAATTAAAGATGGGGTACCTGTTAGTGTTACTGGGTTTAATTCTCTTTTGTATAGTTATAGCAAAGAAGGGTTGGAGGAGGAGGCGTTCATGTTGTACCGAACCATGTTGGATATCGGTCTCAGTCCTTCTGTGTCCACTTGCAATGCTCTTATCATGGCAGTATGCAATGCTCGAATGTTAAAAGACGCACGTGAGTTGCTCGATGATATGCTGAAGAGAGGGTTTTGTGTGAACACTTCTGCTTTCACAATATATTTGGATGCATGTTTCAAGGCTGGAGATAGTATTAGTGCTATATCATGTTGGCAGGACATGGAGAGGTATGGATTGAACCCTGATTTAGTTGCATTTTCGGCCTATATCAATGGCCTTTGCAGAGCTAATTGTATGCAGGAGGCGATTATAGCTTTTAATGACATGGTGCATAGAGGACTTGTGCCGAACAATTTCACCTACAATTCCCTGATTCACGGTCTCTGCAAGACTGGTGATGTAGACCGAGCACTGCAGCTAGAGGAGAGAATGAGACAAGAACGGCTTGTACCTGATATTTATACCACCAACATATTAATCAATGGTTTTTGCCAGCATGGAAGGGTAAAATTGGCAAATAAATTACTGTCTCAAATGTATTCTTGTGGGCCCACCCCAGATGTTGTCACTTACAATACCTTCATAAATATGTATTGTGGGACTCATGATATGGCCAATGCGATAGGCTACCTCAACAAGATGCTCTCGCAAGGCTGTCTACCAGATTTATACACGTACAATATATGGATCCATAGTCTATGCACGGATCACATGATGAATAGAGCCATGAAATTGCTAGACGAGCTGGAATCTATGGGTTTCTTACCAAATTCAGTCACATACACCATTTTAGTGAATGGTCTTTGCCGTGATGTGCTCAACCGAGCAGTTATTGTGACTGCTCGATTGCTGAAAATGGCATTTGAACCGAATTCTGTTACAGTTAATGTTCTTCTCTCTCAATTTTGCAAGCTAGGGATGTATAAAAGAACCCTAACTTGGGCAAGGAAGCTTAGTGAGGCCGAGTTAGGATTTGATGATGTTACATGGAGTGTAATTAATCGGGCCCAGAGGGGGGTCCGGGATGGTAAAGACCGATCGATGAAGGATTCCGCACGGTCTCATTTTATCGAGTTTTTAATGATCATTACCTATAACTCGTTATTTAGGAGAAATCAAGTAGGAGTAGGTATTTGATCATTGATAAGCCAGGATAGGTATGGAGATGGGATGGTTTGGCAACCCAGGAATGAACAGGAAGGGTCATATTGGAGACCCAAAGCACAGCGCCGTGAAGATGTACAAATAAATGTATGAATGGTTGCCTTTTTGCATCTCCACTGAATCACACTGGATTTTACAGTATTACCTTATCACCATTTTTGCAGTACAATATGTGTGTGCTCCACAGGAGTGATGAAGTTTACGGGTTCATTTGAAGAATTTATGGGTTTCGAATGGGATTGTGTTTATTTCGGGATGTGAACTTGTCACGGTTGCTTTAATGCGAAGGGGAATTACATGGTTTTCTCAGCCGAAAGAAAAACAAAAGACAAAGATTGAGCCTACTGTTTAGTGGGCTGGCATAGAAATTTATTAAGCAGGCCATACTTGAAATTCAATTATATGATATAAATCTGAAATTTTGTTGGTGGGCCATTTTATGTTAATTAATGAATAAGCCGGTTAATTTAATTGGAAAATCTATTAAAAGCGATTGACGGATAAGCAAATTTTGCACTGAGAGATAAAGTACAGAATCAATTATTAAATTTGCTTTCGTAATTAATACATCACTAGACAGACTCGTCTATTGTAACCTGAAACGACTAAATTCGAGTTGTATGTTGTTCATTAATTAGAATCTACAAGTACTGCTTTCCGATGTTTAACACTTTAACTAATATCTTTTATGTAAGAACTGTCATCCAACTTCGATAAAAGTTGATATATTCTACTTGTGCATTTTTATGAAATATTAAGGCTATACCCAAAAGTTAGTACTAGGAGGGCTAAATTGTTTTTAACATGACTCGACTCTACATCTGTATAATACTATGCAGAGTTCAAAGGGCCAGAAGTGGCTAAGTTTCTTCTTTGGTTAAAAAAAAAATCGTAAATTTTATATGTAATTTCTATTATTCTTAATAAAAAGTTTCATAATTCGAATAGATGCGTTTGTTTAATTGAAGCAACAAATATGTCTTGTTCTAAAATATCTCTTAGAGTTGGCCTATGGTGCATTGTAACATATAGGGTCTCTTGTGCATTGGACTCTAAACCGTTGGATTTGAAGTCCTAAAAGTCGATTCAAACCGTTCAACTTGATCTCCATATTTAAACGTGCTTGGAGACCAATTCTTACATTTTTTTTTAACTATTTGCTATTTTTTATAAATCCTTGTTTTTCAGAAATTTCTGAATCATAAAAAAATAATTATTTTAAAAAATTCTAAAAAATAGCAAACAATTTCCAAAAAAATATAAAATTTGGTCTCCAAGTACGTTTTAATATGGAGATCATGTTGAAATTGAACGGTTTGGATCAATTGTTAGGACTTCGAATCCAACTGTTTAGAGTCTAATACACAAGAGGGCATCTACATTGCAATCCACTGTAGTCCAACTCTGATCTTATCTATTATTATTTTTCTACTAAATTTAACCTCCACAATAGTAAATTTATGATAAGTATAGAGGCAGAGATGATTGCAGGATCAGATCTTAACTTCCCCTTCGTACGCCAATCTTAATTTCCAACAAGGGCCCGTGGGGCGAATGTGAGAGAAAATAAAAAAAAAATGCCAGCTTTCTATTTTTATCTTTGTCGTCTCTTCTAATCCTAACAATTCATCTACCTCTCTCTAGATTTCGGAGAAAGATTTCACTTTAATAATCGACTTCTCCCTTATTCGTCAATTTTTAGTTACTTGCCAACCCAACTCTGGTAAGTTTACTAGTTATAAATGGAGGTATGTTCGAGTTTTTTTTTTTTTTTTTGGCTGAAATTAATAATAAAAGAAAAAAAAACTCGCTATAGCCATGACCAACGTAGCATTTGATTTTTGTAAACCTTCTCTTAGCTCTATACATGTATCTGCACCTTGTATTCTGGAAAGAAAAAAAAAATACACAAAGAAACAAGAGGTAATTGCCTCATCATATTTCAATTAGGTCATGTTTAATTGCTACTTAAATTTAAGAATTAAGAGGATTAAATTGTCACTTTATCTTACTCTTCATGTTTTACATCTTAGCAACTTAGGTCCTGATTTAAATTACTTCACTTGAATACATAAGATGTCAAAAAAATACTATTTGTATATGATAATGAATCCTGCAAAAAAAAAAAGTGTATAACAATTTAATTCGTTTAATTTATTCAGTCATTACTCCATCTTACTTCTCATATTTTACTTAAGAGTTAATTTCTCATGCATCCTTCAAGATTTCTTTAATTTTCTATTTACCTTCGTGCTCTTGGTTATATCTAACATATCCCTCAACTCTATTTTTTTTTTTTATATTTACCTTTAAAGTTAATAACCCACAACAAAATATTGTCTAATATTTTTTTTCCTTCATACCCTTACTCTTTCCTAATCTAAATTCTCCAAGGGTAACCCATAAAATACACTGAAATCCCATTCTGTCCCTGTCTAACACAGAGAAGGTATGGTTTCCTTATTAGTGGTTAAGGGATTTTTTTTTAAAATAGCATCAAATTTAACTATTTCAATGAAACAAACATGTTGAATTTGATTGTCGTGAAAAACAGCTCCACCGATCCACAGGAGGCATAATTTTTTTTTGCTTCATCATACTTACCATCTGAATAGTAAACTATGATCGGTGGAGCTATTTTTTTATAAAAACCAAATCCAGTATGCTTGATTTGTTGAAATATTTAAATTTGATTCTATTTATAAAAAAATCTTGTTTTAATATCACATGATATTATTTTGGGGTGTGGTTTTTGTTCATTTCATTGTAAGAAAGAAACACAATTCAAATGAAGGTATTATTAAGTTTCTGTAAGATATGGAACTACAAAAGAGGGTCTGCAAAGTGGAAATTCTGATATCCAGAATTAGATATGGAACACGTCGATCCCTATTTTTTTGGAATATACCGCTTAAAATTGTCTTCTTGTATTATTTTTTCTTCGTGCTTTTCTCATAACTTTTATTTCCGTTAATGAGTTGTAATAAGTTATTATAACTGTTAGTACTGATAAGTATAAAATGCTGTTTATTAATTTATAATTATGTTGTTAATTACTGGAATTCTAGTTCTTTCATTCATAAATTAGATCTAATATTTTTTTCATAATAAGTTTGTTGGTTACAAACATATATCATATTATCAAAACATTAGTCATTAATTATGTAATAGTGTTATATTTTTTTATCAGAATATATATGTATATACAATTTAATAAATCATTGGTATTATATGCAATTTAATAAATCAATTTAAGAACATAGAGTACATTTGTTGTGGTTTAGGGATGTAAATGGTCGGATACGGATAGTTAAAAATCTTATCGTATTCTTATTCGTTTTAATTTTTGGATACATATACGGATTGAATGATTTAAGTAATTATTCAGATTCGAATCCAAACGAAATCATAAAATATCCGATCCGTTTACACCCCTACATTTTATACATACAATTAGAACCCGAGAAATAATTAATCATGCCGGATGTGCTTGTTACATTGAAATTAAACAGTTGTTATAAGCAAATTTTCTAATACCAGAGGATAGATTATTTGTTAATACCGATTGATACCAGAGTAACTAATTAGAATGTAAAGAAAAAATAATTAATTATAAGCAAATTTTCAGTGTAACTATAGAGAAAGGCGGAAATCATCAGCGAGTGGGAAATTACTTACTTGAAAGGAGAGGAAGGGTGCTAGGCTAGAGAGCTCTAATTAATCAGCATCTTTTGGTGGTCAAAAACTCTAGTTCATTTGACCTCCTGATTGTAGCTAGATTGACTGGCGCACCACATCTAAATTGATTTCATATAGTATGCAGGTTTAGTCCTATTTGACATAGATTTACTCCTCACATAACGTCAATTTCACCCTGGTAGCTGTGGTAACTACTCTGGTAGCAATATGTTTGCACCCTTGATTGAACTATCCCATCATCGCTTGTAGAGTTCGAAGGAGAGTTTTTAAACCATAAATAAAAAAAATATTGTTATGAAAACAACATGATTTGCAAAAAACTTTCAAAAACCACAAGAACCGAGAGTAAAATTCGGTCCCCTTTCCCAGAACCGAATTTTACTCTCGGTCCCCATAAAAATTATAAAGCTTGCCACACCTAATCACATTTATGTTTGTGCGACGGATGGTGTTGCAAATCACCCCAAACCTAATCAATTTTTTTGAAAATATATTTCATCCTTTTGTCCTTACACAATTTATAAACATTTGACGCAATATGTTGAGAACATAAACGATGAACTGCTTCACCATTTTGCTCACACCACCCTAAATCAGGTCGATCAAACACTGAACGTCAAATCGTTTAATTCGGTTTTGGGGTGATTTGCAACACCATCCGTCGCACAAACATAAATGTGATTAGGTGTAGCAAGCTTTTAAAAAATTGATAATTTTTATGGGGACCGAGGGTAAAATTCGGTTCTGGGAAAGGGGACCGAATTTTACTCTCGGTTCTTGTGGGTTTTGAAATTTTTTTGCAAATCATGTTGTTTTCGTAACAATATTTTTTTTAATTATGGTATATAAAAAAAACTCTTCGAAGGAAGGACTATGATAACTTTTATCCATCATTCAATAGCATCGAAAGTGACGTAAATCCGTGCAGTCTTGTGAGTGCTATGCAAAGCATTACCTTCAAAGTGAACACTGTAATGCTCTACTTTATTGAGGAGAATGTTGAAAAGTTCTAAGCATCAGGTTGACTAAAGCCACCATTCCTGGCTGAAACCTTCTCTGGTAAGGAAATAACTGAAAAAGGTCTTATCAACCGGTGAGTACAAAGGTAAGTTGAATAACCTGATCCACTCCCGGCACACCTCGGATTTCCACTCCGCTAGCTTCTTTTCGAACTCTCTAACAAAAAGTTCGTATTCCTAACGAGAGGCAGATAACTGCCTGACATGAGGCACGAACTTCAGTGATACAGTTGCGGAGGTTTGTCTACAAACACCGTAAACAGTGCAGAAATGAGAAGATTTAGTTTCGAAGAAGATGAAGATTCGTTCCTGGGTATTTTCACTTTTAAGCGGGTAGCTTAACAAAGACTGTGTAGTCTCCGTATAGCTCTTTGTCATCTTTGGAACCCAGAACACTTGGGTCATGCTCAGTGGAGTGTGACAACGGCTCGGAACACAGTTTCTAACTCCAAACTTGTGATCTCGGACTTCGGCCATGGGCGTTAGCGTTGGCTGCTCATTGGTCTGCCAAGCAGTGTGACAATCAATTATAATTGATATAAAAAATGGAAAAATGAAGATAAAACCAATTAATTATTAACCAATTCAAAACTTTCTTAAATGACATTTTAAAAATGAAAGAACCAATCAGAAAATTGAATACTTAACAATCAAATAAGAGGGTTTAGAAAAGTTTAGGAATGAAAAAAAGTACCAATCAGAAACAAATATATCCGCTGGAGAAAAGATTAAATTAGTTTTTGTGGATTAATTTTTTCTAGATTTCTCAATATTCTATAGAGTAAATCTAAAAATTATTAAAATAGTAAGAAAATCTAAGAAAAGTTGAGCATGCATTACTCATAAAGCTGAGAAGAATATACTAAAAATAGACTTGCTAAAAAATGTAAAATTGAACATATATAAATTCACAAAGCTAGAATCATTATGTATTATTTTTTTTGACAATCAATAAATTTACAAGAATCTTATCTTGAAAATTATTTTTTTTAACAATCAGAACGTAACACTAATCATACAGTCATACTGTTATTATTTATTTTGACAATCATTGTTATCTCTTCACTTGATAACAGAATCGTGCCCGTGCTCATATAAAATGAGATGATCAAATATTTTTTTATTCTCTTTCCTTAAAAAGTTTGATATTAGATTATATGCATTGAAGTTTGATAATATTTTTTTTTCTATTCCTTATTTCGGTGGGATTATATGTGTTGAAAGAGAGAAAAAATAACTTTTTTATTGCAGCATCGGCTTTTAAGTATAATGGTGCTGCAATTTAAGTGTATTCAATTTTAATTCTAACTAAATTGTATGCAGTTTGTGTGACAAGTGCATGTTTAAATAAAATTAAGCTTTTATATGTAAAAAATCTTAAAAAGATATATTGAATCAAATAAAGACAGACTATTTAATTAGAGAGTTGATATTTAATTTAAAATTTTATATTTTAATCACAGTCATTAATTACATATCAAAATTTGTAAAAAATCTTAAAAAGTATTGTTTTGATGGAAAAATATGTTATTTTTATTTATTTTTTGTCTACGGGCCAATTTGTCAAAATATGTGTGCGTGAGTGCGTTTGTTATTTTTATGTTCTGACTTCCGACGGGGATTTTGGATGTATACATGTAAATAGCGACAACTAACCTAACAAAGAAATGTGTCAGGAAGTTAACAAACAAACGTGTCAAAAAGTTTGCATGTTTATAAAAAGTTAATGCTTTGCCCATTTGCCAACATTTAGAGATGCATGATCTCCTTTTTATTTGCTTTTCCCTGCTGACGCGAGGCGTAAACAGATGGATTTCGGAAGGATAATGTCTCGTGTATATATATATATCTGTTTTCCTTTTTGTATTATGGATACAACTAGACACGGATATGAATATATATGTAATAGAATATTGTCAAATAAGATTCAAATGCAAATATAATTTGATAAAAAAAAGAACATAATTGTTATATGATTCACAGGGTGTAACGTAAAAATATTATATGCACATTTACATTTGAATGCACTCTAGAATAGCTAGAATAACTACTATTTAGAATAGTAGAATAGTAGATAAGAATAGTGAAAAAATAGTGATTTTCATAATAGCGTGAAAATAGTGCTATTCGGAATAGTAAAAATGTTGTTTGGATTGTACATTTGGAACAATGAATAGCCGTAACTGATAAATAATAGTGTTAACAATGTGCTTATTGAGAAAAAAGATAAGCAAGTGGGGTCTCAAATGAATTGTCACGATGTAGAGATAAAATAAGTGGTGTCAATTTAATCAGAACTGTGTTGATGATAATAATTTTTTTTTCTCTATTCACACTTTTGAATAATAGTTATTCCAACATTTCCAATGAATAGAGAATAACAGCTATTCTCGCTATTCCGAATAGCAAAAATGTCGTTTGGATGCACATTGCTATTCCGAATATCAGCTATTCTTACACCATCTAAACATATTACATGTCGAGTTTTAATGCGCTAAATAAATATCATAGGTGAACTAGCATTTAGTCTAGTGGCAAAAACACATGCTATCTATATAGGAGGTCATGTGTTTGAAACTCAAATAGAAAAATAAAAAATCATTTGTTGTAATAATAAGGGTATTAAATAGTTGGGTGGCTTGACCTCTAACTTTACTAAAAAAAATAATAATAAAGATCAGATGTATTGATTAATAAAAATTGGTAGCTGATTATTGTCATATTATTAATATAAAATGTATCACCAATTTATAAAATTTTAATATAAAATGAATGGGAATTGGTCTAACGAAAAGCAAAATTGGCCTAAAGTTTTTAAATTTGCTTGGGAATGAAATTCACATCAGCTCTAAAAGTCTCATAACTGGAACAAATTTATAAATTTTCAAAAATTAGATTCGGTTAGTTATCCGTATTTATATCTTCCTTCGAATTGATAATTATGTTTTTGTATGTATTTATTTATATCCGACTACAAGTGGGGTTATAATACTTTGCAGAGAATGAATTGATCCATACTATGAATCTATATTTCTGATTTTAAAGTTCAAACAGTCAATCACCGTTCAATATATTCTCCATGTAAAAGTGTACTTAAAGATCAAATTTTTCATTTTAGAATTTCTTTACTATTTCTTTAAATGGGTATACTAGAAAATGAGCCAAAAAGTTCTTCTTTATTAATTGACCCCTTGGGTATATATAGGCCTTACATCATTCATTATAGTCCCTACATTCAATCCATATTCCTATTTCACAAATAGGTCCCTAAACTTATAACAAATACCAACACTCCCCCTCAAGATGAGCCTATGGACGAAAGATATCCACTAGGTCCATCTTGTCACAAAACCTTGACAAATCTAACGAACTAAGACCTTTAGAGACAGTCCGCTACTTGCTCACCAGTAGCTACATATCCCAACTCAAGTAGTCCGCTATCCAATTTCTCCTTGATGAAGAACCTGTCTATCTCCACGTGTTTGGTCCGATCATGCTGCACAGGATTATTGGCAATGCTAATGGCCGACTTGCTGTCGCACCATAGCTTCATTTTGCCCCCTTGGTCCATCTTGAGCTCCACCAATAAAGCTCTCAGCCACAACAATTCCGCTACACCCAATGCCATGGCCCTGTACTCTGCCTCGACTGTGGACCTAGCAACCACCGACTGCTTCTTGCTTTTCCAGGAAACCAAATTTCCTCCCACAAACATGCAATACCCAGACGTGGACTTTCTATCATCGGCACAACTAGCCCAGTCTGAATCACAATAGCCTTCAATGTTCAAATGCCCGTTCTTCCTGAAGATCAAACCCTTCCCTGGTGCATTCTTCAGGAACCTCAAGATCTGGTACACGGCATTCATGTGACCCTCCCTAGGGTCATGCATGTAGCGACTCACCACACTCACCGCAAAACAAATGTCGGGGCGGGTGTGACTCAAATAGATCAAGCGACCCACTAACCTCTGGTACCTGTCCTTGTCAACTAGCTCTCCTGCCTCAGCACTCAGCTTAGTCTTTTGATCAATGGGGGCACCCGCAGGCTTGCATCCTAGCATACCTGTCTCTGTAAGCAAATCCAGCACATACTTCCTCTGAGATAAAACTATCCCCTCTGCACCACGAGCTATCTCAATCCCAAGAAAGTATCTAAGCTGCCCCAAGTCCTTCACCTCAAACTCCTCACCCAATCTCTTCTTTAGCCGAGCAATCTCACCCTCATCGTCCCCGGTGATAATCATGTCGTCCACATATACCGCAAGCATCGTAATGTGAACTCCATGTCGCCTAAAGAACACTGTATGGTCCGCATTGGTCTGCCGATACCCCATGCCTACCATAGCCCTCCTAAACCTGTCAAACCAGGCTCGAGGAGATTGCTTCAACCCATAAAGAGATTTCACAAGTCTGCACACCTTCCCCTCCGTCTGCTTTGTGCCAAAACCAGGTGGGATCTCCATGTACACCTCCTCCAACAAATCACCATGAAGGAAGGCATTATTCACATCGAGCTGGTGCAACTTCCAACCCCCATTCGCTGCCAAGGAAACAAGCGTTCTCACTGTGCTCATCTTCGCCACGGGTGCAAAGGTCTCATCATAGTCGATGCCATAAGTCTGACTGTACCCCTTCGCCACCAATCTGGCCTTGTAGCGCTCAACCCGACCTTCTGGGTTTTGCTTCACAGTAAAGACCCACTTGCACCCAACCGCCTTCTTGCCTGCTGGTAGTGACACAAGCTTCCAAGTTTTATTTTTCAACAAGGCCTCAAGTTCCTCAATCATGGCAGCTTTCCATTTTGGGTCCTCCTTAGCAACCTGCCAAGACTTAGGAAAAGAGACAATGTCCAAAGATGCAATGAATGCTCCATGTGCAGGTGATATGTGAGAGTAAGAGACAAACTGAGCAATGTTATGTGGGAAACCATATCGATCAGGGGGAACTCCCGCATTGATGCGAGTGGTCCTCCTTACCGATAGGGGATCTAGAGGAGTGGAGAGAGGAATCATATCACATGTGTATTCTGAGTCTGTGGTGGATGGTGTAGGTGTCTCAGGAGTCGGGGAAGGCAGGGACAAGGGACTTGGCACAATCTGTGGCACTGTAGACACTGTAGGCACGGTCCCCTCATTCTGCTTCCTTCTCCTCGTGTACACTCTCAGCTCCCCCTGAGCCTGAGTTCCACCAGTCTCGGGACCATTCTCCTCCTGTTCCTTTTCCGGCACAACGGCCGACTCCTCCACAATCGGACAAGAAGGGACATTCCCCACACTCACCATCGGATAAGGGACATCCCCCACACTCACCATCCTCTCACTACCACTGCTACTCTCCCCCTCTCGCCTCGTACCCCCTGTATCGAGCGAGTCTCCAAAGGGTGATGTGACCTGAGAGGAGTAGTATGGCTCATGCTCTCGAAATGTGACATCCATACTTACGAACAACCTCCTCTCCACAGGGCTCCAACACACATAGCCCTTTTGGGTGGCCGAGTATCCCACAAAGATACATTTGACCGCCCTTGGATCCAGTTTTCCCACATTTGGTCGATAATCCTGCACAAAGCACACACAACCAAATATCCTTAAAGGAAGAATATCACAATTCTCCCCTTTCAATACCTCAAACGGAGACTTCCACTCTAGCACCCGTGAAGGCCTCCTGTTTATCAACATCGCAGCTGTCAGGACTGCTTGCCCCCACAAGTACTTTGGTACATTCATCGAGATCATCATACTCCTTGCCGCCTCAAGGAGATGTCTGTTCTTCCTTTCCGCAACCCCATTCTGCTCTGGTGTGTATGGACACGTGGTTTGATGCTGGATTCCCTGATATGACAAGTACTCTCTGAACGCAGTATTCGTGTACTCTGTCCCATTATCAGACCTCAACACCTTCACTACAGCTCCATATTGAGTCTGAACTCCTTTGTGGAAATCTTTAAAACAAGCAAACACATCATTCTTGTTTTTCATCAAATAAATCCAAGTCACACGAGAGAAGCAATCAATGAAAGTCACAAAATATCTAAACCCATTCACCGACGTTGTGGAGCAAGGTCCCCATACATCAGAATGTACCAAATCAAAACGGCAGGAGCTCCTACTACCAGAACTAACATATGAACTCCTGGTATGCTTGTCAAACTCACAAGCATCACAAACAAGTCTTTCTTTATCAGCCTTTTCCACCAAAGAGGGATACAATCGACCCAAGAGACTAAAGGAAGGATGGCCCATACGCCTGTGGTGAAGCAGCAACAAGTCATTTACACTACTCCCAACTCCTCCAGATCTCTCTACTACTGATGAAAGAGCCGAGTCCAACCCCTCTCTATCCAGGTACTATAAGCCGCTATGCCATGTGCCAGTCCCAAGCCTCCTGCCCGTCCCCTTCTCTTGAAAGATCACCTTGGGAATATCAAAGGAAACAACACATTTTAGTTGGAGAATGATAGCACTTATGGATAAGAGATTCACAGGAAAAGAAGGAGCATGCAAAACATTGGACAAAGTCAAAGAGTTGGTACATCGCACAGTACCCTTACCCACCACAGGTTGGGCCGTACCATCGGTTGTCTGAATACTCTCAGGGTTTGCCAGGTGAGTATAGGAAGAGAACTCCCCAGCAGTACCCGTCACATGTCTAGAAGCACCAGAATCAACGATCCATGGTGATCTAGTGGTGGGTATAGAGGCAAGAGCATGAGTGTCACCAATACCTGTGGCTGAATGAGCATAAGAAGCGATGTTACCCGAAGTGGACGCATCCCCTACTGTGCCTCTCTGCCTCCTCCTAAGCACCTGCGAGTAGGATCTCAGGAGCTCCTGATCCTCTGCAGAAAGGTCCTCATCTCGCTCACCCTCTTCTTCCTCTTCCTCTGCTACCATCAGGTTTGCCCGGTAGCCCCCTCTTCCACTTCCTCTGCGACCACGACTGCAACCGCGATCTCCAGACTGACCACGTCTTTCTGATTTCTTCACCTTCGGTGGCTTAGTGCAAGCCGACTTCAAGTGACCTATCTCTCCACAGTTGTAGCACTCTCGGGTCTCACCACTAGACCTGGAGTTACCCGGGTTGGAGATAGCTAGGGCTGCCTTCACCCTTGGAAGTCCCTCTGCCCCCACCTGTAGCCTGATCCGGATCTCCTCCTGTATCATAGCTAACACATCAATCGGTGGAAGCTCCACCTTCGGTGCCAATGCTGGTGCTAAGGCCGGCTTCGACTCTTTCTCATTCGAGGCGAAGCTGAATACTCGTATCAACATCACGATCTCATCGCTACTCAGCTTCCTCAAGGCCTTCTTTATGAGATTTGAGTCCTTATCCTTGCCAAAATCTCCTTCGTCCATTGATCCGACTCCGATCTACACCAATCTGAGTCAAATCTTTTCTTCCTTTTCAAGACCCGATCTTGCACCCTCAAGATCTAAGCCTTCATCACCTCTAATATCTATCTTTTTCTTTTAACCCGATCTTGATCCTATCTCATCAAGATTCGAGCTCAAAACCTCGATCCAAATCCGCTTCTCGAGTATCGTGGGGTATTGGTTGGCCCCCCACGCCGGCCAAATCACACCAAAACCCGAACCCTAGGTAGTGGTCGGCCCTAGAAGAGAGAGAATCGACCTAAGAAGAGAAGAGAGAGAGGGCCGGTACTGTAGCGGGCGGGTTACTGTAGCAGATCGGTACTGTAGCGCGCGGGTTATTGTAGCGGAGGTACTGTAGCAACCTCAGATCTTAAAAAAATGGCTCTGATACCAACTAGAAAATGAGCCAAAAAGTTATTCTTTATTAATTGACCCCTTGGGGTATATATAGGCCTTACATCATTCATTATAGTCCCTACATTCAATCCATATTCCTATTTCACAAATAGGTCCCTAAACTTATAACAAATACCAACAGGTATAATTCATCACTATTTGATGGCTTAAAAAACTTTAGATAAGGTGATTTTCTACCTTTTATCTTAAAAATAGTTAAAAACTTCTTAAAATTTTTTTTTGATTTCAATGTATAATTTTATATGGAGATCATATTAAACAGTTATAATTGATCATTTGAACTTTATAAATAGATATATTAATCATAACACAAATTATTCCACACTTTATAAAGTACCAGAGCCTCACTTATCGGACTATTACTATATGTATTTTAAATATGAATATATATAGCTGAATAACACGTGGTATTTTTACATCTCAGTATTTTGTAGCATAAATTTTGAAGAAAAAACCATTGTCATCATTTTTGTAGCGCGATCCAAATATTTATTTGAATATTGTAGGAAAAATTGGTTGTGCTAACATAGGCTAAACTAAAAATTAAATTGCAGAGCTGATGAATAAGTGTTATGTAATTATTTTTGTTAAAAAAAGTATCACGTAGTTTTATTTTATGGCGATGAAGACCAATCAGAAGAGCCAATCGTATTAATTTTTGTAGAATAAAAATAAAACTAAAGGATAAAAATGAGAAATTTCGATTTATAGGAGGGCTCGGACCCCTTCCCCTCAGGAGAGGGGGGTGTCTGATGCCCATCAGACTAGAGTCTGTTCGATGGTGGTTTCTACCGTCCGATCCACTTCAAGATCTATGTGCACGGATATTAAAGCAAACAACACAGATATTAAAGTGATACGCACGGATCTTGAAATGAATCGGACGGTAGAAACCACACATCGAACATACTCTGGTCCGATGGGCATCGGACACCCCCCTCTCCCCATCCCCTCTACCTCCCTCCACCTCTGTGTTAGAAATATACCACATTAAATTATAAAATTTGCTATTTTTGGTGATTAAAATAAAAGCATAATATAATTATTTTTTCGTACATCGACAGCGTATTAGCGTATGAATTAATAAATACTCGTCAATAATACAATACTTACGTGGCTATTTATTAAAAAAAATTACTAACTCTATATTTAAATTCCTTTTTTTTAGCTACTCAGCAAGTCCTAATAACAGGAAATAATAACTATGGTAAATTTAAAAGTAGGGAAGTGAGAGGAGAAGAAACAAAACGCAATCTACTACTCATCAGAAAGACGAAAAAAAACCTTCTCTAAAAGCCTACTCGTCTCTCAAAAATTCCTCTGTCCGAGGTATGATATTTAGCCATCGGACTTACAGAGGATTTATCCCTGAGGTAATTCATTATCACTACACATATAATTATTTAATAATTAAGAAGACGTGTTATTTCACCGTCTAATTAATTGTACTTGTTTGTTGTAGGTGGAGAAATTTGGCGACGGTATCGGAAAAGGTACGCAGATAATTAAAAAAAATTAATTATTTTTATTTATAATTGTTTCATCTTTAAATGCATTCGGATTAGTTTGTCTCGTTGAATAATTCAAGATAATTTGTTTCGGAAATTAAAATTCTCGTACAAGCACAATTCAAGATCCTTGTAAAAAAACAACCTCAGAAAATGTCTCCATGTTCCTTTTCCTAATATTGATTTAAAAGAAACAAAATACTTGCATGCCTTCCCTTTTATTAGGAGAATCAATCAAGCAGGATGTCATGATATTTTTTTATTGATTGTTACAGTGAATCTAGTAAATAAGGATAGTTAGTTTCGAACTCACTTGTCAATGAAAACATATGATTTTTTTTAATATGGAATTTGTCGAATATGATTCAAATATAGCGGCGGGGCCACTATAGTTCAGGATTGAACATTTGTCCTATTCTGAATTTTAAAAATCTTTTAATGAATCCACGTAATATTAGATTGTTGTCCTGCTCTAAATTTTTTTTTGCCCTACTATATGAGATCTAAATTTCACAAAGCAATTTACATTTTTTAAACTTATACTTCGATGAAATTTGAATTGTTAATATTTTTATCCATTCCTGACTTATATCTTAACTACACCACTGCTCGAACACATCATACATAGTAAATATTTGTTTACTTTTATGCAAGATAGATGCATTGCGTTTTCTCATTTGAGACCAGTGTTAATATATGATATTACTTTCTTACATCTAGATCTAGCACACTAATGTATATATGATATTACTTTCTTATACCACTGCTCGATCATTAGCTAGATGTTATTGTTTATAACGTCCAGCTACTGTGCCTTGGACGTTATGAACCACAATGTTCTTTCTATATTTCATTAAACCTTTTCCCATCATTAAAATTTCATAAAACCTTTCTCATCATCAGTATTTTTTTTTATATTTTTTCTATTAATAAAAAAAGGGCACAAATGATACGTATAGTTATTTTAATTTTATAGTCCGTACTCTGCCCGACGTCAAAACTGCTTTGTTAAAATCATATACGATTGTATTTGATCCATTACATGAGTTAGAGTATGCAACCGACAATCGGAGAGAATCCGATAATAATTTTTCTAAAAACTGAACAAACAGTAATTAGTAAAAGTTTATTTTTGTAGAAGTTATAATTAATGAATTTTTATTTTTTTCAAGCGAAGGGTGATAAGCAAAAACCCTAAAAATGACCTCGCACTGAGATTAGAATTACTTACCATAGCATATATCCCCCTCTCTCTTCGTCTTCCTCAATAACCTCTCCACGCTTACTCCACCCCTTTACAAATTCTCTATCTGAAAAAAATCGCCGCTTTTCTCTCCCCTCACTACTCTCTCCATCTCTTCCCACCAGCCGATGATTGCCTCTTCTCCCGTGTCTCACTGACGGGAGAAAGAGAACAAGTCGAAGAGCCACCAGCAAAACTCTAATCCCCTCTCGATCTCTCTAGGGTTCGGCTCTATCCTCTTCTCATCGTTTGTCATGCGTTACTCGATCTAATTTCAGTTTAACCCATTGTTTCTATAGGTTAAAGGAAGCGATTCGATAGTATATATGTCAGGAAATCCAAATCGCGACGTAAGAAGATCCGGCCGATCAGGAAGCTCTGGCCATCATAGGTCTGGTCACTCAGGCGGTGGTGGAAAGGGCGGAGGAGGTGGCTCAACGGCGCCCCCTGCGGGTGCTGGTTTCTCGTCTCATTCTGGACAGCCTCCTCTAAACTCCAATCGAAGGTAGGTCTCTCTTTATGTTTTATTTTATTTTAGAACCACATTTTTTCTATTTCTATTTCTGGGTTTCAATTACATTGGGGCTATGTTTTTTTTTTTGCACCACACCCTCTTGAATAATGGAATATTAGATCTTAATATAGTCGGAAGTATATAATAAGGGATCCTCTTTTGGCAGTAGATTCTAGTTCGATGTAGGGTACCCTTCTTTAATTTTGTTAGTATTATATATGTCTGAAATAGCTATTATTCATGAGATGAGAAGCTTGTGCATATGTCCTGGAAAAGTCGCATTCTTTTGCAAGTATGAGGAAAAAACAGGTTTTGTGTACTCAACTTGAACCAGGGGGAGGTATTGTATCTTTCTTTGGGGAAAGCAGCGTGTGTTAGAGGGAGGGGGGGGGGGGGGGGGGGGGTGTAGGACGCCACGGACACTCATTAGGGATGGAGTATATATGCACTGTTTATGTGAGAAGTTTTTGAAAGTAAGATCTTTTCTCAATGGTATTACCTATCGGAGTGCGATAGATATTCTGTATTTATCTCAATAAGTTTTGAGTCTTAGGCCAGTTAATTTATCCATGTTGATTGCATATACTGTTCACGTTTAAACACAGCACAGAGTGTTGCCTTTGCAATCATAATCATTGTTTTTTTCAATCAGCCATGCTCCATCTTAATTAACGAAGCTACAAAATAAAAACAGCTACTAGAGAACTGAGATAAGAAGGTTAAAAATTGTGATTAATCCTGTAAACAGCTACTAGGTCATCCTTTCTGTCTTTAATAATGCATAATGCACTTATTTTGAGGAGACCGTCCTAAGCTATAATTTGACAGATCAAACTTGTTGTTTGCTACAGCTTTAAGAAAGCCGGAAATGTACAAGGCGCCCCCCCCAGACCGAACCAAGTCAGCACAATTTCTGACGCGAGTGCTGGTTTTACCCCTGCCACTCCTCCAAAGGGAGCAGCTTCTCTGAACGGTTCTCAATCTCATTTCCAACCTCCACATGGTACTCCTAATTGCAGCATTTTTCATATTTAATTTGTGCTTTCACATTCTGTTAAATCTGAACTTTCATATGTTCAAGTGGCTTGATTGCTGGGGATAATACTGGGATGCCCTAATTTCTTCCCCGTAGTCCTGTTGAATATAAATTAGTAATGTTTTGTAAAAAGTCTGAAATAATTTGTTCCAAGATATTTGTGGATTTGCTTTATTTTTAAGAGTGAAAGAGCAACAGAAATTTTTTTATTGATGCAATAAATGTTGAACCTCAAATAAGGCTCTAAAGATCCTCCTCCTGTTCTTCAACTTTTTAAAGGTTTACATCAAAATGCTAAAATCCTGAATTTTTTTTTAATGTTTGTTAAGGATATTTTGAATTACGCCAAATCATCTTTATTTTTTTTTTCTCCCTACTCTCAACAGAGGCACCCAATGCTCCACCAACCACATTTACTGAGAAGCCAGTTAATGTACCTCCACCAAGAAATTCTTCTCATCCTGCACCGCGGGGTCCACCTTCGCAATCTTCCATAAAAGCTCCGGATTCTTCCATTCCTCCTTCACCGTCTAAAGGTTTAATTTTTTTTGTTATCTATCATTTTGTAATTGCAAGCTATGGTGTATTAAAGCTTAACAACTGCAGTATTATGCCTTAGTGATGTCTAATATACAACGTGGCAAATTCAGAATGAGGTTTTAACTTGGAAAAGTTGTCAAATGGATTTCTTCTGGTGAAGACCTATGTAACGGGCTTTTAGGATTTATGCTTTATTAGAAAAGCATTTTTAATATACCATGGTTAAACGTGAATTTTCATGCTCATGATACTTCACAGGAGGAGCATTTCCCCTCCAGTTTGGCTCTATTAATGTGGGAATGATGAACGGCTTACAAGTATGTCCTCATCTCAAATGGATTTTCGTTTAAATTTTGTAATGCCCCTCATTATATCACTCTTTTTGTTGTTTGTTGTCCTAGATCCCTGCACGAACAAGCTCTGCACCTCCCAATCTGGATGAGCAGAAGCGCAATCAGGTACTTGCTGTTCTGATTTTATTTCTTCTTGTCAAAGCTTCTGGAAGGAATCCTACAAAGTCTGTTGCAACCATTAATGGTTTGGAAGGTCCTATAAGAAGCCTGTATGTATTGATACAAAACATCAGCAGTAGGTTGTGATTGTTGTGTAATGCCACTAGAATCAAATTTTCTGGTTTTATAAGTTTATCCTTGAGAAGGTTCAAGTACCTTCACGTTCATTCCTCAATCATGCCTTTTTAATCTGAAATAAATAGAAAGGTAAGATCTTTTTGACATTTATGTAACATTCTGCTACCTGTTGAGCGCTCATATTGGTTGATTTCCAAAATCTCCTGTTGTCCATCCAAACCAAGCCAAATTGTTTAACGAGTATTAAATTGCATCCATTGAAATTTGACTGGGACCTTGACCTCCTTTCGATTTTTCAAAAAAAAAAAAATTTGCATCCATTGATTAAGTTCTGACATTTGATTTTTAGAAATTTATTCAATATCAACTTTAGAGAAATGGATGCATATAAGACTCCTTTTGTAATCTGTATCCTGCTAAAGAGTCAATGATGAGTTTGCTAGACTTAACCTTCAACCAATTGCAGGCTCTCCTTGATGCATCAAAAGCTATGGCACATGGGCCTGCACCATCCGGCCCAAGACCACAACTGCCACATCCAAGAAAGGACCCAATTGTGACAGCTAATCCCAACCCAGTTCTGCCTCAATCTCACCCGCGTCCTCCAACGCAACCTCTTAACCCTCAATCAAAGGGCCCTTCTCAACAAGCCCCACCTGTCCCAGGGCCAGCTCCTGGCCCAGCTCCACCACAACCGAGGCCACCCCCAAATGTTATGCACATGCCCGGTATGCCCCATTCAGTTCCATTCCAGCACCAACAGGCACCTTCACCTGTACAACTCCAATTTGGGGCCCACGGCCCACAAATGCCAACGCCTCAGGGGGTCGTCCCCAGCTCTTTACAAATGGCAATGACACTGCCGGTGGGGAGTGGTCCCAATCAGGTGCCACAACCTATGTTTGTCTCTGGCATCCAGCCCCATGGTCTCCAGCAACAGGCACTGCTGCACCAGAGCCAGGCCATGGGATTTGTGCCTCCTACGGGCCACCAATTGGGCCAGCCCCAGTTGGGTGGAATGGGCATGGGCAGCCTCGGCCCTCGATATCCATCGCCTCAGCAGTCTCCTGCTAAGTTTGGTAGTGCCCGCAAGGCTCCCACTGTGAAAATCACCCACCCAGACACCCATGAGGAAGTAAAACTTGAAAATGTTGCGGCTGCTCCGAGAGCAATGCCTAACATGGCAGCCCAGTCGCAACCTATTCAAACTCTACCACCTCATATGGGGTACTACCACCAAGTACATCACGGCTCCTATAATCCTTCAGGTATGTACTTCCCAGGATCAAACATACCCCTTACTAGTACCCCGATGCCTACTGGCTCCCAGCCACCTCAGTACCCATACCCAGTGCCTCAACCTGGCCAGACTATGACATTTATGAACCCGCAATCTGTTATAAACCAAGTTCCAAACAGTAAGCCGGTAGCAACACCTACCTCTCAATCTCATGCTGATTCAGAGACTCTGCCTCCACCAAGTACTGCCAGACCCACAGTGACAATTACTCAACCAGTTAAAGTGGAAGCACCTAAGCAATCAAAGCCATCTGACAAGCCTGCTGACGGTTCTCACAATCTGAAGGAAAGCAATGTGGGCACAGGTACAGGTTTTGCTGCTCAGCTCATTTCTGAAAAGAAAGCTCCTGCAGAAATGCCTACAACCCCAACAGCAGAATCTCGACCTGGTTCGGCTGGAGCTGAAATGAAGAAGAAAGACACTCTGAAGACAATGGATTCAGTTAAAGAGCACCAGAAAAAGCCGTACAAGAAAGAGGAGAAGAAAGAGCTTGAACAACCACAGGTATGCCTTTTGCTTTGAAGTTCTTTCTTTTTTTTTCTTTTTTTTAACATTGTTTGGTTTTGAGGTACTATCTTTGTTAAAAGATATGCTCAAGGGGAACAATTTGGACGGGTTCCCAATCCGTCCGGTCAGCTCTAATACTTGTGCAGATCTAGTGCGCACAGATCTTAAAGCGGATCGGATGGACTGAGAACCATCGAACTCAATTTGAGCCTGATGGGTGTCAGACCCAAATTGCTCCCATGCTCTCTCTTATTAAACAGTAAATTGTTAAGTTTAAGTTCTTTGCTGCAACTTCCATACTTCTGAATCGTACTTGAAAATTGAAGAATGAGATTTAACCAATGATATCAAATAGCTATGATAATAATTTAATGTATTATGTTGCAGTTGGACGCATCTCATACAGCAGAAAGCTTTAAACAGACAGCTCTTGTGAAGGAGGGAGATATTGCTGATATCAAAGCCACTGCGGTGCCCAAGTCAGAGCCAACTGAGTCTAGTTTGGAACCTGAAAAGACCCAAACTGAAAACAAAGGGGATCTCTCTGAAATTCATTCTGTTGCACTGATTCCTGATGTGTCAGATGCCAAGCAGAGTCATTCAGAGACTGATAATGTGCAAGTCGAAGATAAGGTGACAAAGGTGGAACCTGAAAAGGAGAAGTTATCAGGTGAATCAAATGAACAAATGGAGAAGAGTCATGGTGAACCTAGTGCAATTGTTGAGGAAGCTGATAAACAATCACAATATGTGCCCAAACTGGCTGAGGATAACATGGAAGATAAGCACATTCGGCCTACTAGCAGCACATCTACAGTATCAACTGATAGTGAATCTTTATCTAGCGGTTCATTTTCACATTCTAATGGAAGCGCTCTTGGGTCTAAACTAGTGTCATCAGAAGTTGCAGCAGACAAGACACTAAAGCTAGAAAGTAAAGCTGTCGAGGTGATGACTGTTCGCTCTGTGTCAAGAGAGAAGCCTGTCACAGAGGCGCTGAAGAAAACTGCATCAAAAAAGAAATTGAGAAAGGAAGTGCTTTCAAAGGCTGATGCGGCTGGAAGCTCAGAATTGTACAGTGCATATAAGGGTCCAGAAGAAAAACCAGAAGCCATCTCAGCAACCCCAGATATTTCTAAAGCTGACAGGAGCATTCAAACAAATGAGGAAGCCCGCAAAGAAGTTATAGCAAATGAAGAAGAAGCGTCAGGGAAAGGGGAACTTGATGATTGGGAAGATGTAGCTGATTTGTCCACTCCAAAGTTGCCATCTTTGGAGCAAAAGGTTCAGACAACAGCAGCTGATGTTACTGGGAAGAAAAAATACTCGAGGGACTTCCTCTTAACTTTCTCGCAACAGTACTCAGCCCTACCTGCTGGGTTTCAAATAGAACAGGGTACGGAAGCGCTATTTGGTGGTGGTAGATCGTTTGACCAGCCGTACCCTAGTCCGAGTCGGGGTCAACGGGGTGATCGCCGGATGGGTGGTGGTGGTGGACAACCTGAGGAGGAAAGGTGGATTAAGTCACCAGGCCCATTCAGCCCAGCCCGTGACATGCGTGTGGACATGGGCCAGTTTAACAATGGCCCCCCAAATTTGGCGAACCTTCGGCCCGGCCAGGGTTCCAATTATGGTGTGCTGAAATACCCACGAGGGCAGTCACCGAATCAGTTTATAGGTGGAATTCTATCACAACCTTTGCCTCAGGGAGGTGGTATCCACCGAAGTGGGTCTGACATGGACAGGTGGCAGCATGTCTCTGGTGGAATCCAGCGCGGCCTGATGCCATCACCAATAGCGAGCCCCCACCAATTGATGCACAAGGCGGACAGGAAGTACGAGGTTGGTAAAATCTCTGATGAGGAACAGGCAAAACAGCGGCAGCTCAAGGCTATACTTAACAAATTGACGCCTCAGAATTTTGACAAGCTATTTGAGCAGGTTAAAGCGGTTAATATAGACAGCCCTGGTACTCTAGCTGGGGTTATTTCTCAGATTTTTGACAAGGCGTTAATGGAACCGACATTCTGTGAGATGTATGCAAATTTCTGTTCACATCTGGCGATTGTCTTGCCAGATTTTAGTGAAGATAATGAAAAGATTACCTTTAAGAGGTTGTTGTTGAACAAGTGCCAGGAGGAGTTTGAAAGAGGTGAACGTGAGGAAGCCGAGGCTGAGAAAACCGAAGAAGAGGGGGAGGTTAAACAAACCCCTGAGCAGAGAGAAGAGAAGAGGGTAAAGGCCAGGAGACGCATGTTAGGTAATATTCGACTGATTGGTGAACTGTATAAGAAAAGGATGCTAACTGAACGGATCATGCATGAGTGCATTAAAAAGCTATTGGGGCCAACCCAAAGCCCCGATGAAGAGGACATAGAGGCGCTCTGCAAACTCATGAGCACAATTGGTGAAATGATAGATCATCCAAAAGCCAAGGAACACATGGATGCATACTTTGACATCATGTTCAAGCTATCGACAAACCAAAGGTACTCCTCTCGTGTACGCTTTATGTTAAAAGACGCAATTGATTTAAGAAGGAATAAGTGGCAGCAGCGGCGCAAGGTTGAGGGGCCTAAGAAGATTGAGGAAGTGCACCGGGATGCTGCTCAGGAGCGCCAGGCCCAATCAACCCGGCTGTCGCGTGGCGGGCCTGTCATGAATAACCCCCCTATGAGGAGGGGCCCTCAGATGGGTTTAGTTTCTCCTGTTTCTCAGCAACCCGGTATACGTGGCATGGCCCCACCTCAGTCCGGCCGGGGTGGTTTTGCCATGCAAGATGTACGGTTTGAGGATAGGGGGGACAGATACCACTTCGACAATAGAAATATGAATCCGTCGCTTCCACTTCCTCAAAGGGTAAATAGGGATGAGTCTATCACCTTGGGACCACAAGGAGGCCTCGGCCGGAATATGTCTATCAGAGGACAGCCCGGCATTTCAAATGCCAGCAGTGCCATGGGAGATAGAATGGGGTCAGGACCAACAAATGGGTTTGGATCTGGTACAAGTTCAGAGTATGGATATGGGTCAAGGGAAGGTGGGATGGGTATGCGCATGGCTAGCCCAGAAGAGCGGACTGGGCCTCCATTGGGTTGGGGCCAGAGAGGATTGGATCGTAATTTCTCAGCTGGTAGTAGGCCGGCTCCTCCTGTGGTTAACCAACAAGCTGGGCTGGTGGCTTCATCTCCAAGTACTACCAGCCTTCCAGACAGTGTCATCAAGGAAAAATCAGTTTCTGCTATAAGGGAGTTCTATAGGTATGTTTTCTTTCTTTGTTTTTCTTTTTTTGTTGTTGTTTTAATGACCGCTGACATTCAACTGGTGTTGCAATTTTGTTTCTAATACAACCTTCATGCCTCCCATCTCACGTGGTTCTACTTATTCTTCTGATGACAGTGCAAAGGATGAGAAGGAGGTGGCAATGTGCATAGAGGAGCTGAAGTCACCTGGTTCTTACCACCTCATAATATCAACCTGGGTTTCAGACTCATTTGAGAGAAAGGAAATGGAAAGGGATGTTTTGTATAAGCTTCTTGTCAACCTTTGCAAGCCCAGCGAAGGCCTTTTTCCTCAGGCCCAGCTTCACCAGGGGTATAGTCATCGCTGCTCCTTTATATCCATATAGTGTTTTCATTCTGTGATTGCTATCCAGTATTGGCATGCTTTTTTATTTGCATATTAGTACTGACAAATATGGTGAATAATCTAGTAAATGCATAATCCTTGACAATTCCAGGCATGCTAATAAAATGAATGTCAAAGCAGGAAAGGAAATCATCTGATTTGTTACTCTCACTGCACACTCTTTCATGTTGTCTAATTTTTTGCTAAAGACCATCTGTTAATTGTACCATCTGATTCTTAGAAATAATTGTGGTACTCGTCTGGTATTCTTTTGTGCATGCATGAACCTGAGCCGACTGGTACTAGATTTTAAGTTGTGCTGCTTCCTAATTCTTCATTTCTTGCTTATCAGGCTAGAGACTGTACTGTCAACTCTAGAAGATGCAGTAAATGATGCACCAAAAGCGCCAGAATTTCTTGGAAGGCTTTTTGCAAAGTTCATAGCAGCAGATGTGATGTCTCTGAAGGACATAGGGAGGTTGGTACGTGAAGGTGGGGAGGAACCAGGGATGCTGATTGAAGCTGGTCTTGGTGGGGATGTTATTGGTTGCACTTTAGAATATATTAAGGTTGAGAAAGGGGATTCTTTCTTGAATGATGTTCGGGCTGGATCCAACCTTCAGTTGGAGGATTTTAAACCGCCACCCCCAGTGCGTTCTAAGAAGTTGGATCCCTTCCTCTAGAAACTAAAAGAATTGATGCTTATATCAGGTACTATAGGTTAATAGTCTTGTGAAGGATATTTATTTTTGTTCATGACAATGCCTATGTTGCATCAATATTGAAAGGCTTTTATCTATATACTTTGCGTACACACTAGGCCTCCTCTGTCACTGTTTGTCTGTATAACTAGGAAGATGGTATTGATCAATTTTCTTGATTTCTGGTCCGCATCAGATGTTTTCTTATTTTATAGGGTCACGCGTAGGTGAGAACAGATTTAAAAAAACTCCATATTAAAAAAAGTGGAAGTTGCCCTGATTTCAAAGCCTGTGGAATTTACCCAATTCCATGTCCATCAATTTAACATATAGAATAGTGCATCCCCCCTTCACTTGACAAACACAAACATAGTGTGTAGGATGTTCCAATGGTTGGATGGATAGGGGCATGATTGTGAATTGGGAGGTTTTAACTGCCAAATTTATTCTCTATTCCACCTTTTTCTTCTGTCATTGTAACACTCAATTCCACCCATTTCCAATCATGTTGAGCAACTATTCTGCCTTGTTCTACCAATTCCACCTTATTCTATGGGACCAAACACGCACTTCATGTTTTTTCGAGGGCACATATGGAAACGTTGATTTGTTTCAATTTGCTCTGATTGGCTGTTTTTTTTTTTTGTAGATCACTGTGTTTTGTTGCGAGCATTGAACCAATCAGCTTATCTACTCGTGATGTCAGCACGAAGTTCTATTTTGGAAATACTTTCTGATGCCTGATGAATGGAGACTATCAACATTAAAATTTATTTATACAACTGTGCTCATATATTGTAACGCAGGTATCGTACGGAAGGCACTTGGGGTTAATCACGTGATTAACATGCAGTTTATTTTGATGTGGAAAATTGTGAATTGTGTTAGGCTGACATATAACAAAATTGAGAAGGAAAAGTTAAAAAAAATGCTGTGCTGGGTTGGGGTCTAACCAGTGTCTGATGAGTTTAAACAGAAACAAATAGTTCTAACTTTCAAAGAGCCACTGATGGCTTTTGGTCTGTAACATGTTTTTACTCTGTAGATTTTGGTGATAGTTATCTTTTATTGCAGGTATTATATCTAGTGGCTTGTGTTATATCACAATAGACATTCACTTACTGGCGGTCAAATAGTTACTACTTGATTCCTTTATGTTTAAACTATCATCCGTTGTTGTGTACATAAATCCATGGTACATCTACTAGTCTGTTGTCTCACACGAGCATGAACTAAAGCTATATTTTGGATTCATTTAGTTAGGTGTAATAATTATTTTTTTTATGAAATAGGGGCTGCAATAGTTGTAGCATTGTTTTAGACGTCTATAGGATCATACCATAATGACTGGGCTTGTGGTCCTATAATGTGTGGAATAAAATATGTTGACTTTATTATTATATGCAAATGTTTGCATTATATCGACAGTAGGCATGTGCTGTCAACTGGGGTGGCTATGCTGCAGCTTGCAAGTATATAATGAATTTTTTCTTATCTGTAGTAGTAGGTAACTAGTTACCGTTGTGTTTCAATGAAAAAAATAAAAGGTTTAAAATATTTACTAGTGGTGCAAGTGAAAGTGAGAGTTATCGTACAATCACGAGTGTGAGGTAGGGCTGATTAATGAGCGAGCATGAGCGAGTTGGGGTATGCTCATGTTTGCTCATTAAGTTAGCGAGTCATTAATGAGCGAGTTGTTAATAAGTGAGTTGTTAATGAGCGGGCTATTAATGAGCGAGTTATGAGCAACTGAGCAAGTCACGAAAAATATTACATAATTTAATAAAATATTGTCCATAAGCAAATTTAACAAAATCAAAACAATAATAAAAAAAAACAAGTATTAAATAGTAGAATTATACATTACTAAACAAGTCTTTTTTAGCGTCAATTATTTAAGGCTGGAGCCTGGAGTATAGTAGTGGACAGGATCACTGGACTTTGGAGCTTCATTTTTTTCAATTTTAATTTCAACTTAAGTTAATTTGGGTTAGTAACGTTAGTTGATTTTTTTATTTATTCAATTTAATTTTAATTTAATAAATTAGGATTAAATGTGGCGGGATTAGATGTGGTTAATTCTTAATGAGCGAGTTGGGGTATGCTCATGCTCGCTCATTAAGTTAGCGAGTTGTTAATGAGCGAGTTATTAACGAGTTGTTGGTGAGCGAGTTATGAGCGAGTTACGAGTTATGAGCGATTTACTCACCCCTAGTGTGAGGTGGTTTGATGTTAGGTCTGAGTTGTTCAATTCATGTCACGTATCGTGAGCAATTGATTTGGATGAATTTTAAAATTGTCTAAGCAAATTTTGATGTAGATTGAATGGCTACAGGTTAGATTTCAAAAGTGTCATCCTTCCATCTATGGAGAAGCATCCAGAGATGGAGCCAGACTTTCTACCAATGGGATCAAGCGTTAATGGAGGTCGAGCATATAAAAATTTTACGCTATGAATGGGGTCAATTTACTATGTTTATAGTATTTTGTCCAAAAAAATATAAAAAATTCTGCTTACATACAATTTTTTTGAAAAATAATGGGGTCAATTGACCCATTCGACATACATAACACTGCCACTGGAGACATCGACCTATAAGTAGGTTGTCTACTTTTCTCAGGAACGAAATCAGAAAATTAACACAGGAGACTGGATATATATTGCCTGTTATGTTCTATGTTGAGACTTGAGAGTAGAGAAGGAAAAACGTGACGTGACGTGACAATCACGCCGTGATTTGGTCACGTGACGTGATCAATTATTTTTTTCACGTGACGTGACGTGATGTGACCAAAATAGCGGCAGACGATCACGTCATGCGTAGTCACGTCGTGGTCACATGTGACGTGAATACACGTAACGTGACCGCACGTGATGTGACATAACGTGAATTAGTCACGTCAAACTTTTGATTTATATTTTAATTTATATTTTTTAAAATTCAGAAAAAAAAAAATAAAAAAATATGAAAAATCCTAAAAAATCAGAAACGAGTAAATAATGTTGTTAAATATTCAAATTATAAATATTCATTAAGCTAAATTAATAATCTCAACATTGATTATACATATTGTACCCATAATCAACTGTGACGTGACGTATAATTTTCATATAATGCAGTCACGTCACACGAATAATCACGTCACGCGACACGCGAGTCACGTCACGTAATCGACACACGTGACATGACGTGACGTAACGTGACTCGTCACACCGTGACAAATTTCCTTCTCTACTTGAGAGAACGGAGAAAAGAAAATGACAAGGGGCTGTGAAGTGATAATAATATATATAAATATAGAGAGAGAGAGCGGGAGGGGGGGCTAATATACCAACATTGATACAGAGCAATTTGTTACATGGAGTTTTTGTGATTCCAAGTTCAAATTATTGATTTGAAGTGCTTAATGTGTTCTCCATATTGAAATGTGCTGGAGATCAAAATTTTATATTTTTGAAAAAAAATTTACTATCTTTTTTGGATTTTTGAAAATAACCATTTAATATGGTAAAAAAATTATATGAAAACTGTGATTTTCAAAAATTCGAAAAAAATAATAAAAAATTTCAAAAAATATAAAATTGTCTCCAAGCACATTTCAATATGAAGAACACATGGAGCACTTCAAATCGATAATTTGGACTTCAAAATAAAAAAATCCACTTGATATAACGAACTGCTCTATACTAATGTTGGTATATTAGCCATCCTCTATATATATATATTTTTTTTGAAAGCTTCCCATCGCAGCTGCGAAGTGATAACAAAATATTTTAAGTAGCGGAATTTTTGAGAGATCATCCGGACTGTATTTTAGGATAGAAAGCGTGTGAGCAATTCAAATTTAGAATAGAATACCAGTCAAAGAATTACCATATAGATCCGCAATATAAATGAGGAATAGAATACCAGTCAAAGAATTAATCGAAAATTGTCCACACATGTTTATTTTAAAAGCTGTTCAGTATCCTAAGCGAACACCTCATTATGTACAGATGTAACAACTAAAAAACGAATAGGGCTTTTTAAATAAGAAGGAAAGGAGGGATAGAAAACAAATTGCTCCCCAGGTTGCCTACCTGTCATACCATGCCGGCATAAAATAATGTACGAGAAATTATTGTGGAGGAACTTTCATAGAGAGAAGGGTTTTGCATAGACATCAAACATATCATGAGCAGTCAGCTGTGGTTCCTGGATAAAAGAAATCAACTGTTTAAGCAAAGAAAGATTGACCAAAGCAAGTAGCAATAACATGCATACAAAGAGCAATAAAGAAAGACAGGAAAACAAATTCATCCTCAGTTCTGTCTTGGGTCCATTTCATTTCAATCAATGCTTAAATATCTACATATGGCAAAAATAAAACGACCACACTGGTAGGACACCAGACCAATCTGGACAGCTAAAGAGCTTGGGCTAGAGCAGGTATTACTATTTAAGTGCGTGTTCCACAATTTAAACTTATCATTTTCTCCAACAATTCGAGCCATTACAGAATTTCAGATTTATATTAGTTTTTGAGAAATGATTTTTGCTAAGCAGTCTGGAAGTATTGCCAAATTAGGCCAACCTTCATGTTTTAAATAAAATCTAAATTTGTGTTTTATGATGTTTTCGCTTACTAGCTTTCTCCGAATTTAGTATGGATATAACTTCTCCAATTTATGATTGTCATTTTATCATAAATTTTGGATGTGCTGGTCAGACCTCATATCCTCTAATGTTTTCCATGTACCTGTCTCAAGCCACCACCAGCGCTGCCACCTGTGATAAGCATTGTGATGAGAGACGTGACAGGGCCGCCGCCGCCGCCTACTGAGTCACCTGTGCTTCTTATGGCAGCACGCATGGAGGTCAGGATGCTGCCATAGGTCATCATCCCTTGGCTTCGCTCAATTGCTTGAATGAAGCAGAAAGTCATCGCCCCAGTTGAAGTTATCTTTGAAAGAGCCTGATATTTTTTGTTATTTCAAATAGTAAGAATCAAATGTTCGATTTCATAATGGAAACAGAAGGACAATAAGCACAGCAAGATGCAAAAGAGAAAGGTATTTGCAGATTAATTAAAGGTATCTTTTGAAATACCCGCTTTCTCATCTCCCAATGTATAATCTTACTTCAGTCTTGAGCAGTAAAAATAACAACTGTTATGTTAATCTGATGGAAAAAATATACTCCATCAAGAGATCAATTATGCCCTTACCCATAATAATCCCTCATCTTTTCCTTTTCTAGCCCAAAATAAGATGAAATCAAGTCAAGTAAACCTAGGCTGTGATGTGATTTGTTTGAATTAAAATCATGGAATTGCATCTTGCTCCATTTGAACTTGATTTAGAAGTTCTATGCACATAAGACTGGCTGCATTGAAAACACTGGGTATATACACAATTGTGGTAAACAATAGGGTGCAATTAGCAAAAGCAACCGGAGAAAAATATCATGAATGCTAATCAAAATAGAACAGCCTTGTCTAAAATTCAATGTTCTTTCAGAAGTTAAATGATGATAGTGCAAGGAAAGGAGCCAGAAAAGTACGGCAGTATCAGCAGAGGTTTGGTGATCATCACATCCACTAAATGAGATGGCTTCACCGCCACTCGTGCCCGTCCATACCCCCGACCTTGGTCGGTGATCTTCCCACACATAATGGCCATTCCTGCATCAACACAATTTCAACCTATCAGTCAACTGAAATGATTATTATGTTTGCTTTTGATCCTGCATCAGCCAAGATTTCACGCCAATCCAATTATGCTGAGGTTTTACCCACATAGTTTACAACGTATGAGACAGATTACAGAAAAGTAGAATCTCCAAAGTGGTATGTTCAAGCACGCTAGCAAGGCTACATCATGTTAGGTTCTATTACACAAACAAGATATTGCTTAGAAAATAATATATTGGATATGCTTCCAATATTATGTAATAAAACAACTAGGAGGGAGCAGATTACATTTTTGTCGATGTTTAACATGGGTTTTGGCAATCAGAAACTCAAAATTATAACAACTCTCTCCGAAATGATATAATCAATTACCGGTCCATGCGGCAGAGAAAAGGTAAATCAAGCACCGTTCCACTATGGCACGCGTCAATAATAGCATGAAGCTTGACCCCATGTGGAAGTGGTCTCACCAGCATCATGTTGATCTCGTCATCAACAATCATGCCTTGTGTTTCAAAATCCAAAGGGCAAAGGGTCTCATCTTGCCCATCGGCCTCATCACCATTGTAATTCCTCTGTTGTGATCCATGACCAGAGTAGTGAAACACCAATGAATCACCAGGCTGGCAGCCCTGCACCAGCCAGTACATGGCCATCCTCATGTTATACTTCGTTGGGATTTTATATGGATCTCTTTCTTCTTCTGCATGTGTACAAAGAATTTATTGAGTTTAGAACAGATCTAGGAATCCAGTAGTACCTGAACAAGATAACTGAAGATTAGATTGAAAAACACAGATGGCTTATTGATTGGAGCAATACGATGAAATTTATGAACTTAAAATAGGCACACTTTCATTGTTGTCAATTTAGTTACAGAAACAAGGAAATGGATAAATTAATTTCCAATTTAATAGTCTTTTCTTTCTAACAAGAGCACATTGCAATTCACGGTCCAGCCCTCTTTTTTACTAGAATAAAAGGCTGCTGCAAGCCTGCAACTTGATCTCATCTAATTTTCTTACAATAACAATTTATCCCGGTAAAATCAAATTTTTGTACCGAACGAGCTAAGAAGTTACTAGTTCCCATTGACAACTCGTTAAATCACCTGTTAGCATAATAATAGACGACTCGGGAAAATGGAATCGGTTCATTAGCATGTACTTCATGCACTTAGCATCGTTAATACACCCCTTCAGCTCGTGCCGCGAGTGTCGGTACGATATACCGCATATCACCGCTCGTTTCTTCCCGTGCGCCGACGGAGGGGTCGGCTGTCCCCACGGCCCCGTCGGCGCGGGAGGCGGAGACACGGCGTGGGCCGGAGGCGAAGGGACGTTGCGGGGGTCCGCCACATGGGTGACAGCCTGGCAGAGGGCGCACCTGATCGAGGTCGCACCATGCGGGAGCTGTAGCGGGGTACGACAGCCAGAGCAGTTTATCAGCATCAACATGGTGGATGGGATCCAACAAAATTTTTCTTCTTTCTTCTCTTCTGGGTTTGGAAGTGGGAACACCCTTTTGAGTTTTGAGTCGTTTGATGGCGTTGTTGTGGCAAGTTGGCAACTGGCAAGGTGATTGGTTAATTTCACGTATACCCCTCAAAAACTTCAAAATTACGTAGTTCTCCTCCTAAAATTAAAAATTACGTACTTCACCTCCAAATTTCAAAAACTCACAAATTTACCCATTTTATTGTTTTTATATTAAAAATTTAAAACACATTCTAAATTTATAAAATATCTATTTCACCCTTTCATTAAAAGCATAAAATGTCCATCTGACTCAAATTTAAGTCTGGAGGGTTCCTACTGTCCGAATTGCTTTAAGATTCGTATACGTAGATCGGCAAGAACCTTGAAGCAAACACGCACAGATATTGAAACAACGTGCATAGATTTTAATGCGATACGTCTGGATCGGAATTGCTTTAAGATCTGTACGTGCTAGATCAGCTTGAATCTTGAAGAGGACACGTACAGATATTGAAGCGATGCGCACATATGCGGATCGGACGATAGAAGAAACCTTCAAATTCAAATTTGAGTTTGATTGGATATTTTTATGCTTTTAATAAAGAATAAAATGGGTACTTTATAAATTTAGAATGAGTTTTAATATAAAAGACAATAAAATTGATAAATTTGTGAGTTTTGAAGTTTAGAGAGGAAAATATGTAATTTCAAAATTTAGAGGGGAAAGTATGTAATTTTGAAATTTTTGAAGGGTATGTGTGAAATTCCCCATTCAGCTGATGCTTACTTTTGTCGGGACTTCTCTTGCTCTCCGCGTGACGTTGACAATTTCTTGTTTGATGGAGATCGGACGGTCTCAGATGGATCGTTAGCTCCAGGCAGCTGGTTGACGAATCCATATCACTAAAGTAACAGAATATTTGAATTTCGATCCGGTCCGTCCGATCTGTCTTGGCACGAATATTAACAGACCGTGTATTAAAGCCGAATCCAATACTGTTCGGACGGTTCCGATTCAAATCAAATACTCTGTTACCTCAGGATATGTGGATTCGTGGGTTGACCAGATCGTAGCCGTTCATCTCTTTGATCGAGACTTCCCGTCGTAAAATCAGGACGTGCTTGCCGTCGGCGTCGAGTGTCGCGCGTCGAAAATATTCTAGATTTCAAGAACGCGGAATTCTTTTGAGAAGCGAGACCTGAGTCGCCGTTTGCGCGTTCATCGTTGTTTTTTTAAATTAAAATAAAGGTTTACAATTTGTGTCTGTAAAATAAAATTATTCGGAATTGGTGGGTTGGTTAGGTACAACCACTCCACTTTTAGCTACAATAATATAGATACTAATTTAGTAATTTTGTTTTCGAACAAAATCCCTCAGATTTTGCTCAGTAATAAAAATTTATCATTTTTCCTCAATAAATTACAAATCCCGTGGAGAAGGCTGCTGGGATTTTCAAGATGGAGTCGGGTGAAGATTACTTATCTTTATTGATGTGCTTGTCAAGAGTAGTTGGTAAACACAATTCTAAAAATCTATTAAATTGGTTTCAAACGATAAATTCAAACCGTTAAAATCTATCTATTTCATGAGTGATGCATGTCAATGCAAAATTTTGAAAGTTTTCAATTCATTTAGTACAAAGTACCAAGTATAAATGAATACATAAAACAATTTATAAAATAACTTACAAAAAATTCAATTTCTTTTAACTTCATTTTCTATATAAAAAAAAAACAAGCATTTGATCTTGATAGGGTCATGTACTAAAGGCCTTATAAAGATTGCTTAAGAATAAATCTCAAAGGCCCAAAAATCATAAAGCCCAAAAGAAATGATGAATCAAGAATCCATTCGGGATGGGGGCCTAATCCTCATTAGAAATATTGGAATCAAATAACAAAACACTTCGAGAGGAGACCCGAATTAAGATAGATTCGGGTCAACATGAGATGTCCCGAATCAAATATTAAACCGACCTACTTTCGAGATAAACTATTGGTATCCCGAAGGTAGGCCTAAACCGACATAAAAAGCCTATAAATATCCAGAAATTCAGTAAGACGAGGGACGATAAATATAAGACAAAAAAGACACGAATGGGATAGAGTTGCGTGCTTAAGGAACCCGAATTAAGTTTTATTCAACACACACACATTCTCTTAACAATTCATCTTGAGCTATCCTTCACTGAAGATAGTCTGTATTCTGATCGCATGGCCCAATACTATTTGGACCGGAGCGTATCATATCTAGTGACAAAAGACAACACCATCCACTGACTTTAAAATAATAATTTAAAAAAAAAAAAGAAAAGACAAAGGGCATCATCCTCTATGTGGGAGGTCACGAGTGCAAAATCCTGATAGAAAGGTTCTTTATTGACAATATCTGAAAGTTAGACCTTTATCTTACAAATGACACACACACATTTTTAACAGAGATAAAATGAAAATTTATAAATGAAAAATATGTTTAGTGAAAACAAATAAATTGGATAATTTTGCAAAATATCTAAATTAAAAATATGATATTGTAAATTTTAGAAGGGGTAGTATGTAATTTCGAGATTATTGAATAATATATTTGAAATCTATTCTTTAAAATATTAATGTTTGATAATAATAATAATAATAATAATAATAAAGAAAATTTGTTTTTGAATAAAGAAATCATATAATATTTTCTCAATGCAATCCCCTAAAAAGATATCCCTTCTTATCTCAATAAACCGCAATATAATTGGAAGAAAAAGTACTAATTATATCTGATGCCTTTTTTTTACGAGAAATAATTTCGCCCCCCTCTTTTTAGTCCCTAAACGTCCCCCTCACTACCTGCTAAATCTAACTATTTTGAAAAAGAACAGTTCGATCCCCTCTTAGAAAGAAAAGAAATGAAAATTTCAGCACAACTCAAAACTCTCTCCAAACTCTGTTCTTCTCCTCTATTGATCACAACTAGTGGCCTCTGACTGTCCACACTGACGGTTACGCTGGCCCGCTCGCCTCGCTCATCCACCTCACTAGAAGTGACTTTTGATATGGGATCAATAATTCAGATTCAAAACATTTTTTTTTTCAAATAACACATCAAGAATAGTTTAATTTTTTTTACAGCCGAAAAAATCATACCTAAAAAATATTTCAAAGTACTTCTAGTACATGTAAATTATAAGATGTTTTATCTATTTTGTTTGACATTCTTTCTAACAAATTCAAATTATTAGTTGTTATTTTTATTTTTAAAAATTATTAAACAAATCAATACAGACTCACCGAAAATAGTTGATTTTTTTTTGTTTTGCGACACCGCAACGACAAATGGCAGCCCCGGATCTTGGGGTCTGCCATTTCATATTGTGGCCCGGATAAATATGAAATTCTCACAGCTGTGTAGTTTTTTGGTTTATTTTTTTTTTGTTAAGAGTATATTTAAAAATTTCGAGGGTTGTGCAGCACGCGTGCCGCGTAATCAACAATTCATACACAGAGACTAAAGATCCAATATTCTTTGAATTCGAATCACTTCAGGTACCATACAAAAAATTATTAAATTTAGACCATTTTTAACTGTAGCAAATTCCTCCCCATCCT
Organism: Carex arenaria; assembly: GCA_964058825.1. Classification (NCBI taxonomy): domain Eukaryota; kingdom Viridiplantae; phylum Streptophyta; class Magnoliopsida; order Poales; family Cyperaceae; genus Carex; species Carex arenaria. The sequence continues at coordinate 1,108,145 of CAXKVW010001708.1, forward strand.
GAAATGTCACATTGTTTCGTGCACATTCGACTCAAATTGGATTATTCAGATAACATATCATAGTTATGATGTTATCAGAATAATGATAGCAGATATTAGTCTTCAACTTTGCAAATTATATCACCTAGCAGTCAGATCTATATTAAAACAAGAGGAAAACATAGGTCCGTCTCTCAGCAATCCTTCTTTAATTCGTGCATTTTTAGCTAATTCGGAACTCTATTTCATATTTGGACACAAACTCCCTATGCTCTCTCTCGGATTAGCCGTTATTCCGCTATTTCAACGAAATATTAGATTAACAACTACTAATTCATCCAAACGCACCTGCAGCACCCTGCGATGAAAAGGGTTAAAACGCGCTTTTATTAGTGTTGTCTGTACTCTGTAGTATAGAAAATGTTATATTAATTTACCAATTCAAAATAAGTTTGCTTGTTCTAATATTTTAATAAATACTTACAGAAAGAACAATAGAAATTAACATCTGAGTCTCTGAGACGAGTAATTTAGACGTGTACTCTTTCATTCGCATAAATTACTGTTCTCCAAGCTATAAAAATTTCTAGCACAACATATTTTAGTAAAATTCTAACAGGCCGCCTGACACATCATATTTGTTTGCTATCTTCAACTATAAATTATGACTCTGCAATTGAGAATACGAATAAAGAATTTGTAAATACTGCGCCTTTTGGGTTGGGCTTGGGCCAATTCCTGACAGTTTATCTGATCTGACGTAATTAATTAATTTGAAGTACACCAGAATATAATCATACTATCTTATGCAAAACAACGTCAAACACCTCATGATATGCGCCCCACAGCGGGTCTCGTCAAGAGACCATCTAGGCATCTAAGATTTTTTTATGAGACGAGTTAAAATGACTACACTTTTTTTTTTCTATAACAAAAGTTCTAAAACTTAAAGCAATAAAATAAAATGATAGTTTGTGACAAGAGTATAACTAGAGTGTTTCTGAGTTCACCAAGCTTTTTTGTAAACTCAATTTTAAAATCTATCGGATTAGCTTCAAACAACAAATTCAAATCGTTGAAATCCTTCTACATTACGAGTGATGCGTCTATATGCAAAAAAAATAAAATAAATATTAATTTTGTATAGAGTCAAGTGGTCAAAAGGCGTCCAAAAAATGAATGCATTAAAATTAATTTATAAACCTTCTAATTTTGACCACTTAACTTTATACTAAATTAATTTGAAATTTTAAAATTTTCACATGTAGACGCATCACTCATAAGGTAGAAGGATTTCAACGGATTAGATTTGTTATTTGGAACCAATTCAATAAGTTTTAGAGTTGAGTTCACAAAGAGACTTGGTGAACTTAGGAACACCCTTCTCTACTCTTGTGATCAATATCAATTCTTCTACAAACGTATAGTTACAAAATTTTGTAGAAAATAAATAAATAATCTGATAGGGGATTGATTTGATAGAAATTAATCGGAAATAAATAAATAAAATATCACGAAAGGGGATTGATTTGATAGAAATTTGAATCTAGGTAGACTGGATTAGTTCATCCCGTTCAGACATACGAAACAATTTATTCCGTCTCACTAATCTAAATCCGTAATCCCACTTTAATTAACTAAATAGAGAAAAAAAAAAACAGAAATGGATAATCCTTCCAGTCCAGACATAAAAAAAAAAAAAAAATCTACAGACAGCGTAATCCGTTCCGTCAGGGCGGAAAAAAAAAATTTTGCTGGGTGAATAAATTTCACAAGAGGGAGAAAGGAAAGAAAGAAAGAAAGTGACAGGGGGGAATAAATTTCACTGTATCAGGACGGGACAGATTATATCGTCCGCGGATATTTTTTTTTTTGCCAGATAGGAAGGATTATCCCATCTCTAGGTTTTTTTTTTTTAGTTAATAAAATTAGCAGGACTACAGATACAGTCGAGATAAATTGTCCCGTATAAACAATCCTGTTTTACCTATTTTTCAATTTACAACCGAAACACCACCCTATCGCAATAATTTTTTTTTTTTTTTGGATTAATAAAAAATCGGTATGGAACAGACCTAATGACTACAGTTATCTCTTCTCTTATTTCTTTTAAAAAGATAAAGGCACAGTAAATACAACAAAAACGAAACATTCCTCATTTCTTGATCTTTCCTTGCGCAGCTTAATATTCAGACCCTAGTTTCATTGTTACCGATCATCGTTACCATTCATCTGAACCAGTTCATAATAAAATATTCAAATAAACGTTCCTCCTTTCTTGATCTTTCCTAGTGCAGCTTAATATTCAGATACTAGTTTCATTGTTACCAATCATCGTTACCATTCAACTGAACCAGTTCATACTAAATTATTCAAATAAACTGAGTCATTAAGTCATTTAATTAAATCATAACTCCATTAAACTCTAGTTCAAAACCCACTCGATATCAATTTTTCTGATTTTTGACCCCCTTGGCGATTCATTTTCCTGTTCGACGCTACATCAAGAACTATTTAAATAAGGTGTGAAGCTATTAAACTCAAATCATAACTCTTCTAAATTGAATCCTAAAGATGATAACGGTGAAGCTAACAGTAAAAATAAATATCAAAATAAATATCAGCTCCCAAAGAAGAACTCTGTTTTCATTATGTAAGTTTTTAGATGCTGGATATGCGATGTTTGTAGGAATCTGGGACCCTTTTTAGTTCTTTATCAAGCAAAAATTATCACTAAGAAGCATGTGAAATTAAGCAAATCAGAAGTGAGTTACCACCATTTCTTATATTCCACAAATGACTACACCTGATTACAAAGCAACTATCAGCAAAGCGTAGCAGAGGTACCAGCCCCTCCTGAAACATTACCATCACCAGCATTTAAGACAAATCCCCTATACAAGGAACCAAAGCAAAAGCTCGGCCAGTGGACAAACGTATTCACATGGACCCAATAACCACAAGAAAAATGTAAAACTAACAAGGATGGGGTGTACAGCGTGCATGCGTGTCAGTTATCTTTGATAACTGAAAGTATCTCAAGATAATAACTATACATGCTTTATATTAGTAGGCAAAGGTGAAGTAATCAGAAGAATTATCCTTACCTGCTCTACCGATCTTACAGTTATTTATCTTTGATTGAATTTGAGCTACCAGAAAGTAGATCATAATGTGTTCATTTTGGAACCCTGAACAGCCTTGACAGCTGCAACTCGAGCCGCATTAGCTGATTTGTTGGCAGCCACAACAGCACTGTTGACCTTACTGTCTACTCTTGGGACATCATATGCCTTCTGTGCAGCTCTCCTAGCTTCCTGAAAAGTATGACATTTTTTATTAAAACATATTCAATACCTTCTCTGATTCAACAAATCCGAAACTTTCCATCCAATCACTGTTTCTCAAAGATTGCAAAAGGACGCCAATGGGCGTTGTGGGTATCATATGAGGAATGCTGCAAAATAGGGTATACCGGTGCTTCCAATAGTTTATATGGGAATGAAATAATTCCTTGTTACGAAGATGCACGCACGAGTTTAGGTTCAAACAAAGACAAGACAAGAAAATAAAAAACCACCTAATTGCATAATGTATTATTTAATAGTGATTAACCACAGCAAGTGCTCCACTGAGGTGCTACTCTTGCTGAAGCAAAATCTTTAGCTGTACCCTTCTCATAAAAGGGCAGGGATAGTAAGAATACCCGTTAAAGAACTAGGAGATTGGGGCACACCGCCACTTATTATAACCATGTTTGCCAACTGCTACACCCACCCACCCACCGAAACACTGACACCAATCACCACACACAAAAGAGAACAAACATATACCTGGACTGAATTGAGAACTTTGGAGTGGTTAACTGCAACAGGAGATGCTGGCACAAGGCTTTGGGTGCTTAACGTATTGAGTACTCCATTCTGCCAATGACCAGACTGTGTCTCTCCATTTCTGAAAGAATACATGCCTAACCCCTGTCTTTTTCCCTCGTGCCATGAACCTTCATAGCGGTGTCCATTGGCAAAATTGTACACCCCAAAACCGTGCATCTTGTCAGCAAAGTACTCTCCAGCATACATATCCCCATTCCTTCAAAAGATAATAGTCCCAAGAAGTCAATTATTTACTTATATAGTCCTTTAGATATGCTATCATGTCACATGTTGACTTGATGCTAGCTTGAAAAAGACTCGGTTATGCAACTAAACAGAAGAACAGAATATATGACAATCAACTGTTGTGCAATTCACCCAACTAAATGTTAACCATGACATACCGGAACTGGACAAAAGCAGTTACCCAGGTCAATTTTAGCCCCCAAGTGAGTCCATTATCTAATTATTCTTTGTTCTTTCAAAGAGAAATTTACACTTGGGACAAAACACTTCTATTTGATGAGCTATAAATGTTATTCGTGAGAATGATATGCTTAATATGGTACAAATACAATTCACTTGATTGCCCTCTTTAACAGCAATTTAAGTTAAAGTAGACATGAAACACAGAACCGCTTCAAACAGACACCATTTACCCCGACTGTAAATAAATTAACTAGAATAACAACAAAAACTAAATAGATTTGTCAGATTGAATAAAAGATTAAGTTCATTCTCTACCTGAAATGGTAATGCCCCAGACCATGCTTGACCCCCCACTTGAACTCTCCCACATACCGACTTCCATCTTCACAGGTATGCATGCCGTACCCATGACTCTGCCCATTATGCCACTCACCGGAATACACATCCCCTGTGTAAAACCGGTACACACCATACCCATGCCTCAAACCCTGCCTAAACTGTCCCCGGTAGCGACTCCCCCGGGCCCACGTCTCAACCCCATACCCGTCGTACTTCTCATCAACCCAATCGCCTTCATACCTCCCACTCATATAGTAGTAGTAGACCCCACTTCCTGACAACTTCCCTCGTTGAAATTCCCCTTCATACACATCTCCATTGCTGTATACTTGTACAAAGAAACCTGATTTGCTGCGCTTGCGTCGTGCTGGGTTCAGGTTTGAGCCGGTGGAAGATCCAATTGACCAGAAGACCCTTGGTCCGGATCCATGTGGGAATAGGGATTTGAAGGATCGTAAGGGACAGGGATGGATGGAGAAGAGTAGTAGGAGTAAAAGCAGAGCGGTTGAGAAGGCAGCCGCGGAAAGGAAATCAAAGAGGAAGGATCGAGTGGAAGAGTAAGAGGTGGAGGAGAGAAAGAGGTATAAGGAAGGGAAAGATAGGAGGAGGAGGATCCTGAGGCGGAAGTGGAGACGGCGGAGGAGTCGCCGCAGGGCCAGAGCTGAGGAGCATGGGAGCCGCCGGAGAGAGAGTCCGACACGGCGGCGGTTGTGGGAGAGAGGAGGTGAGAAGGGCAAGGGGCGAGAAGAGGAAGAAGAAGAAGGGGTTGATGAGGGAGAAGATGTCACGAACGGTCTCTTGTGCGGGGTGGAAAGGAGAGCGCCATGGCCATGGCTAGCGGGAACAGAATTAGGGTTAGGGTTTGGGTCTGAAGGAATGTCGATACGGATGAATGGAGGGGGATGGATGTGAGTGGAATGGAGGGGAGAAGAGGAGGAAGGAGCGGCGTCCAGTCCGATGGGGGTGTGCTGGGGGTTGGTCCGGAGGTAGTGGTGGTCCGGTCGGGAGAAGGTAGGATGGTGGTGGTGTTGTTGATGCATCTAAAATTGGAGAGGTCGTTGTACAAGCGTCATTGGAGAAGAAGACGGGAAAGGAGAGAGTGAATTATAATATACCTCGTCTAATAGCCTTTATGGTTTTCTCTCTTCAAAACCCCTTGACTTTTCTAATTTTCCTCTCTGCGCAAATAAATCAGAGCAAATTTTGTGTAAAGATATTGACAGGGTAGTTTTAGCTTCACGAAGCGCACGACTGATAGAGAAGATGAATATATATTACTAATGCGCTGCGTCAAGTGAAAAGAGCTCTATAAATATATTTATCACAAATTTTGCAGATAGTTCGATGCTTTCTCACCAAAAGTTATTATCCGGGGTTTTAATTTCTATAATTTATACATATGCAGAATTGTACCTTATGAACAATTTTCCATTTTGTTTTGATTGGTAATCCGACATAAAATTCTGAAAAAAGAAGAAGATAACAATTCGATGCATTATGTTTAGGAAACTTGTACCGAGGCCGTCAGTCAAACTCTTGACGAATCTGCAAAATTCCCTCCTTTTAGCATATTCGAAAAAATTAGCTGGTCTTGAATCTTGATGCTTAGGTTCCGGTTTATAGCTATTTTATTGCGTTGAAACGTTCAGCTTGCCACCTAGGCGCCTCTAAATAAGACAATTATGTCCAAATTCAAATCGAGAGCTAGAAATATTTACTAATTGTCAGTTCAAATTATACTGTGAGCAAGTAACATATTAGTTATTACCGAGGCATTTCCTTGTCAGTTCAAAATTAACAATATTATTTGTTTGACATTTCGTACATGCTTTTATAGTAGTTTCAAAATATAATACAGCGAAGTCAGAATTAGGGCTCCATTGGACGTGGATATATAGGAATTCGTATTCTCTACATAAACTCAAAATAGAATCTTTTGACGTAATGTATATGGACCATCTGATCTGTTTTAAAATCCGTGTGAACTAGATCCACACTAATATTAAAGGCCTCCTGAATTATAGGTTGTGACTGGAGTGGCTCAATTTAAAATTAGACGACCGAGATGTGTTAACTAAAAAGATGTTTTTTTTTAGTTTTTTTTTTTTTTGAAATCTTGTCAGAGGCTAACAAGGTGATTTGATTAAACATAAGAAATATTACAACAGAGACCAAAGTTTGGCACTTGTTTTTTTTTTATTTTTTATTTTAGTTAATGCAGACAATGCGGACTCCATATATAGTTCACATGGGCATGCATTAAGACTTGTTGGTTGTATGCAATCTTCTAATGGTTTGTTTGACTAAATTTGCAAAATATACATTAATTTAATTTAACTGTTTACATGATTGAGTGAGTTTTCAGGTTCAAAACTTTAATTGCAAGATCTATAATGAAGAACCTATGATAGGTTCAGAGCTTCAATTACAAGATTTACAATGAAGAACCAAGATTCATGAAGTGCTAAATTACAATATTCTTTAGATGAACCTAAGAAGTCAACAAGACTTTACGAAGCTCTTGTTAAGTAGAGTATGTTTGATGCTTGTTGATTTTTGGAGCATCCATATTAAGCGAACCAAATCAGATGAAACAATTTTTTTACGAAATAAGACAGAAAGTTCCAGTTTGGTTTCGTTTAATACGGATGACTTCCGTATGTTAAGCTTATCAAGTTTTGTGGTATAAATTGTACTAACCGTCCTAAACGAGCATAAACGTTCAGAACGGTTAATATCAATTTGAATTAAAATGCGAAAACTGAGCAACGTAAAAATAATAGTGAATTACTTAGGGTTTTGACTTAGGTTTTGCCTTATTATCTCACATTTATGTTTAATTAATTAGATAAAAATGTTACTATTGCTCTACTTTATGTTTTATTGCAGGAAACATGTTTTGGGGATATTTCACATCATTTAAAGCAAGAATCGGGTCAATCGGATAAGCGACGCTCATCGACTAAGGTTCTGTTACGACCTGTATTGGTTGATACAGACCAGAGCTCATTACGAACCAAGAGATGGCACAATACACATTAAGTCCCTCAGCGACACAATCCCAATACGGACCATATCAGCTAATACGGTCCGTATCTGAGGCACCATTTGGTTAGATGTTTGACAACTTTATGCAGATCAGATAACTTGCACTCCACTCATCTCCAGACATACCCTTTCAGCAAGTGTTTTGTGATAGATGGCCAAATCCTAAAGAAAAAACAAAACACTCACTTTGGATAAATTTCTGAGTCTTCTACATTCTGAATTAGAGTTCAAGACCTTCATGAAAGTTGTAGAACTTATTGTCTAGTTTTTAACGCAACTTGAATCACCTAAATTGGAATCTGAATGACTGGTCTATGGCTAAAATACGAACTGCTATCAGGACCCCCAATACGGTCTGTATCAGCCAATACGGACCGTATTCAGCACCGACGCTGTGAATAATTATGACATGTTTTAAACTCCAAACCATCCGGAACTTATCCAGAACATGGGGGGGGCAAGTACAGAGACCCCCCTAAGCCTGAGGGAGTCTATATAAACCTCCTAAACTAAAGAGAAGTTCATCTCTCCCCTTTTGGGTTAGATCACAGATCTTTATGTATTTTGGTGTTTTATTTTATTAAGTGAGAAGAGAGGAGTGTGTTGAGACTAGTTAAAAAGTCCTACTAGTTTGTATCTTTTTTGAATCTCTTGTAAACATGTCATTCCATGATTAAGTTTAGATTATTAGGGCTAGGTAATAAACCTTGTTCTCATGAAGCTTTAATAATATATTTCTACGTTTGTGTAACATTTTGTTGATTTGATATGCTTTTGCATTTTATGTTTCTTTCACTTGGTATCGATGATCTAGTTTATTCTGTCATGGTAAGTGACAGTGTCTTGGGGGGAAATATGAATTATGATGGATGAGTCAAGGACGGGAGGAATTATTAGGCTAGTGTGAAGAAAACCTAAGAGGAGAAACCACTAGTTGGAACAACAAAATGCAGGACGAAGGTTTCGGCATTGGTGCATTGGTAGATGAAACATCACAATGTCTTTATAGTAACATCCATAAAGAGATTCGATATTTGCGCATCAATAGATGAAGCATCGCAGTGTCTTTATAGTTATCTCGATAGGAGTTCTGACATTTGCACATCTGAGGATGAAGCATCGCAGTGTCTTTATAGTAAGCCCATTACAACAATTGGAAATCGGTTTATAAAAAGCCTATATATCAAAGTGGATTGAAATAACAATGGTGTGTCAAAACCCTAAGAATTCACATCTATATCTTTATTTTACTTACTTTTAATTTTCGCCAAATACATATAGATCACAATTACAACTCTCAACTTTTAGGTTTCATCTACACCTTTCGAGGGATTGTGATTTGATTGCTCAAAACTCTAAACCAATACTCCCTGTGGATCGACCTCGATTTTACTACTCGATAGGATTGTGCGCTTGCAATCTGACCTGATAGCATACTGAGTTTATAAATATTAAAAGTAATTGACGCGCATTCCCAAAGAACCTGCTCACCAAGTTGAGGATGAGGAAGAGAAAATGGAAGAAGACGGTTACGAGCCTGAATTCACAAATCCCAACCACACCGTCTTATACGAAAAATTAAAGAGGAGACTTTTTTTTCCACAAGGCCATTGACGAGGACACTCTTAGAAGCCTCAATCTTCTCGATCAATTATGTACTCTTACCAAGCACATTAACATCTAGGACTTCCTGAGACTCATCAATGGAGTAAAGGTATCGAGAGAGTTCATCGCCTCATTCTCTTATTTACCTAACTCCATTTTCTTTCAGATGATGGGTGTCCAATACTAAATCACCATGGATGACTTTTGTGGCATATTCAACTTGGTGAATGATGGTATGGAAGACACACCAAAAGTGTGACACTTCTGGTTCACAATCACTGAGGATGACAACTGCAACACTCGGATGGTGAGCACAATCATTTATTCGCAAATATGAGTCCTACAAACGGTGCTCTCAAATTCCATCTTCGCAAGAGGCGAAAACATCTCCCGAGTGACAATACCAAAACTCTACTTTCTCAAGTGTCTCATTGGTCCCAAGAAAGAAAGACCCCATGTCGGTCACTTTCTCTTGCAATCATATACAACAAGTGGCAAATGTCAAAAGGACTGGTGGTACCATCACAATCAAGTATGTGGCCGCCATAAAAAAGATGCATAGAATCACAATAAGGCAGATTATTTAACCGGAGGCCTGATATTCAATTCAAAATTTCATCTTTTAATCACAGCCGTTGGCGAATCAGGACATCTAGGTGCTTAATCACAGCTGAGGGGAACATACCGATGGTTGGTACAGTAGTTTGATTTGGTGTTATTGTGTGATAAGTACTTGTATAGGTACTTGAGTTTGATTTGGTACAGTTGGTACAATAACTGTCAATAGCGAAAAATAAAACTAGTAATCAAGAGAGCGAGATTGAGAGTGAGAAAGGTGCTTCTTCGATCTATTTTTTAAAGAAATATGTCATTTATGAAAATAATTATCCTCTAATAATTATTATTTTCATTCTCTTACAATATGTCCCATCCCAATGCACATGCTCAATATAATTCTATATAGTATATATAGAATTATATTTTGAGTGGACTGTCTTGCAAAAATATGAATAGTAAGTATATCCGCAAAGGTTGGAGGGAAAATGACCACTCGCCTAATTTTAAAATAGAACCCAGACCTTTCTCTGTTGAATCGGAATGGCACCAGTAGCTTCTTTAGGTGCAATCTACTAATATTTTCACGGTATTGTTTCTTTAGGTGGAAATGAGGCACAGTAGCCCGTCCCTTTTTATTATATTTGTTATTTTAAATTTTAAATGAGCAGAATCATTTCCCGTTACCACTTTGAAATACAAAATATTCCAAATATATAAATCGAACCATCAGGGAGCTCCAGCACAGTAAAGTAGAGAATCTAAGAAATGATTGAATAGAAAATCGATCATAAATTTTTAAATCGGTGTCAAAAATTTGAGTGTACATCCTTTGAGATAACTGGACTTCTCAATATATTTCAAAATCGGTGTCAATTTTTTTTACGGTGCCTATTGGAATGCACGAGACAGTATTAATAGAGAATGGATTGTTTTGAAATTCGTGCTGTAAAAACTTGAACGGCCAAGAATTTTTAGAAATCAACTCAAATTTTGAGATATCTCGTGCGATATGAATTGTCGATGTAGGATGATAGCCCGGTCAATAATTAACTGTGATAAGAAAATGAAAGGCCTGATAGTGGAGCAGATAAAGATAAGAATAAGGCTCCGCGGCTCTTGAGATGACGATAAGAATAAACGAACAATCAATGTTACTAGTCATGAATTCAGAGTTGTAAAACGCGCCCTTTACAAAGCATGACTAAATTGCCTATGATTTGAGAATCCAGACTCTGCTGCTTTTTTTTTTAGAGAAGAGTAGAATTCTATTTTTCTGATTTCAACTATTCAAATTTGTTGAGATTTGTATATAGAAAAGTTTCTTTATCGAGATACGTTAATGAAAAATTTTAAATGGTTGAAATTGGAAAAGTAAGACTCTACTTTTCTCTAAAAAAAACAGATCCAACTCTGCTACTTTTATTTAAAAGCAGATTTCTGCTTTTACCATCCCAATCATTCAAAAATTTTCATTCACGTATCTTGATAAAAAAAACTTTTTCATACACAAATTTCAACAAATTTGAATGGTTGAGATAGTAAAAACAAAGTCCTGCTTTTGTTAAATAAAAGCAGCAGAGTCGGATCCATGATTTGATTGCCATTCTCACGGTCTAACTTCTCTGTTTATATTTAGATGATTAGATAGACGCTCATATGCGTTGGATGGACCCTTTATTTTCGATTAGCATTCTATTTGTCTAACCTAAAAACTTTTTATAAGATGGTGATCCAACGAAAAATAATTTTATTAATAACTTTAAATTTTAGATTGACATTTAAAATGTAATACATACATCAAAAATAAAAATAAAATTAAAATTTACAATGGCCCAAAATATAATTATATCGAATGAAATATCAAATAACACTCGAATCATTTAAATTTTATTTTTCAATCAATCTAGAAGACAAACAATTCGCCAATGCACTTATTTCTATATAAAACAATTCGTACGATTGATTAAAAAAAAATCTTATAATATTGCGACCCCCCTCCCCAACTCTTCATTGTTGAAACTTCGATCATCATCAGAAGCCACCTAGCTATACTGAAAACAATGACAAAGAAGCCATTACAATATCAATATCAAGGGCTTCACCAAAAATTTAGAGTCACCTGATGGGCAAGTACATGCCAACATGACGAACTGAAAAGTGAATTCAAGATAACAGCTATGACAAAACATTAACATTTCATAAGAGGTGCATAAATAGAAGTTAAAAGAGTTCTAAGACAACTTAACACGACACAGATAAAAAAAGAATTTCCACACAAGATTCGCAGAAGCTACAATTGCAAATCTACTACTAGTAACAACAACAATTATCAGAATAAGTAAAGATTGCCTGGTGTTCATGATCTTAGTAGGGTTTAAATAAACAACAACAGAAAAATGGGTCATCAAACCCGTTATAGAAGTTCTTCTGTTTTTGTTTCCTTTGCAGCAGAACAAATGCAATCAAGTCGGTTTGTGAATCTTAAAGCCGAATACTCGTGGGGTGTACCGCTGGGATGGCTTCTGTGGTTTGAGGTGGTTATATGACATCAGGAAGAGATGAGGGAATGTTGTTCCGAAGTATGCTCCATCTATGTCTAATAGATCAGAGTTAAAGAAATATTTTCACGCAGCAATTGGAATAACATGTATTTGCCAGGTCTCTCTTTTTCTCCACGTCCAGTGATTAGGAATCTGATGGCATGTGGGCCAACTAATACATTACCTACCAGTTATTTACATACCAGTATGCAGTATTGAAGGCTCGAAGCCAACTAAAACAGCACCATACCAATTCAGTTCACAGCAGTAAGGAAATATCCAAGCCAACTAATACAGTCAGTGCCAGAAAAGACCACAAGTACGGAAATTCTGGAAAAACATTAAAAAAAAAATGCCAAGCTGAGAGGTAGAACTCCAAAAGGAAAAAAAAATTGAACTTAGTGCTTGCATATATAGATCATAATAAAAGGATACTGCCTTGATACTTGGAGCGAGGATAGTAGATATCCTCGCATTTTGGACAATATATCTTGACAGTGCTAGACCGAGGGATGTCAGATTGACCTACAGGGAGGCAAGGCTGGCCACAACAGTACACTCTTGGGCACCTCCCAAAGTCATAGTTCTTGAACTTCTCGAGCTGCATGAAACAACGAAATAAAAGATATGCACCATGGAGGAATTTCAAGTATTTCATAAATACAAACTTTTATAAATGGGTTTCGAGCTACCAAAGTTCCTCCAATTGGTTCTGGTACATGATGGAAGTGCCCATTATAAATGACTAGAAAAAACAGTTCCCCTGAATTCATGTCAAAAGAAAACTTACTTGCTATTAGCTTTAGCAACACACAGATTATCCAACTTAACTTCGTCCAAAACTAGAAAGCATGTACTTGTGAAATTCTATTGGCTTCTCATAGGTAATTTTTCAAAATGAAGATTACCCTTCCATGACATTGAAGAAATGAAATGGTATTCTGTTAAAATTTTATTATTAAACAGATTTATAAAAAAAACAAACCATAGCAGTCATGCCCTTGCTAGTAAGGATGTAGCGTACATGGATAAGGCCATAGAGCATCTCTGCAGCTGATTCCACCAGCTCATTTTGTTCCTCCGTGAACATGTCACCTGCAACGTTCTTAAAATCAATCAGTTCACCAGTCACAACTCTTCGTCATAGTTTTGATTGCGTTGAACTACACAAATGATCCAAAGTGTCACTTGTTTCCCATTTTTATAGTTGGAGCTTCAGAGCTCCCAATTTGGTCCATTAAAACTTCACAACTCAATAGGGAATTCTATCCTCGTCATCATCTTTTGATGAAAAAAATGGAGAGAATCAAGTCAACACTATAATGGAATAAGTGATTTTTTAACTATTAAGATACATGGACCAAAAGACTTGTGCCCCTTCTACCAAGATTGCTATCTAGAACTTATTAAAATTTGAAATCTTCAAGGCTAAAAATCATAATTTTCTGGACTAAAAAGAAACATAGCTACTTTCAAAATAATCTCTTGTTACATTGAAAATGAAGTTATTATATTCGCTCAATTAATAGCAGATTAAGCTAAAAAATAGAAAAAGGATGGGATTTCAATCAGCTTATGCTAAAAGAAGTAATTACCATGGGAGGACTCAATGTCAAGGATCAGATCGAGGGCATAATCGTAGTAGGGGACCTGGTTGCTAAGGCCACAGAGGTTGAAGTCGTCCTGAATGTACTCGTCGTCAACCTCACAAAAGAACTCGTTACCTCTTAGGTTGCAGAACCATGATATCCATGAAGTGTCCTCCCCATCATACCCGCTCACATCAGACTCCTCACTGTCTGTATCCGATTCCTCTGCAATATTTACACGGTTTTTTTAAGGTCAATGGGCAAAGTGCAATGCTTACAACAACAACCAAGCTTTTAGTCCCAAACAAGTCGGGATAGGCTAGAAATGAAACCCAACCAGAGTTTCGTGAGGGTTTCATTTCCATAAAAAGGCTGTATTTTACGTTCACCACGCCTATCACAACCCACCTCCGTTTTCTTGGCTTGGGGCAGGCAGGCTGTGTAGAAACTACACAGGCGAAGTGCAATGTTTACACGTTAAATTACATATTCAATAGCAACCCCCAGTTTTCCTTTGTCATTTCAATTTTTGCAGAAAAATGCTTCAATCCCAATCCCAAAAAAAGAAGAGAAAAATTCCCAGAAACATCACTATGAATACCTGACCAAACCAGTACCTATTTGCAACAAAAACTGGAGATTGAAGGATTATTGAACTGCAATAGAAGATTTCAATAAACATGTTTGCTCTCGTAGCAGTGATGCTCTCAATTAAATGACATAATACAGCAAGGCTTAAGAATAGCATATATAAGACATACCGTACAAGTTGCAACAAGGTAGTTCCAAGAGATCATACAAGTAACACTTTAATATGATTGAATATTGAGAAAGCTCCAAGATAGATCATGCAAAGTATAATGTACTGCAAAAATTAGCATAATAGTATGCTTCACATAATGTACATGAAATAGAAAGACAATCTTCCCAAAAAGTCACATGATGATCATGAGAGAGAAAGACATAAAATCTGCCTAGAGCTAGGGAGAGTTTTGTTACACTAGGCTAAAGGACAAACACAAATTCAAATACATTTAAACCATATAAAGAATGAAAGTGAGAAACTTCAGCTGAGTCTATACAATGAGCTAAAAATACACTATTTTTAAGCCAACAAGAATTATTAATGTGCTTTGGGAAGTAGAGCACATCTAAAGTTTGTGCTGAAATGACTTGTACTGAACTGAGCAATTGACAACAGATGGCTTGAATTAAAAAATAAAAACCTGTAATTTATAGAGGAGTATAATGTGACCTATCGCTAAAAGTTCAGCCACAACTTATTCATAGATGAGTATAATGTGAATTAAAAACTAAAACCCTGTAATTTAGCAGCAAAAAATATAAAACAGAACTCATTAGAAACTAAATTTTTTAGTGATAGGTTACTAATCATTCAACAAAGATGTTAAAAGAAAGTCACTTTAATTAGAGGAGCATATCATACATAAATAAATAATATTTCCTAAATATTCAACAAATATGTCCTGTAAACTAAATATATTCAAACAATCTATGAAACTATATATTCCAACAAAAAACATAAAATAAAGAAACAGAATAAGCAAAAAGAAATCTGGGTCGAGAAAATCATACCATCTGAAGCCTTGTTCTTCCGGGGGTCCTGAGCTTGCTTCCCTGATGACGTGGAAGGCACGACGAGGCGGTCCTTGTCCTTCCCGTTGAATCCGCGTGAAGTGGATGGTGAGGATTTCTCGAGGTGCTTGTCAAGCGCCTCGTTTATTCTCTTCCGATCTAAGCTTCCCGCAACCTCCCCTTTCGAAACGACGTATCCTCTATCCTTGTTGTACATCTCTCTCTCTCTCTTGCGCTATCGATCGAGATCTCGACTGGCTCAATCTCAGTTTAATCCAGTATAAGCACCATGGAAAGAGAGAGGTGTGGACCGAGAGGAAAGAGAGGAAGTCCGAATCTTAGCTTTAGATGAATAAAATGATGGATTTAAGTCTAGGGTTTGTTGAGAAGATGGGGAGAAGGGGGAAGGAGAAGATTTTTTAGGGGGGATCGAGAAAGAGCACGAGGGGAAGACAGGCGGGGAGAGAGGGAGATTTGGGTTATTTACCAATATACAGAAACACAGGGCTTGAATTGAAAATTATGAGGAAGATTTGGTTTTCTTTACCAATGTACAGAAACATAGGGCTTGAATTGAAAATTATAATCCTTGAAATTGAATCCTTGATAGGCCGGCAAGATGTTTTTTCTTCATTATTTCTTGCGGGCCGAAAACATTTTGGGCTGCTTGTTTAAAAACACTGCATATGCATATGCGGCCGTTTAAAAAACACTGGTATTAATTCATAACATGTAGCATTTTATTTTATAGAGGTATAATTGTCAATTTAATATATCCGAATTTGGTGCAAGGAAGTTATTTTATTTGGTTGATATCTTCTGTTATTTTTTCACGTGACTTAGATGGATGCATGTATATATCTAACTTGGTTTTTTTTGGTCCATCATACTCCATGTCTTTATCTTTGTTCTCGAAGTTCAAATAGCCGATCCGAACCGCTCAACATGATATCCATATTAAAATGTGTTTATAGACCAAATTTCATATTTTTTGAAATTTTTTTACTATTTTTTTAGATAGTTACAAAATCACTGTTTTTTGATGGTCCAGAAGCAGTGATTTTGTAACTATCTAAATAAATAGTAAAAAAATTCAAAAAATATAAAATTTGGTCTCTAAACACATTTTAATATGGAGATCATGTTGAGCAATTCGGATCAACTGTTTGAACTTCGAGAACAAAGATAAAGACATGGGGTATGGTTGGAGCACAAAACCAATGTTGCATTTTAATCCCAATCAGTCATTTATAACTTGTTTGGACAAACTTGCTTGTTCCAACTTAATTTGAAACAAAATACAAATGTTGGTGACGTTTGTACCAGTAAGAAAGTGCTGAGAAATCGATTGATCAAAGCCAAAAGGAATTACAAACGTTGGCAACATTTTAATTATATTCAAAACTAAAAAATTTCTGTTTTTGATCAATTGATTCCAAGAGCCAATCGTTGGTAACGATTGTCATAAGCTGCATAAAAAAAGAAAATCTTAATTCGAGATTTGAGCTAAACGTTCTCAACGTTTGTGACAAACGTTGTAATGTTTTAAGGCATAAAGCTCTTTCTGAAACTGTCACTATAAAATATAAATAGAGTTTTGGGCTTCTTCCCAAAATAACTTTTAGTCGCCCTTAACTTTCAAAAATATATTTTCTGTGAACTTGAGTTCCTCCATTGTTGTAAAAGCTTAGAACTTCAAATTCCTCAAACAAACTCAAATCTACTTTACTAATCTTGAGTTGGATTAGACTAGAGTGAATTTTTGAGTGTTTCTCTTGCGAACATTGACTTAGAGACTTCATTCTCTTCTTGAGTTGGCCATGTGACTTTCTGTTGGTTGTAAAGGCTCACCGGTTCACAAGTTGTAAATCTTTCTCGTTGGGTAATAGAAGGACGCACTTATAAGAGATTGCGATAACCCGGAAACGTAGACCTTTTTGCCAAACTCCATTAACTCCCCGCGTGTCAAATTTATCTAAACTCATATATTTACTTTTAATTGCAATTATTTTTCAATTTTAAGTATTAGTGGTGCATTTAAGAATAACAAATGCCCCGTATACTATTTACATCAATTTGTATATAAAGTCTTATATACAACTAGGACTGCAAAAAAAATTCGTAGTTCGTGATTCAATTTGAGTTTGATTCGAAAAAGTTCGTAAAAAATTCGATTCGAAATAGTTTGAAATTAATTCAAACCAAACTCAAACTTGACCTGGTTCATTCGAAATAGGTTCACGAACTATTCTAGTTCGAATCTCAAAGTAATGTAAACCGTTGATTTACGCTGATGACTTATGTTCGCTAATGACTTAAAAGTTAAAACATAAGGCTGCCCAGCTATAAGTCATAGCTCGTAAGTCGCAACCCTCGTTCTCAGTTCTGAAATCCTAGATGACTTTTACCTCTCGATTTCAGCGACTACGATCACTCTTCCTTGTTGTAAAAAAGTTCAAAATTGAGTTCGTAAAAAATTCAAACCAAACTTAAACTGAAATAAGTTTGATTTAGTTCAATTTGTTTGCAGCCCTATGTACAACCCTGAAACCCTTTCCAAGACAATCCTCCCTCTAATAATTCTCCCGCGAAATACAGCCCGTGTTGCGCACAGTGTACAAACAGATGGGTTTTTAGAATTTTTAGGGAGGGTTTTTTTAAATTGGTGTTACACGACTTGGAAGCAATCAAACGGTTATATATTTGGGGAGCTTTTAAGTCTACCACAAACCATGAGAACTGCGGATTCACACAGGTGGTACCTGTTTTTTAATAACAACAAATAACGAAATTACTGTGCAATTCATGCACACAAAAATAACAACTACAAAGTATTACAGAATTGAAATAACTCGTATTCACATTAATTCAAATTATTAAGCTGGTTCTTAGTTGTGAGCGTTCAGGCATACTGCACGGCCAGCTGCTGAAGCAATTGAGTAGCCACTCAATGAGCAAAAAACAAAGAAACAAAAATATAAATTACATTGGATAGTCTCCTACAGATATGAGTCATCCATATCAAATCAGATGATCCAAATCGAGACTAACCCTACCTGTCGAGTTCAACATAATTTTAACAACGAAATGTCTGCCCCCATTAAAACAATCCTATCTGAAATGGATGGTCTCCTAATCTAACAGGCACCATCCAATAATCTCCATACTACTGCAAAAGCAGATGCCAAAAAAATCTGGAACTATTCTATTCACATCCAAAAGTTGCTATAGCTGACTTCCAAAGATACTCCCCAAAAAATAGCAAATATACATCGTGGAAATCTGACTTGCATTTCTAGTACTTCAGTTGCAGAATCTCTGTTAAGTGGCAATGTCCTCAACCTCTGAGTTAAAGACGAAACTTGGAAATGTTGTTGTTATATCCCTGCACATTAATTGGAAAAAAAAAAAAGGTTAATTCTTAAGTGTAAAGCTAATTTGAAGGGAGAACAACTTGGGAATAGACACTCCAAACAGATTGTTCGACTAAGAATATTAATTTGACCAATATAACATCTAGTTGTAGCATAAAGTAGTAATTGACACTTCCTTCCTTTTCATATTTGGTAACCTTGACTCTTTTTAATGCAATAACGTAACTGAGAGAGAAAGAGAGAAACAGCAGCTACAGCAAAATGGGGAATAAGCACGGATATAATTTGATGAGAAATTTAGTATTTTCCTCTTTTTTTGATGGCACTTCCATTCATCATGTCAAAGTAAGAAAATCTAATTCCATGAGAAACATGGAATAAGTTTATTCTTAAGAATTATTCTGGACAGGACATAATAGGGAATGAAGATAACTGCATCTTAGTTTCCTCAACATACCACAACCAAGATGCCCAATTAAACCAAATCAGCCCAATGTTCTCACCAAATCCTACTAATCTTATTCTTGTGATACTCACCTGAGATAGGGAAGAGTCATGATTTTCAGCATAGCAGGATTACGAGTCACAAATGTCTTCCACTCTTCCCTGTCTATTTTCCCGTCATGATTCGCATCTGCTTCTGAGAATGTCTATTCAGCACTACAAAAATCAGTATTCGGAATCCTAGTATTACAGTGAAGGCTTAACACTCCTAGTTCAGGAAAACTGTGCTCATGTTTGGTTTCGGCATTGGACCTATGTTAATGCTGTGTCTTATTTTTTTTTTCCTCAGTGGGTTCTTAATTGCACAAGGGTAAATTAAATTGGCTTAATTGGGGCCATGAAAGGTGCAACTGCTCAAAATCAGCATACCTTGATATATTCATTATATTTTGTCTACCAAATTTGCACTTTCGATTGCATGAATGATGGCACACTTGGAACTAATTTTTGGTCAATTTGGTCAATTGCAAATCCCGGTGCAAAACGTTTTGATTGATACAAGGGCGGTGGAACATATGTAGGATGCAATTGCAAAATTCAGTGTAAAATGATATTAGTTCGGTGGTCGATCAGAGGCAAAGGAAGTTCATTAAGTTAGGTTTACCTAATAATTATTGAACAGTTGAAGCCTTACTAAGAAGGTCGGGTGATATTGGTGTATATTGCTCAATAGAAGATCCTGGTTCTGTGGTACAGTTGAAATAAAAAAAAAAAATACAAACCTTATCGATTATTAAATCAACCGTTTCAGTTGCTAAGTGCATGTCAGATTCATTTAGAAGAACATTCAGCATCTGTTTGACCTGCATCCAAGGACCATTAATAATTCAGCATGTCCCAAAAAAAGTATGAGCACATCTTACTTCCATACTTTCAAAATCTTTGGGACTTCATTGAAAGCTATTTTTTCTGGATAGAAAAAGAACTATTTCAAGACAGTATTTACATTAACTAATTTGCAAGATCTATATTTTCTAGGTATCTTTGAAAGGCACTACACTTTGGCACATGTCAAAAATATGTGGCTGAATTTAAATCTGTTATTTTCAAGTATTGTACCTACCATCTGTTCCAATTCTATCACTACACCCCAGAAAACTACCATAGTGCTAACATGGATGCTCATGTGGACCTACCCTTTGTTTTTTAAAAGAAAAATGAGCGACTGATCTTTCCATTGGCTTACAGGAGAGAAACCAAAGCAAAGTGAGCAACTTATGACAGAATATAGTTTGGTGAACTCCCAGAAAATCCCCCCTAGTTGCTAGAATTTTAGTAAACAACCGGTGAAAAGAAGAACACATTAACATTTCCCAAATAAACTTGATTAATTCTTTGATTTGTCAATTTTGAAGTACAAAAGATTCTATAAGTTCAAAACATGCAACTCTGGCGAAGTTCGAAGCTAACAGGGGAAAGATTGTGTGAGGAACTGAGGATACTTGTCAGCAGGTGCAAGGATCATTTATCCTTTTCTTTTCTTTTCTTTTTAATTTAAGTTTAATAGCCAGAAGACAGGTTGTTGACAAGTCCCCATACTAAAGCCAAAGAAATCCTAATTGCTCCTACCCCACTTTTCTAAGATAGCCTAATACCAAAACGTGGTCAAACTAAGTTGTCACATGACAAAGTGAGACCACTAATTAATGATTGCTATCTTGTTCCTACCACTAGAAGTTGTATTATTGTGTAACTTAATCTGCAATGATCAGGTGCAGTATAGGATAAAGGAGATTGAAGGATACGTGTGAACTAATTCCTTCTTATTTAATATTATATTGGAAAGTAGTTCAAGAAGAATGAAATTCAAATCATTAAGTAAAGCTCACCTCATTTCGATCAATGAAGCCATTCCCGTCAAGATCATATAGCCTGAATGAAACTGAATAATTGCAAATATTAGCAAAAGAAAGAAAAAACATGCACAATTAAGCAAAGACAATTTTGAACAACTGAAACTTTTCACATGGTACCTAACTACTGATGGCATTTTTTACCACTACCCTTTGCCCACACACAGAGGCCCCCAACCAAATAAAGAAACAAACAAATAAACAAAATAAGAACTCACAGTCAATTTTATCATCTTGAGCAGCATTTGGATGGAATACATTTAGGGAACGAACGAAGTCACCAAAATCAATATTTCCCTTTTGCTTCACATCAAATAAGGTGAATACCTGCAGTTATTTTAAAATCAATAGAAAATTTCTGAAGATATTTTATCATTACGTTTAAAACAACTTTCACAGGGAAAAGAATATAAAATGCCTAGACAGAGAATTTTAATGAATGCAGATTTAATAAATGAGGCATGGTGAGTTTAATTTTGCCCCCAAAACTAAATAAGATCAAAGCCATGTACCCACAATATGAAAATTTGCAAAAGAAAAAAAAAAAAAGGGTAAAAAACAGAATCTCAAAACTTACCCTATTTGCGAAGAGATTATCTTTTTTCTTGTCCTTGAACAGTGCAAGATGAAACTCCTCCTGCAAATAGGAATTTGAAAGATATTAAAAAAAAAGTCTTTTTCTCTCAGAAAAAAAAGAGCTTTTGTATCCTCAAAGTAAACAGCCCGGTAAAGCCAAACATATACCCCTACAAAGAACAAAATTATATCATTTACATTTTTTCTTTCACTATCTGGTAATACATCGAATTCTCTCTGAAAGCAAACATAGGGGCTATTTTCGGAAAATTTGAATATATTCTGGTGAGGAAGCTTTTGCATTATTGGAAAAAACTCTCAAACTAAAATTATATTAGTAATCACACCATAATAGTAAAAATAAATATCCAAGAGAAGCAAATGATCAAAATAAATACCTTGCTTATAAGACCATCGTCTATAATAGAACTGCTAATACTTCTGAACAACTCAAAAAGTGCCTCTACCTCACTTACGCTAACTACAAATCATACAATTAATATCACTTTCCAAAAAAGTTTTTGCAATTGCATCACGGTACTACAAATAGGAAAGAAGATTTCTCAACCAAATATAATAACTAAACATGCAAAAGGTCAAGTACGTGCTGCTCATCAATCTAGTCAGAGCGTTTTTTATACTATAGACAGTCAATTGCCGGAGCTTAGAACATGAATTACTTCAATAAACCAAGACCAAAAATAACCCGATGAAATTGGCCCTCTTTCTTATATCATTGATCAACTCCAATACCCTTGATAATTGCATTAGAACAATTCGAGCCAATAGAGGTAATTAACTTGATTAATATCAGGTGCCGATAGATAGTGATTTGGAGAGAAATTTTCAGAATAAAGACGAGAATAAAATAAACGGTCAAAACCATTTTTTTGGCTTCTAAGTTTGGTAAATGGTAAATTGTCTAATTCAAACTAATAACAAAATGAAGTTTGTGAACTTACAAGCAGTCTGAGAGGCGAGCTGGACAGGATCCTCGTAGCCAAGGAATTGCTTTTGAGCCTTGGAAGCGAAGCAACCCATGGGCCCACTTGACAGGCTGCACTGGACGATAAATACCTGCTCTTACCGCACAAATCAAATCACTGAATAAATAAATCTAGGATAGATCCCTCTGGTTCTAGGAAAGACGGACGCTGGAGGCTGGAGCGCCGGTCGCTTTTTCTGGCTTCGTTGTTTTGGGTTTTGTCGTGTTAATCCTTCTTTTTATATAATTTCCATTTTAGGACGCAGGAGAATCGGAGATCGAGAAGTCGGAGGTGCGTCTATTAGTGGTCCAGGAAGAGGAAGAGGAAGAGGAGGACGGGCCAAGGGTTGGTCGGTTTTGTCAGGAACTTGGCGAGACTCTTTTAGTGAAATACTGACACGCGTCAGTTTGGAATAGGGGGGAAGGCTGGAAGCATTTTCATACCCATAACGGTCCGGTCCGGTCCAAATCCGGCCGATTCACGGTTCCGCACGGATCACAGTTTTCACGATCTACGGTTCTACACGGATCAGTTCTGATGGTTCTAACTTAAAATAGTTGGCTCAAAACTTTGCTAGAACTATGGTTCAAATTCACACGGTTCGGTCCGGTTCAGACGGGTCTACGGTTCTATTTTTTTTTTTTTTAATATAATACCCTGGTAAAAAAAAAATTTCAAAGTAATGCAAGAAAGTCAATTCCAATAGAACTAAATCCATGCCGAGCCGAGGTAACAAATTTCCTAACCTTTGATCCTTTATGGCCTTTTGACTTAGAAGTGTTTAATAATCGGATTCATAATCGTTTGGCCATTGAGTTATGAAATCCGGGACAATGGTTTTTAATAATCTGATTTTCGTGTAAAATCTGATTCTGCATCCATGACATGTTTTCGTGTAAAATATGAATTTAGAAGTGTTTTGAAAAAATATAAAAATATTTATATATGTTTATATTATTTTAAAGTTACCCTTCTCCTTTATTCCGGACTTAGGACCGGTTATGTAAAATAACATAGGCGGAGTTCTAATTTTTTTTGTTAGTATTTTTTTAAAATGAATAATTTTAAAAAGTAAATTGAAATGTTAAAAAATAGCCAATACTACCTATCTAGAAGTCGTTGTTTATATACCACAGGTTGCTCTCTTGAGGATGGCATGTACCGTCTAAATCATCATATGCCTCTATACTGGTACCGCTTTCTTGAGTGTTGACACTGGATGTTGTTGCTTCCATGGTTTCATGTTGCATGCAAGTTTCGGCATCAAACCAATCTTTCAAGCACACAAGTCTCTCGAAAACCTTTGCACCCAACTTACTGCGTTTATCAGTGAGGATTATGTTCACCGAACTAAAACATGATTCGAAGGGAACAATTGACACGGGCACGGCAAATACGTCGCAAGCCATCATCGCCAGGACGCCAACATTGGATAGGCACTTGCATTATGTTTCCAATACTCCATGACATCAATGGAATCATTTTCCATTATCGCCAGAGAATACCATACTAATTCATTTGTGTTACTTGCGGACATTTGCGAGTCATCATCTTCCTTCAAATCTGTTTTACCCTAAAAATGTGACGCTTAAATAACCCGACTTCATACAATTCAAATGTTGTGGGACATGTCTGAAATAACATCCATTATTCAAGAAAAAAAAAAGGAATTTGGCACATTGCATCAAAAGAAAATATTGAAGAAAAAAATATGAGACCGATGGTTACATATGAAAAATAAATCACTTGTCAATTTGCTCTGACTTACAAATAACATTCTTAAGAGAAAATAAAATTAACACCAATAAAATAAAATGAAATAAAAAATATATATATATATGCTCTTTGTGTGAATCCAGCCCTTTTGAAGCAAGGCCTTCATTTACATTAATTTAATTAAAGGCCATAGATAGAAATCTTTGAATTAAATCAAATGAGTAGACAAGCCTGCTCGGTTCAAGATGGGCCACATCATAAGCTACTAATTTCTACCGTCTTATTTTAGCATGTTAACAAAAGGCCTTCAACCCTCTGAGTGCATTTTTACAACGGTCATATTATTATCAATGCAAGTTAATTGCTGAAATTGCTCTGACAGCAAAGACGTCTATCACGGATAATTAAAAAAAATTAACCCCTCATTTGCTGAGATCACTCGTTGAACGATATATCATGCACAAAAGGCTCCTTGAAGTTAATGACCGGACTTAGGTGATTTTTTTTTCTTTTAAGTCGGCAATATAGGTAAATTAATGCAAGATGGATTGTCGTACAAACTAACAAAAAAAAATATAATAAAAAAATGAAAACCATAAGAAAAATAATAATAAATAAATAAATGAAAGTTATAAGAGCATGATACTTTTTAGACCAATTAAAATGAAACGAAGACAATAAAGTGCAAAAAACAAAATAGCTATCATCAGCACATTTTATTTTTTTATTAATTGAAATTGATTCTTCAAGGACAAATTCTGCACAAGTCAAAGTATAACAGTGGTCATATGATTCAATACCATTAACAAAAAAATAATTAGAAGCATGCCACCGCTATAGCTATAACGGTGCAATCCAATCAATATGATGGTATAGTTATAACAGTATGCGCAATATCTGGAAATTAAAAGAGATGCGCAATATCTAGAAATTAAAAGAGACACGCCTGGCTGAATTAAAGAGCAAGATTCTTGGCAGCAATAGTGCTCTCCTGGGCTATAAAAAGAACAAGAAGGAAATAGACAAGGGGACACAGAAGAGATTGAGGAGTCAAAACTATACTCAAATTTACAGAGAGAATATATACACAAAAAAAGAGAGATAGCAAAAAAAAATATAGAGAAATAGAAGCTAACAAAAAATAATAGTGAGATTGAGAGATAACAGATACAAAAATTCTTTGGCCGAAGAAGAAAGGTAAAAGAAAATAAAAAAAGATAATGGCGTTGCATTATTCTTGAATTGAATATTTGATTTTCGATTCTCTTATCCCTCTTCTTTTCTTAAATTTTATATACAAAGAAAATCACAACAAACACTTGCTACTCCCGGACTCGAAGCACTCGGTGCGTGTAGGGTGCCGGTTGGGCAAAACCACACAAACACTCGCTACTTCCGGACTCGAAGCACTCGGTGCGTGTAGGGTGCCTGTTGGGCAAAATCACACAAACACTTGCTACTATCGGACTCGAAGCACTCGGTGCGCGTAGGGTGCCGGTAGGGTGATTCAATGGGCTCGAACCACTCGGTGAAGTAGAGCGCCAACAAAAACGGATCTGAAGCACTCGGTGCGTGTAGGATGCCATATTCATGCTAATGATGAGCGCGAATGAGGCAGAAATGTTGCCAAAATTCCCTCTTAATTGGACATGAAAAATAATATTCAAACGAATCAAATTGAGACCGAGATACCGCCGAAATTTCAAAAAAAAAAAAAAAAAGGAGTGCGCGGCTTTATCATACAAGTGATAGATGATAAAATAAAATGAGTTATAATAAGAGTCGATTGCTAAATGATGAAAATAAAATAAAAGGGACAAGTTACTATAATGATTGATGGAATTAAGACAAAAGCAAAAGACTGGAGCATATTAATCGAAAGTATGAATTCACAGATCAATCAAAAGATTGTTTCTACAATGGTATAAATAATAGATATCGAGGTTTCATGAAAAAAAAAAAGAAGAAGAATGAGAAGTATGTTCTTTCACGCACAAACTCGGGTCTAAAATAAAACCGAGACAAATCCATATTGAAAACTTAAATAAAACCTACATTAAACCGAGACAAATCCATATCAAAGACTATCCCAATTCAAGTCAAATCCACATTAAATATGACGCTCAAATCAAACTCAAAAATCCACAAATTCGTTATTAAATCCAAGACCGACCCAAAATATATATCAAACTCGAAAACCGCAAGAACCTAAACCAAACATATCCAAATGAACTGTATAAATCAAATAAACCATCAAACTCAAAGCAAACTGAAGAACCGCAATCAAACCCCCAAGTCAAACCCAAGACCAATTCAAAATCAAATAAAACCAAACTCAAATCAAATCCAAGCAAAAGTCAAGTTCAAACCCGAATGAGACGAAATATAAACCAAACACAAGTAAACCCATTATGTCTAAGTGAACTCAAATCAAGTCAAACCAAAAGCTTCCATGCCAACCGAAACCAAAGGCTCCAATGCCAACCGAAACTAAAGGCTTCCATGCCAACCGAAACCAAAGGCTCCAATGCCAACCGAAACTAAAGGCTTCCATGCCAACCGAAACCAAAGGCTCCAATGCCAACCGAAACTAAAGGCTTCCATGCCAACCAAAACCAAAGGCTCCCATGCCAACCCAAGTCAAAGGCTTCCATGCCAACCAAAACCAAAGGCTCCCACGCCATCCAAATTCAAAGGCTTCCACGCCAACCAAAACCAAAGGCTTCCATGCCAACCGAAACCAAAGGCTTCTACGCCAATCAAAGTCAAAGGCTTCCATGCCAATCAAAACCAAAGACTTCCATGCCAACCCAAGTCAAAGGCTTCCATGTCAACCAAAACCAAAGGCTTCCACGCCAACCAAAACCAAAGGCTTCCATGCCACCCAAATTTAAAGGCTTCCATGCCAACCAAGACCAAGGGCTTCCACGCCACCCGAATTCAAAGGCTCCCATGCCACCCCAACAATACCCAAGTTCAGCTAAAGCCCTTGCATGTAATAGGCACCCCAAGGGAAGGAAAACCCTATATACACCACGGGCATATGATACGCCCTGGTCTAAATCCTCTACGCCAGTCCAACCCATAGGCTGTCGAAGTGTTCCAGACACCCACTCATGTAGTCCGGTGTCGTCCATGACATATATATCCAGCTAAAGCCCTTGTATGAAACAGGCAACCCCAAATTAAACACAAAGCCTAAAAAAACCCTAGGCAACCCCAAACTAAACAAAAGCCCTAGAAAATTCTAGGTAACCCCACATTAAATAAAAGTCCTAGTAAATACTAGGCATACACTGTTAGTATGCCCCTCGAGGGTTGAATCAGGACCACCCCTTCTGATTCAGTATCACCCTCTCTTCTTGATTGCACTTTAGATACCCCACCCTAATCACGTCACTTCGTCTAGCCCCTTAATCGGAGGTTCCTGGGTACCTACCCAGGGTAATTAACGGCAGGGACTTGCGCCTGTCGGAAGAAAAAGAATCCCCACAATCAAACAATAAGCTCCTTCCCCCTTACCTATTCAGGGAAGGGAGTGTATCTGCAGAGACGTTCGCGCCGGTCTACACCAACATAGTAGGCCGACAAAAATGCCTCAACAAAATCTTGTAACAATCCAGTACTGTTGTTGCTCCTGTTGCTATTAAAAAAATAAATTTAAGTGGATTAATAATGTAGACATTATAAATAATAAAGATTAAAAACACATGTATTAGATTCATACCTAGCGCGGTGACATGTCAAAGAAGGTTGACTCAAATTTCGTCTCGAGTTGTATAAGTTGAACATCTTCTCAAATGCCGAGTTCATGCGTGCCTCCTCTCCACAAGAGTCTAAATATAGATTAGACTTGAACCTTTGAAGCATTCTTATTGTGAACTTTTTCTTGAACGACAGATGGAGACAGTTTGTGATAATGGTCACGAGAGGTACCTCTTCCCAATATTTTAGGAATTTTTCTTTCATGGCTACTATGATCGGTTGAAGAGAGGAGTCATAGTTTTCATCATTTTATGTATCATAATACACCTTGGAAATGATGTATAGATGTGAAGCAACTCACGAGCCGCCAGTGTGTACAAGCAAGATAGTTTGACAGTTGCATTGAAAAAGGATTCAAGGAATTTTTTAAGTTTTCCTATTTGGTTCCATTCTCCCTCGGAGAGTATCAATTCATTTCCATCGGATGAGTTCCTCAAGGTCTCGTCTATAGCTCTCTTATAAGGAAGGCATCAGTGGAATATTCTATAGGTAGAATTCTAACAGGTATCTATATCCCAAGGTACTCTCAATTTACTCAACCCCAACTGAATACACAAGGCGGTAAAACCCTGCTTTCTTACATTATCTGAGAAAATGTGGGCAAGACTTTGTATAAATTTAATAATCAATTCTTCAACAACAGGTGTTTTAAGGCCCGCCTTTACGGTAAGGTTAAGTATATGACAAGCACATTTTTGGTGAAACATTGTTCCGTTCATGATTGGATTTAGTGACCGGGTAAAATAATCAATGGACTTGACGTTGTTACTAGCATTATCAAATGAAATCGAAAAAATCTTGTTCTCTAAATAGCCTATTCTACCCCTTTTATAGCCTATTCTACACCCTATGGCCACTTATCATTTTGGCCTTTAGGGCGAGATCTAGCACTACGAAAATAGAATAACTGCCTTGTTAGGCTGGTGCGGCCTCATGGTGCCCGCACTATGTTCAGAGTTTCATTTTTTAACTTCCTACGGCTTGCGTGCATCCACAGTGGATTTTTAATGCGTCGGCACTACACTCGGGCTTTTCTCTATTGTGAAGTTTGCTAAAGCTGCGAAATTGTCTAAGTACCGGGTGCGTTAGCACTCTGGTCTAGTGCGTCCGCACTGAGCTCGGATGATCTTCAGTGTTGGGCAAACTCTTGAATTTTCTTCTAAGCGCTGGGTGCGTCCACACTGAGGTCCAGTGTGTTCGCACCAGGGTCGGATCTCTTCTGTTTTGTTCAGGAATTTCCAAATTTTGACTAAGTATGGAATGCGTCCTGCAGTGCGGGTCAATGAATCTGTATTCAGGCATGTTTTCACCATTTTATGCAATTTAAAGTACACAAACGCAGTAACTTAATTTCAGGTGTATTCTATTACTTTTATATACTAAAATACAAGATATTTGGAGTAGTTTTTAGGTAAAAACTAGATCGAACATGTGTGTGTGTGTGTGTGTGTGTGTGTGTGTGTGTATAGAGTAAGGCTACCATGCTTTGCAAATTAAAGTGGGTGTTTTAATTTGTGCTCATATCTCTATTTTTAAAATTCAAATAGTCAATTTGAGCGCTCAACATGATCTCCATGTTGAAATGTGCTTGGAGACCAAATTTTACATTTTTTGAAATTTTTTTACTATTTATTAAGCAACTTTGAAAATCGTTGATCCGGTGGTCTAGAAATTTTTATTGTTCACTCGGATTTTCAGATGTTCAAAGCGGCTTAATAAAATATAAAAAAATTCCAAAAAATATAAAATTTGGTATCCAGGTACATTTCAATATGAAAACATATATTGAGAAGTTCGGATTGACTATTTGAAATTTAAAAATAGAGATACGAGCGGAAATTAAAACACCCACTTTAATTTGCAAAGTATGTTAGCCTTACTATATATATATATATATATATTAGACCTATTAGCAGATTGAGGTGGTTCGGAATACGGTGGTGGAGGCGGAATTGGCTTAGGAAGGCGGCGGCAGCAATACTTCATATAATACATAAAATTTTCAAAACAAATATTATAGGCTATACTGCAAATGACTTGATTCAATTATAGAAGTCATTTCAAGTCAGTAAACATCTAAAATTAGCAGGTATAGACGGATAAAAATATGAAAATGACTTTATTCAATTAGTATGTATATAATATATATTTTTGTTTAATATGATTCGTTCATTGAATGATTAAAAGATAGCTCAGGCATTGTCGAAAATTACAAGTGTCAGCAGTTAGGAAGGATAATGCACTGTGGTAAACACACGTCGGGTATATATTCACAATTCATCGGATTGGAGTATATAATATAAAAAAAGTTCATTGGAGTTGGATGCTAGTGTGCTACTACCAAATATTTCTGCCACATATGATTCCATCGTGAATTCATGATCAACTTTAAACTTTTTTGGCATTTGCTCAATCATCCCTGTTCACTCGTGACAAAATTATATTTTAAAAATTAAAATTTTAAATTATTTTTCTATCTCGTCAAATAAACTGAATTATTAATTTCATCCATTCGGATATTTATAGAGACTAAGGGTACGTTTGGATGCACTCTAGAATAGCTAGAATAGCTACTGTTTAGAATAGTAAATAATAATAGCTACTGTTTAAGAACAGTGCTATTCAGAACAGTGAAAAAGTTGTTTGGATTGCATATTTAGAATAGAGTTTGAAGAGAATAGCTACTGTTTAATAATTTATGTGTAAGATTAAATATAATACAATATAATATTAATTCAAATATTAAATGTAATATAATATTATTTTAAATATTAGATTAGTATTAAATAAAATATTATATTAAATATAATATAATATTAGCTTAAATATTAAATATAATATAATATTAGTTCAAATATTAAATGTAATATAATATTATTTTAAAAATTAGATTAGTATTAAATATAATATAATATTAGTTTAAATATTAAATGTAATATAATATTATTTTAAAAATTAGATTAGTATTAAATAAAATATTAGATTAAATGTAATATAATATTATTTTAAATATTAGATTAGTATTAAATAAAATATAAGATTAGTATTAAATAAAATATTAGATTAATGTAATATAATATTATTTTAAATATTAGATTAGTATTAATAAAATATTAGATTAAATATAATATAATATTAGTTTAAATATTAAATGTAATATAATATTATTTTAAATATTAAATATAATATAAAATTAGTTTAAATATTAATGTAATATAATATTAATTTAAAAATTAGATTAGTATTAAATAAAATATTAGATTAAATATACTATAATATTAGTTTAAATATTAAATGTAATATAATATTAGTTTAAATATTAATGTAATATAATATTGATTTAAAATTTTAATTAGTATTAAATAAAATATTAGATTAAATATAATATAATATTATTTTAAATATTAAATTAGTATTGAATAAAATATTAGTTTAAATATAATACAATGTAATATTAATTTAATTATTAAATGTAATATAATATTATTTTAAATATTAGATTAGTATTAAATATAATATAATATAATATTAATTTAAATATTTAAATATAATATTATATTATTTTAAATATTATATTAGTATTAAATAAAATATTAGATTAAATATAATATATTATTAGATTAAATATAATACAATATAATATTAATTTAAATATTAAATGTAATATAATATTAGTTTAAATATTAGATTAGTATTAATATTGAAATTAACAAATGCTATTCCATGTTTTTGTAGGAATAGCGAATAGCAGTGCTATTCTAAAAACAGTAGCTATTCCAAATAGCTCTAAAAGTCGTTTGGATGCACCTTGTTCCGAATAGCAATGCTATTCCAGAAACAGTAGCTATTCTTGTGCATCCAAACATACCCTAAATCAATAGTTTAATTTCTATAATTTTCGTAAATTGTTGAAAACTAATTCACAGAAAATTCAGAAATATAGGAATGATTTGATTCCTACAAAGAGGTTGTCAAAATCAAATTTTCCTATCCTAAATTTACACAAAGAAACCGAACAAATAATTTGATTTCCTTAATTTTCCAAACTACGTTGTCTGAAACGTACAAACTGTGAAAATTAAGACAACCAGGTGATTGAATTATTGGTTGACCTTCTAAGTATAAAAAAAAGAGAAAAGGTTTCTATACCCATTGTTTTGTACCCAGATTTTACCCACACCCTATCCAACCCTATCCAACTGGGTTAACCGTCGTTAACGGTCAGTGCGTCCATTATATAAACCACCATTGCACATTTCCTATTTTGGCGATTTCATTTCCGCTAATTCAAAAATTTCCCGATTTTACCCAGATTTCCCGATTTCATCTCCTCTCGCTTCCTATTTTGGCGATTCCTTTCTTTTCTCTCCCGATTGCATTCGCGATTGCATTTTCTTGCGCCATTACATCTAGCGATTGCATTTCCTTCCGCCATTACATCTCGCGATTGAATCTCGCGATCGGAGGTTTACTGATCAGAGGTTTACTGATCGGAAGTTTACTGATCGGAGGTTTTCTTCCATTAATAATACTGATCGGAGGTTTGCTGATCTACATTTGTTACATTTTTCTTCTACGATTTTATCCTTGCGCGATATCATCTTCTCTTTATCTCGGAGGTTTACTGATCGAAGGTTTAATCATCTACTATAATCGGAGGTTTACGGATCGGAAGGCGATATCAGTAAGTAGTTCATCGCTCACTGAATCTAAATTAATAATCTGAATTTTGTTCAATATTCTTTTCTCAATTTTTCCAGTAGTTCATCGTTCATTGTACGAAATTAGGTTTTAATTTTTATTTTTGCAGTTGCAAGTGTATCAATTGCCTTTCAAAATTAAGATCAGAGTCCAGATTTATGTTTGCAGTTGCAAGTTGTACGAAATTAGTTTTTCTTTCGTTCAGTGTTGATTTATGTTTGTTACATTATTTAGTTGCATTTGTTACAGTGTTTTCTATTGATATTTACAGTGTTTTCTATTGTTTTTAATTTTGAATCTAGATCTTGTCTTCAGACTGTGATTATTACAGCATATGTGCTATCTGTTACATGATCCACTCCGTATAAATTACAGTATTTTTCTTAGTATGTTACATTATTTGTTCAGTCCTCTAAGTTACAGTCTGCATGATGCAGTCATCTGTTACAGTATTTGTTCACATCTGTTACAGTATTGTTTTATATGTGTTGCATTATTTAAGTCAGTGTTATTGCATGCAAATTTAGTGTATTCATGTTTGTTAAAGTATTTATTCATATCTGTTACAGTATTGTTATTCCTTTGTTACATTATAGGTTTGCATGTTTAACATAATTTTTTTTTTCAGCTGGTTGAGGTCATTCTGCAGGTGATGCAAATTTATTTGTCTCCAGTTGTTATAGTATTGGATACTGATTGATGTTCAGTCTTAGTTTAATTATCTATAGCTGAGACAGTTTTTGACACTGGTTGATATTCAGTATATCTGTTACAATTTGTTCCTACATGTGTTACATTATTTGTCTACATTTGTTACAGTATGTTTATATTGATTGATATACAGAATGAGTTAATTTGTTACAATATTTGTCTATATTTGTTGCATTATTTGTCCACAGTTGTTACAGTATCTTTTACAGTATTTTGTGTACATTTTTTTTGCAGTTTTATTTTCTTTGTAATATTTGTAGTTTTAATTCTAAGATTTGTCGTATTTTTTTGCAGTTTTATCATCTTGCTCGCTGCCGTGAAACTTGTGACGATCTCATTCTGACGATCGACGATCGGAAGGCGACATTCAACTAATCGGAGGTTTAATCATCGAATATAATCTGAGATCGGAAGGCGATATCAGTAAGTAGAGATCGAAGCGATTCAAGGGATCGTACGGAAACTCTTGATCTCCTTTACCGATCTGTTCATTCGATTTGGTCTATATCTTCTCCCTGCTATGGATCAAACAAGGCAGGAATGAACAACTCTTGATCTTCACATGAGGCGGCCTCGTGCTATGGTCAAAGATAATCGAGTATACGAATGAAGAAAATCTTCACAAAAAGCTCAAAGGTAACCAGTTATACTTGTTTTTAATTTTGAATCTAGATCTTGTCTTCAGACTGTGATTATTACAGCATATGTGCTATTTGTTACATGATCCACTCCGTATAAATTACAGTATTTCCTTAAGTATGTTACATTATTTGTTCAGTCCTCTAAGTTACAGTCTCCAGTTACATTATTTATTCAAGATTGTGCAGTATTTGTTCACATCTGTTACAGTATTGTTTTATATGTGTTGCATTATTTAAGTCAGTGTTCTTGCATGCAAATTTAGTGTATTCATGTTTGTTAAAGTATTTATTCATATCTGTTACAGTATTTTTATTCCTTTGTTACATTATATGTTTGCATGTTTAACATATAATTTTTTTTTTGTTCAGCTGGTTGAGGTCGTTCTGCAGGTGATGCAATCTGAAACACCAGTTGCTCACCCTTAGTTTTTCATTTCCCCTTACACCTCAGTAATTTTTTATTCTCTTTTTGTATTTTCATTTACATTTATTTGCTACAGTTCTAGAATTTGTTGTAGTATTGTACATTATTTGCTACAGTTATGTTAGTCATTTGTTATATTATTTCATTTCATATTTGTAGTACTGTACAGTTTTGATTTTCCTTTGTTACATTATTTGTTCATATTTATTATAGTATGTTCTCTTGTAAAATGCAGATCTTGATGCACACATACACAGAGAAACAGGTGGTGATGGCTATTCCTCAACTGCCTGGCCAACAGTTTGAGACAATCAAATGGCTATTTGTTCCTGTGTGTAAGAAGAACCACTGGGAACATTGTGTATAAGTATTAGATAAATATGTTACAATATTTATTTACATTTGTTAGATTATTTGTCTCAAGTTGTTATAGTATTGGATACTGATTGATGTTCAGTCTTAGTTTAATTGTCTACAGTTGAGACAGTTTTCGACACTGGTTGATATTCAGTATATCTGTTACAGTTTGTTCTTACATTTGTTACATTATTTGTCTACATTTGTTACAGTATGTTGATACTGATTGATATACAGAATGAGTTAATTTGTTACAATATTTGTCTATATTTGTTACATTATTTGTCTATATTTGTTACAAAGTTATGTTTATAAAGTTTTTTTTTATATTTTTGTTGTTTTATAGTTGTTATGGTAATTGTTACAGTTTACAT
The DNA here is from genome assembly GCA_964058825.1 of Carex arenaria. Taxonomy (NCBI): domain Eukaryota; kingdom Viridiplantae; phylum Streptophyta; class Magnoliopsida; order Poales; family Cyperaceae; genus Carex; species Carex arenaria. Next base: position 1,143,685 of record CAXKVW010001708.1, read on the forward strand.
ACTTCATTGCTGTAGTATTTCTTGTTACAGTTTTGATACTTTATTGTTACAACTTTTCATAATGTTGTGTTACAGTATTTTGGAATATATATTTTGTCGTTATTTTTGCACTTTACGCAGCTGTTTTTTACTATATTCAATTTCATTAGTTTGAATCCGTAATTTTACAGATTATTTAATTCAAAAAATGAAAAAAAATAATGAATTTTAAAAAAAATGAAAAAAAATAATAATCAAAACTTCTAAAACGATAGAAATTTTTTTAAAAAAAAAATTAAAAACTTCTAGAAGGGGGAAAGTACACAAGTGGGCAGATTCTTAAGTAAAACAAGTACAGTTAACTGTCATTAACTGTCAAAGTACAACAATTTTGAAAGTACAAAGTACACCAAGTACAAAGATGTTGGAAGTTGCAAGTTATTATTTTTTACAAAATTTATCTCATCTTTTACAGTATTTTATAATATCTATTACAGTATTATTACCTTATTGTTACAGTATTTTTCAGCGTCAAATGACAGTTGGTTTGGGTAAAAAGTAGGTACAAATCCTTGGGTACAATTAGAAGGGTCCTAAAAAAAAAGGTTTGTAATACATATCTTTACAGATGATTTATTTTAATATTTCTAAAATAATAAAAAATGCACTTATTGACGGCCTACACGTACCGCTAATTGACAGAAATATATACTTTCTCGAGGCGCCGTGTTCAATCCGTTCCAGATACGTACTTTCGGTTACCAGTAACATATTCAAATCAGTAGATATATTTCATTATTCCAAACATAAAATAACATATTTCATTGGAGGTAAGAATAAACTTCGATTGTCGGTCATATGATGCTCCTACTGAACATGCTCAACACCATAGTGACGAATTAATTATTCGGATTTAGTTCGGCGAGATCAAAAATTCGTAATTCATGAATAATTCGGATATAATTTGAAAATGATTCGGTATTATTTGAATCATATATCTTAGTTCTGTAAGAGAGCAAAAATAAAAAATAACTGAAAAATAAAATTCTGAGAAAAATTCGTAAAATTTGCGAATTATTCGGGAATTATTCGGTCAAAGTTCGATGAACCGAATAATTCGGCGTTCGGTTCGGCATCACCAAAACACCAAATAATTTGTGAATAATTCGAAAATTATTCGTGAATCTTGTCATTATGCTCAACACTACCACCAACGAACACGCTAATAAGAAACATTTATCAAACACCTTTGTATCGATTTCAATTCTAATTAAATATACATTATTTCATTCATAACGTGATACCCAAAAAAAAGGTCAATATTAAATTTAGATGACTATCGTGAGATATAACCAAACCATACAAACAAGATTAACCTAAGTTAGTTCCCCAACCATTCAAACAAAATCTAACTCATTTTTAAGTTCTACCTAAAAAAAAAAAAAACTTATTTCTAAGTTTACAAATCTACTTCATAATTTTCTATGCTGATAGTGAATTGTCTTTGTCAGATATTTAATTATTTATGCATTTTTTATAAATGCCCCATGCGGCCATCTACCAGTTCAGACGTAGTTTATGTCATTAATAAATTGGTAAATTATGAATATTCAATAATTTTGCATTTTAAAATAGAAAAGATTTAATAAATTCATATTTGATTAAACTAGTGAGTATCCAAATGATTTCTGATTTGCCAATTAATAAATGATACAGTATGAATATTAAAATTATTTATGATTTGCAGTGTCTCATTTGTGCTTAAATCATATATCGCACAATTCATGAAGCATTTCTATTTTTCTCAAAACTTGGTCAACACTTGGCGTGATAATTCTAGTAGTTTTTTTTTGTTGGACTATGTAATAATCTACTTAGTTTGTCTAACTATATTTGAAAAAATATATATTTATTGAATTTTACAGTTTTTTGTCTAGAAATTAAAAGATGAGTGTGTGTGCTTTTTCAATAGACAATAAGGATGGAGGAATTTTCTCCATATATTTTTTATTTTTTTAAGCGATTTGATTTGAATTCAATCATGGAAAGAAAAATAGTTTACTTGCAAGAGAGAGAGAAGGAAGAAATGGAGGGGGGTGGGGGGGGTGGTCGTTTTCATTTTTCTTTTTGTTTTACGGAAAGAAGCTAATATCTGTTAGCATTAATTTAATTAATTTTGATAAGAACCGTTATAAAGGCTGTAGGTGAGAAGCCATGTCCAAAATGCCTTCGAACTAATTTTCAACCCTAAAAACATGACTTTGCGCATAATAAACTTGTATTTTTCAAGTCGATTCGAAAGGTTAAATTCGTAGAAGCACTGGTAGCAGGAGCAGGTTGTGTTACAAAGTATATTTAAATTGGGTCTTCCGAAAGAAAAGAATTTCTCCCAGCGGGTAAGCGAGAATTCGGATCCCTCAGATACCTGAGGTACAAGTTTAAAATCTGGACTGTTTTTTTTAATTTGACACGAATCTCGAATTGCACTACCTGGCGATACGGACTCGGTAAGCGAAGCATCGCAACAGTGGGTGTGCCAAATTCGGTGAAGCGAAAGCAACCCTCCGTTGATACTCTGTAGCAACTTCGTCCTTTAAAAGAAGGAAGCGGATCACTTCATCAAGAATCGAATTGAGAACATAGTAACAACTTACTGATTCGGAAAAGGTTCGGCAGAATTAAAAATCCGTGATTCGGGAATAATATGGAATAAAGTCAGAAAACAAAGTTTCAAACGAGAAAAATTTGACACCTATATTCTCTCTAGTTTTAAGTTGAGAATTTTATATTAGTGATTTAAACAAGAGATATTAGGAGAATTTTAAATTGCTTAATTCTACTTAATTTTATTTAATAAATTGTTTAATCCTATTGATTTTGATGATTTGATGGTATAATAATTTATTTGACATACTTTACTTTTAGACAGATTTTTTCGTGTGAATGTTTTTATTTAAGTGATACGAACGTTTCTAGTGTTTGTTTACAGAGAATCTGTAGGAGCATGACTCAAGATAAAAAATAAAAACATAAATAAAAAACAACAAGTCTTTTCATCTGGCACATCCCAGTGGCGTTGAAAAAGCAATGGCAAGCCTTGTAATATTTCATAAACCAAAAGCTAGTTTATCAAAAAGAGCAAAGTTCAGAGGTGGAATAAAATGAAGAGATGTCTTTCAAGTGACGAATTTTTGCGAATTAAACGGTATTAATTTATAAAACTCATGAATAATACATTTAATTTATAAATTATCATTTTCTTCACTGATTGATTTGCAGAGTACTCAAATCCGAATTATTTGCAAATCTTGTTTCTGTGATTGAGAATAGTCTTCTAAATGAGTCGCTCGCTACACACAAGGATACAGAAAAATTATGCAGACCGGCTCGATTCACATCATCGTCTTTTGCTGACAGTGACCATCGAATTTAAAACAATAACGATAATCGTTATCTCATGAACCGACGCTTAAACGCGTGTCATCACACCAAAGCCCAGCCTATGAGAGAGCGCCACCGTTACCTCTCCTCTCTCTTTCTACATCTGTCGCATGCGCTCTGACTTCAAACTATCGTCTCTCCCCGACAAATGCTCCGATATTTATTGTTTGAGATATCGTATACGGAGCCTAACCACTAAAGAACTCCACGTAAGAACTGATCTACTGCAGTATTTCTTTCGAGGTTTTCCGATGGACGAGAGGTACGAGTCACTAAAGGAGCTGGGTACTGGGAATTTTGGTGTGGCGAGGCTGGCGCGGGATAAGAAAACTAAGGAGCTTGTCGCTGTTAAATACATAGAGAGAGGCAAGAAGGTAATTTTTTGTTCGTTTTTTTTATCTTCATATTTACTGGTAATGTAAGACCGATGGAATACAGTAGAATTCTGAATCAAGCAATCCTATAGTATTTTTTTTTTTAGTTTTGGGGTTTACAAAATTGGAACTTACTGTTTTTGGTAATTCTATTTCTAGATTGATGAGAATGTTCAGAGGGAGATAATTAATCATAGGTCCCTGAGGCATCCAAATATTATCCGATTTAAGGAGGTAAGTTTCTTTCCGTGCCAAAAATTATGTCAATTTATGCTGTTCTAAATCTAAGGTGATTTTCAACTTTTGTTGTTAATACAATGTTCAGTGGAGTTACATTTTGAAGCCTTGTAGCTCGTGGGAATGATTGGCAATAAATTAGTTCACTAGCAAAACTTGCATCTTCTAATTGAATGAGAAATAACCAATATCTTCTCAAAAGTACTCAATTGGCTAATGTTTTCACCATGAAATTTCTTATAAGAAGCATTGAAAAGATTAAAGAAAAGCTCCTGACCATGTTGCAAGTTCGGAAAAACTTTTTGCATATTCTCAAACGACCTTATAAACAACATGAAGAGTTCGACCATATGATTAACCTGTTTAGTATGCAATCCAAAGATTATCTGTTTGCAATTGAATTTACATTAGATACATGGCGGGGTCAATAGCCCTATGCAGGGGTCAAGAACCATATAGAGGTGCTACTTTTAACAATTATCCAGTTCTTATCGGATCCCAAATGGATCCAATCCGGACCCGGTCAAAATGGGTAGAAATAAAAATATATCTCGTTTAGTTATGGGGACTCTTATTGAATAACTTTTTTATATCCAAACCGAATCTTACCTTGACCCGACACTATAAAAGGCAGGATATGGTGTTAATGTTACCACCCAATCCAAATCTGAATCTGTTCTGATAACCATATGATTACCCGATTATAGAACTTGGGCATCCAAAAAATATTATATTATTGATAAGAAAAATTATCAAAAAAATCAAAAGTATTTACATTGAAAATGATTTTTTTTTAATTATAAAAAAATCAAAAGAATTAGTTTTCAGTACAAATCATCACATGGAATAAATAAGAACAAGACCAAACTTCAAATCCTGGCCTATATAAGTAGTTTCACTTCTTCTTATTCTTATTTCCCCAAATTTGTTATTTTTACTCGTGCTCGGATTAATTCAGATATTGGTAACTCCAACTCATCTGGCTATTATAATGGAATATGCTGCTGGTGGTGAGCTCTTTGAGAGAATTTGCTCTGCTGGCAGATTTAGCGAAGACGAGGTCAATTAACTTCTTTTATCTTCTACACTAAATTTTCACTTGCTAAAAATTTATTGTTCAATTTTTCCTGTAATTTACCTGATATTATACATTTGTTGATAAATTCAATATTGTTTTCAACAGGCAAGGTTTTTCTTTCAGCAGCTAATATCAGGAGTCAGCTACTGCCATTCTATGGTACAGACTAAACCTTTTGTTCTCAGCGCATGCATAATTTTTCTCAAATAATTGGACAGACAAGATCAGAAAAACAAAAACAAAATTTTCATTTTTTTCTTTTTACTAATGTAGGAAATTTGTCACCGTGATCTTAAGCTTGAAAACACACTCTTGGATGGGAGCCCCACACCACGACTGAAAATCTGTGATTTTGGATACTCCAAGGTAATATTTTAATAGCTCGAGGTGATGTATTCCGGTCAATAACTTACAAGAATGGCAACCACAACTAACATACAGAAACCTATAGACTCAATTATAAGTAGTTCAGCAATATAGTACAGGAATTACTGTTGAATAATGTCCAATATTACTGCCAATATGGTATCAGGGGTGGCTGGTTTGTTTTTAGGGCAGTGCATCATTGACTAACCAGAATGTGCAGTGTAAGTCTCAGTTGAACTTGATCTTCAAGATGCATTTAGTTTTAGTTACTCTCCGTTTAATCATGATCTACCTGTTTCATCCTAAACTATGCAAATTCTGCTTTACTGCTGGTACTGACGGCATTGATCAGTGCAGCAATCCACTCTTTTGTCAAGGAAAAACAAGAATGTGTGCACCCTCAAACCATTCACAAAAAGTGGTCCTGATATGCGTTTTTATTATTCCGATGGCCTTATTGTGATGTTAAACAATACCGGATGTCTAAGTTAATGTTTTTCTTATAACCTGCTTTATATGGATTGCAGTCTGCACTGTTACACTCTCAGCCAAAGTCCACTGTTGGAACCCCTGCTTACATAGCACCAGAAGTTCTTTCGAGGAAGGAGTATGATGGGAAGGTACTTCTTCTCTGTAGGTTGCAACCAAACTGTCTTTGGAGAATCTGCTGTTTATATACGGATTAAACTTGCTATTTATATAAGGTTCTGACTTCTGAGGGATTACCAGATTAGCTGATGCTTTTATTTTTGTTAATATTTATGAAATATTTCTAATTTCCATCTACTCTTTGTGCTTTCTAATTCAATCAGATAGCAGATGTTTGGTCATGTGGTGTTACCTTATATGTAATGTTGGTTGGTTCATATCCATTCGAGGACCCAGAGGATCCGCGGAACTTCAGAAAGACTATAAGTGTGCGTTTATATTTTCTTTTCAATTGTAAGCCCTTATTTATTCTATGTCATCTTGGCACTTAAGTTGACATAAATGTGTATGCTTCAGAGAATTTTAGGTATTCAGTACTCGGTTCCAGATTATGTGCGAATCTCTCCTGATTGCAGGAAGCTTCTCTCACAAATTTTTGTTGCCAATCCTTCTAAGGTACACTTTTCTGCTCTTTTTTATTTGATTGTTTTTTTTCTTTTCTATTACAGCCTGAAGTATCTCAGTTGTTGTTTTATGATTTAAAAAAGGCTTGAAATCAAAGTCTTTGAAAACCGTCTTTTTGAACAACTAGTGCGCTTAAAAAGCAGCTTAAGTAGGCACTAATTAAAAAAAAACGCTGGTTCCGGCTAGAATGCTGAAATTTTGGGAATGTGACATTAGACCTGACTGATGCAGTTTTTTGCTTTTTATCGATCCTGCTAATTAAATAATTAATATTACATTTTACTCTTCCCACTTAGCAATGGGTTAGCCAATAATCATTAATCCCCATGTAGAAACTTAATTAGCAATGCAGGCCATTTATTGTGTCATCCCCATTACTCTTTTCCTCAACTAGGAAGTAATAAAGTCTGATGTTGGTAATTATACAAAAACGTTTTGCCATTTATTTGTTAATATTTTGATGTTTTTCAAAATTTATTTCAGAGGATAACAATTCCAGAGATAAAGAAGCACCCATGGTTTTTGAAAAGCCTCCCGAGAGAAATTGCAGAAGGAGAGAAAACAAACTTCAGTATGAAACAAGATAAGGATTCAACCATGCAAAGTGTGGAGGAAATAATGCAAATAATCCAAGAAGCAATGAAACCTGCTAGTAATGCTGCCAAGGAAGGGGCTGATCCATCTGGTGCTGAGCTAGCAGAGCTTGATGACGATGAATCTGTTACCGACGTGGATACCAGTGAAGAATTTGAGCCACCAATTTGAGTTCCTCCATGAGCAACAGTTATCATATACAAGTACATTAATTAAATTTTGAAAAAAGTATATCTGTTATTTATGTCATGTTTGCGTTGTGCTAGTATATAAAAGTGTAATGGATGTAAAAAATCGCATTTGTGTTTTGAACATTTATTGATTATTATGAAATTATTGTTTATATACCATACAATTAAATTAGTTCCTATGGTGCCAATTTTAGTTTTGCTGTTCTCACGTTTTGAATCTCCGATTCCATTGCTCTTATCATCTATCATTTATTGCCCAAAGGGTGAAAACTTAACAGCGACTGTCAAGGCATTACAACATTAATTTGAACCAAGGTTCCAAACTCCTCAAACAACTAAGTAGTAGAATATATAAAATAACACTGAAAAAGAATTCCTCAATAGACTTCACACAGAGAAGGCGTTCTCATGCGTGCCCTTGAACGGTACCATGCATCCTGTGCCTCCCCAATATTTGTCTCAACGCTTAGGGTTTGTAATATTAAAAAAAAATATTTATTGTTTAATTTGTCCAAGAATTGTCTTTTAAAGGTCAGTGAACAATTAGCTCACCAACGATTGCATTAAAGAAATGAAAATGGTTTTTTACAAGAGACTGCCACTCCTATCCTACACTTTTGTCCAAGAAACTGTTGCAAATGTAGAATCGGCCAGATCATTTTATAGGGTTGTTTTGATAAATTGATGAAATTGTAGGGTCCTCATGAAAACCTGGTGTTGAGACTAATATTGCCAATTTAGGGATTTTTAACAAAAGATAGTAGTTTTTATTTAAACAAATTTGAGATTTTTGGATGGAATAAGCTAGTTATGTATAGACGCATGGCATGGTCAATAATAAGTATAAATGTATCTTTTATGTAGTTTTGACATGACGCATGATTAACAATGACTTAATAGGGTACCAAACAATGGCTAGAAGAAGATGTGGTGGTTTGAGAATTCAGATTTAGTGCAATATCTGACGGTTAATGAGATCTGAGTCGTCCATTTTTAAAATGTGAGATGAAGATAATTCTTATATATAATATTAATCTGAGTCATAATATGACAATAATAAATAATACAACTTATTTTGATAAAAAAAATTTCCTCTTATTTTTTCGTTATGCAACATAACAAAAAATAACTTATTTCGAGGTGTTATTATTTGTTTAAGAACTTCAAATTCAGTTTATACCAATCAAATAAGAGAGTTTAAGAAAATGATAAATTGTTTGGAAAGAAATGAAGACATGACCAATCAATTATCAATCGATCGAAAAACTTCTTAGATGACGTTTAAAAATGGAAAGAAACCAGGACCAATTTGAAAATTGAGCATCTAACAAATCTAATAAGGGGATTTAGGAAAGTTTTTGAAAAGAAATAGGGGAAGAAGCGTAGATTTTGCGGGACAAAAAACGAGAGGTGTCGACGAGTACGTGTCTAAGTAAATTTAGACTTCTACATGTAAAAAAATATGAAAAATATGCATATAATAACAAAAAGACATACTATTTGACCGGAGGACTAATATTCAATTCGAAAGTTTATATTTTAATCACAGTTAATGAGATTTGAGTTGTTCATTTTAATACGTGAGATGAGGATAATCCTAATATATAATATTAACCCAAGCCATAATATGACAATATAAGGTGTTATAATATGATCAACAATAAATAATACAACTTATTTTGATAAAAAAAAAAATCCCTCTTGCAGCTTGGGTCCGATGGCCATCGGACTCAAATTGAGTTCGATGGGCTCCAGAGCCGTCCGATTCGCTTTAAGATCTGTGCGCAATGCTTTAATATCCGTGCTCAATTGCTTTAATAAATGTGCACATGGATCCTGAAGTAGATCAGATGGTTGTGGATCCCATCGGACCCAAATTTGTCCCCTTGTTTCTCCATTAAGCAACATAACAAAATAATAACTTTGTTTCGAGGTGTTATTATTTGTTTAAGAACTTTAAATTTAGTTTTTGCCAATCAAATAAAGGGGTTTAAGAAAATAATAAATTCTCCTTAAATGATATAAGAAAATGGAAAAAAAAAATGAAAACATGACCAATCAATTATCAATCAATGGAAAAACTTCTTAAATGACATTTAAAAAATAGAAAAAACTGGGACCAATTTGAAAATTGAGTATATGACAAATCAAATAAGGGGATTTGGGAAAGTTTTTGAAAAAGAAATGGGGAAGAAGCGTAGATTTTGCAAGACATAAAGCGTTAGAGAGGTGTCGACGAGTACGTGTCTAAATAAATTAGGCTTCTACACATAAAAAAAAAAATGAAAAAGATGCATATAATATAAAAAAGATGGACTATTTTATCGGTGGACTAAGATTCAATTCGAAATTTTATATTTAATTACATTCATCAACTACTCAAAACATCTACATGCTTAATAAGAGAGAAAAGATTAATGTAGATATTTAATTGACAAAGTAAGAACTCTTGTCTAGAACAATAAAACAGTGTTCTTATTTCAAGATATGATATTTAAGCAATATTTTCAAAGATTATTAAATTATCTTTTAATCAGATTCTGATTCACTATACTTGAGCATCTACATGAAGAAATCTCGCTCGATCCGTTCAAATATTTCTTTCTTTATACAGAAAAATGTGAACTGTTGGCACTTGGCACAATTACTGCAAATCTTGTTTCTTTCCAGGTTTTACTTAAAATATTGAAGAGTTGAAGGGTGTGACTGTAATTAGAAATAATCTCTTGTAGTAGAGTGTAACGCACTCCTCGTCGTGCCACCATTGCTCGCTCATTTCTTCTCTCTTCTTAGACAGTCAACGGTCGTCTCTGAATTGTTGCAACTTATCTCCGATTCCGATACCACGAGAAAAGAGAAAACTTACCGAAACAACCCCTAAGTTTCATCTAATTCGCCAGCAATGCCGCGACAACCTCGCCGATCGATCTTGCTCCTCTCCATTAGCGTGCTATTCATCTGCTTGTTCGCCTACATGGCCTTCTTTTTCTCCTCCATACGAACCTCTCCGACAGCGGCATTTACCTCCTCTCCAGTTTCCATCGGTCCCCAAGTATTCAAAGAGGGGTTGAACGAAAGCGAGTGTTGCAGAGGCGTCAATGGATTGGAATTATGGGGCTCTGCAACGAAATGGGGTTCAGATCATCGGCTTGAATCAGCCGAGGCGTGTTGCCGTGCGTGCAAGGCTGCTTGCACCGGGCCTGGCGATCAGTGCTTGTGCAATGCTTGGGTCTTTTGTGGAGATAAGGATCAGTGCAAGGACAAATTTGGAGAGGTTTTTTTTTTTTCTTGAAGCTTTATGCATTGGAAAAGTGACATGCAATTGAATTGAATCGAATCTGTCTGCCAATTTGCTATATTAAGTAGTAAAAAATTATTACCAGAATGCCCAGTTTCTGACTGGTGTACTTTGGAATTGGTATGATATATGAATGAAGGAATGAAGCACACTGCATGCTATTTTAATCTTTTGACATATCTTGTCATTTATGAACGAAGGAATGAAGCACACTGGCCTTTGTCGGTGCACAATTATAGATATCTCATGCATCTGGAAAACATATAAAGATGTATCTTGACATGATTTTTCTGTGCAGAGAGAAGAGTAAGCAAATATGGCAGTTTATCTGTGTTTTGAACAACAAATTATGCAATCAGGGGTAGGAAAGAAATTTGTCATTTTTTTTCAGGTTTTGGAGAGTAGTGTCAAATGCCCTTTGTTTCATCACTTCTCATTTAGATTTAATAATGTCCACCAAGTTCCAAATGTTTGTTTGTTTAACCCTAAAAAATTTTGGGGTTTGCAGATACTATATACAAATTGAAGCTTCTACTTGCTTTGCATCACAGATGAATGTTTTTTCTGTCGTAATCACCAATAGAAGCAGCTACTTAGTGCAAAAGTATATATGATAGTAGCAGAATGAATAAATCCCACTTTTTCTCTTTGTTAAATTAAACTAATTTGTAATTTTGCTGTGTCTGTTAATTTGTTGCAGTGCTGGCTGAAGAAGCAAAAGGATGTACTTTCGCCAGAAATTGTGTCGAGTGGCAATCATTTCATGTGGACTTCTGGCCTTGTTTTTGCTAAAGGAGAGGTACTTTTATTATAGGATCACAATTATTTACAATTTCAGGATTCATTTGGATAAGGCAGAAAGTGTATATTTATGGCCTTATTGTTCTGATGAAGAGTTAGTCCTGAGGGTTGTCACAAATTATGAAGCCAGGTGTAATTTTAAGCAAAATCTAGAAGATTTCATTTTCATTGCTTTATGTTTAGCTATAGTCTGATAAGTAGAGAATTATTGCTCATGTATCTTTTTTTTTTCTCTCGAAATATGATTGCTATTAATTTCAATTAACAAACACTAATTATTTCGTCTTAAACTGTTTTCTTTCAATGTAGGGTTTTTTTGGGCTTGAAACAAGTCATGGAACACTTCGTATCAAAGTAGGTTTTGTATTCACTCTTTTGATATTTGTTGTTGACCTACTATTACCATGCTTGGACTATATTTGTCTTGTTGTTAATCATATGAGTGTAATAGTTCTCTGCAAAACAAACCAGAAAAATCAAAAGCAAATATAAGTTAGCAGTTTGCTATTGTTTGAACTCTTAATCAGCAGTGTACCATTATTATACCATTACTAGGCTAACCTGTGCCAAGACCTACAATAAGTGCAAACTGGTGCTGGACCTGGTTTTATGGTTGTATTTGTCAGTTATCATATTATACCTTTACTAGGCTAACCTGTGCCAAGACCTACAGTAAGTGCAAACTGGTGCTGGACCTGGTTTTATGGTTGTATTTGTCAGTTATCATTTATTTTCCAAGTAATGTTCTTTTAACCTGACTTTAATTTTAATAATAAATTAGGTTCAAATAAGCCAATTCTAATTCTTAATTAAGCCTCGTTACTGCCATTTCCAATTCTTTCCTATTCTCTTATGGTAAATACCTTTTTTCAGCTATTCCCTGATTGTGCACCACTATCAGTGGCTTACATAACTGAGCTCCTTGGTGCGCGCTCTTGTGCTGGCTGCCGCATTGTCAGGGCTGAAGATCGGGGACAGTCTTGGGATTCTAAAGGCGATCACATGTGGCGTGTAAGTTTCCTATTTCCTATGATTGTGGATTATGATTTTGTACCTGTCAGGTCTGGTACTGTGGTGAATCGGTATAGCAGCTATAAATGGTTTGACCCTTGGTTTGGCCCTTAAACAAGTTAAATAACTGCAAAAGACAATAACATATAGAACTCCTGATTGAAAACACTTCACAGATTAAATTGAGATTTTTACCAACTTTTTGAAAGAGAAAACAGCCTTTCATCTGGGGAGCTTGGCCTGTCTGCTGATTTATTATTGTTATCTGGGGTAAGCTGAGGTTAAATAGGAACTAACCAATTAATAATATAACAACTCAGGTTTAATTGAAATATAGGCTTAACTGGGACTAAATTTCGTATGCATGTTTCAATCTAGCCAAATTTGGTTAAGTTGATATCTAGTTAGACAGCTGAGGTTAATTTGAGGGTTAATTAGGCTATTGTGAGACTTAAGTGCGTACCTGGGGTGGACCATACCAGTCAGGCCAAGTGGCAGGTCTATCTCCTCTCAATAACTTCATTATTCCTTTTTATTGTGTATTGCATAGGCTTCATTCGGGCCACCATACGCAGTAATCCAAGGTACATTAGAAGCTGATGGTATCTTATATAAGGCGATCCCCAAGGAGGCTTGCCCAAGTATAAAACGAGGCTCCGTTGCATGGGTGGGACATGGCCCGGAGTTCTTCATCAGCCTTGCCAACCACCATGAATGGAAGAGATCATATACTGTCTTTGGTTTTGTTCTCCCAGAGGATATGGAAATTGCTGAAAAAATCTCTCGTCTTCCATCGAAACTTGATGTGTGGGGCAATGTCACTGTGTCAGTGCTTGAAAATTCAGTTTCTTTGAGGTTTGTGCGTGCCACTGGGCCCAGTGAATTGTAGGGTTGGGAGCTTAGATGATTTTGATCGTTAGAAGAATGGAAATAGAAAAGGTTGAGTATACAAAAGCAATAGCATAGAGCGCTGAGAATTCTAGGATCAACAAAAAAATTGTAAAGAAAAAGAGAGAGGATTTCTTCTTTTGTTCTTTTTTTCCTTTGAACTTGCTGTTAATACTCTGATTCAGTAGGATATGATTATTTTTTTTGTTAGTACATGTGATTGATATTTTGTTGCTGTGAATGGTGATTATATATATATATATATATATATATATGGAAATCACATCTGCTGCGATTCTAAAAGGGTCAACAGTAACTCTAAAATTCCTGCTTTTCCAAATCTGACCGTCCAATAATTTCGTGCACGTATCTCAAAGCAGCTGATTTTTCCTTGCACGAATCTCTAAACAATTCAACAGTTGGATTTGGAAAAGCAGGAATCGCAGGTCACTGTTCATGAGCGAAGAATTGCAGCAGATGCGGACTCATATATATGAGGAGCGATCAAGTTACAACAACGGTTTTTTTATTTTCAAAGTTCAAATTGTCGATTCAAACCGTTCAACATTATTATCTAAATAAAATGTGCTTCCAGATCAAATTTTATATATTTTTTTAATTTTTTACTATTTATTAAGATGGGTACAAAATTCAATGGTCTGAATTTGACTAGTTTTTCTACCCATCTTAATAAATAGTAAAAAAATTAAAAAAATGTAAATTTTGATCTGGAAGCACATTTTATTTAGATAATCATGTTGAATGGTTGGGATCGACGATTTGGACTTTGAAAATGAAAAAACCGTAGTTCTAACTTTGTTGTAACTCAAAATTGTTGTAACTTGATTCCTCCTATATATATATATAGAGGTTGGCTAATATACAACCGATTGTTCCTGAGCTCCTGTGCAACCAAGTTGTTTTTCGATTTTCAAAATCCAAACAGTCTATCTAAACCGTTAGATGTGATCTCTACATTAAAAGGAGGCTAAATTTTACATTTTTTGGAATTATTTTACTATTTATTAAGCCACTTTGAAAATCGCTGATCCAACGATGATTTCACCAAACAGTAAAAATATAAACCACCGTTGGATCAACGAATTTTAAAGTGGCTTAATAAATAGTAAAAAAATTCCAAATTAGTTCTTTTCTACAGATTTTAATAATGGGATAATTCAATGTCAAACAATACAATGAAAAAGTGTCATTCTTTTTATTTGGAAAATTCGGTTTTAGTCCCCAATTTTTTTCTACAGAGTCATAGTACTCCCCTAGTTTCTTTTTCACAAAAAATAAATGCTTCAACTTTGTAAAAAAATGATAAAAACTGTATCTCGATAATCTCGACCGTATTTTATAAAATCAAATTAAATAAGATTGAATACAAATGGTTGTGTTTAAATGTATATTGTTGGACAAATAAATAACATGAAAACAAAAATCAAATTGGTTGACTCAACTATAATTTGTCAAATCAGTCCTTAAATCATAAAAAAAAAAGACCAATCGAGCTAATTGTTAAATTTCTCTTTGTTTAAAAAAATAACAATAAAAAAATTCAATTCATAGGAAATTAAAAATGGAAATTTCAATTCATAGAAAATTAAAAATGAAAAATTTCAATTCATAGGAAATTTTAAACACTCTCTCCATTAACTTCTTTCGCCTCTGGTTCCATCTATGATCTGTTGCTATTTTGTTTACATTATATAATTATTCATTTTATTTAACTCTACTAAACTTCCAAACACCTGTAAAATGACATTAAAATTAGTTAAATTATACTTCACGTTTAGTCTAGTTCCAAACAGAGAGTTTGAGACTGACCAACTAGAAGACCGTTTTTTTTTTTTTTTTTCCATCAAATTATACAAAAAAAATATTCACAGATAATTCAGAAAAAGTTTTGTAAAATTTACGAATAATTCGGTCAAAGTTCGATCAATCGAATAATTCAAAATTCGAATCGCCATTACAAAAAAATGAATTATTCATGGATAATTCATGAGTCCCGTGACTATGGTCACCAGTGTAATTTTCATTTTTCTTGGGTAAATTTCCCGGGAGCTGAGCGTGAATTCATATTACCTAAGGTAACTCAAATTTTGAGTTTAGATCCGGACCGTCCAATATTAGCAAGCATGGGTATAAAAGGAGTCCGCATCTGCTGCGATTCTTCGCTCATGAACAGTGACCTGCGATTCCTGCTTTTCCAAATTCAACTGCTGAATTGTTTTGAGATTCGTGCAAAGAAAAATCAGTTTCTTTGAGATACATGCACGAAATTATTGGACGGTCAGATTTGGAAAAGCAGGGATTTTAGAGTTACTGTTGACTTTTTTTAGAATCGCAGCAGATGTGATTTCGTATAAAAGGGCCCCTGCATTTTTCCGCGGACCGAATCGCCCTGATTTAAGGGTGCTAATGAGCTAGGTTCGGCTCAGATTCGGCTCGACTCATTAAGATAAGCATGCTTGGCTCGGCTCGGCTCGACTCGATTTGGAAAGAAAAAAGCTCGGCTCGGCTCGGCTCATACAATACTTGGCTCGGCTCGGCTCGGCTCGCGAGCCAAGCCCAACAAAGTAGTTATAATAGAACTTGACATTTTCATATGATCTAAATCTTTTGTTACAATGATACTGTGTAATTGTAAATTATGAAGATGAATTATATTTGAAGTCAAAATATACTGTGTAATTGTAAATTATGTAAATATGCTGCCTCAAAAAATTGAAATTTGAAAAAAACTTGAAATTTGGAAAAATTTGAAATTTGAAAAAATTTGAAATTCGAAATTTGAAATTTGGAAAAATTCGAAATTTGAAAAAATTCAAAATTGTGAAAAATTCGAAATTTGAAAAAAATCGAAATTTGGAAAAATTCGAAATTTCTAAAAATTCGAAATTTCTAAAAATTCGAAATTTCAAAAATTTCCAAAAATTCGAAATTCCAAAAATTCGAAATTCCAAAAATTCAAAATTTAAAAAAATTCGAAATTTCAAAAAATTCGAAATTTTCAAAAATTCGAAATTCCAAAAGTTCAAAATTTCAAAAAATTCAAAATTTCAAAAAATTCGAAATTCAAAATTTTATTGTATTCTATGTTTAATATGATATAGTTAGTTTATTACCCTTTTTTTATATTGTAACCTCTTTAAACATGAAAAAAGCTCGGCTCGCGAGCCGGTTCACGAGCTTGCGAGCCGAGCCGAGTCGAGCCAAGTGTTTACATGAGCCGAGCCGAGCCGAGCTTTTTTTCTTCAAAAACGAGCCGAGTCGAGTTTGGGTTTTTTGTAGTTTCGAGTCCGATTCGTTATGAAATATTGAGCCGCTCGACTCATAGATTCGCAAGCCGGCTCGACTCATTAGCAGCCCTACCCTGATTCTGATCAGACGGAGTGGATCTGACCTCAAAATTTGAGTTACCTCAGAGATCCTGACTGGGGTGTGGGGGGCCGTTGGAACTCACATCCCCTGAGATATCTCAACTTTTGCGTGTTTTTATGGAAAATCACAACCATTCAAATATTTCTGCACGAAACTCAAAGTACAAACAATACTGGCCCCCGCGCTATCCACGAATAGACATCGGACACGTCGCTCACGCAAAAGTTGAGATATCTTAGAGGATGCGCATTCGGCCCGATGGGCGTTTAACTTAGAAGTGCTCCCGAGTCCTGACCATGGGAAGGCAGCAGCCCCTCTTCTTCGCGCCGAGCCCCGCAACCTTGAAATTCATAAAATGCTTTCTTTCCAGGAACAGATAATCTCAGACCTCCTAGACGACGTCAATGGCGGGTTGGCTGTTCTCTCCTCTGGACTCCCTCTCTCTCCCATTCTCCTCTCCCTCATTCCTCTCCTTCCTTCCAATCTCACGCCTCTCCTACTTTCCGTCCCTGATTCCCTCCTCCCTTCCCTCTCACCGCTTTCACCACTTTCCATTACCTTCGACCTCCCATCTCACCAGCGTGCCTCTCTCTACACTTCAGGTCGAACTCTTATCCTCTCTCCTCGTATCCTCATCGCCGATCTGCTCACCTCCCGCTGTCCGCCCGCCTCTATTTCGTCTCTCTTTATTTTCAATGTGCACCGCCTCTCCGACACCTCCACGGAGTCGTTTATTACAAGGTTACTAAGACTGTCATCTCCGCATAATCATTTCATCCCGATATTTGCATTCTCGGATTCTCCACATGGCATGGTGTCTGGATTCGCTAAGGCTGAGAGGCTCATGAAGTCTTTGTATGTGAGGAGGTTGCATCTGTGGCCGAGATTTCATGTGCTGGTGTCTAGTGACTTGGAGAAGGATCCACCAGAGGTACAAATGAAACTCATGCTCATGCAGTTTAGAGTAGGAAGTGCTTAAAATTAGTAACCTAATTGTGAAAATTTATGTAACTTTATGGAATATTTGATGTTTGTCTTGATTTTAGGCCGTCAATTAAGCTTTCAATTAGCCTCCAATAACTGAATAAGCTAGTAATCAAGGAGTTAGCAAAAAAATAAAAAAATAAAGGTCAAAGGAAGCACAAAAAATCAAGTTGGGATTGTACAGTCCTCTCACTTGCTAAGGGTGTTGTATGCTCTCAACTTTCTTTTTTGAGCAGCCAACTGGTTCCTTTTCAAAGAGCAGGAATTTTACAACACAAACAGAATAAAATTCAGAAGATTCTCTAAACCTTGGGGATCACATCATGTTATGGTCTCGATCAGATCAGTAGTATATAAGGCTAACTCAAGCATAATATGTAGCATCATAGTATTATTGACCCGCAATGGCTCGCAAGGCAACCTATCTGCCGAAATAAAACAAACAAATAATAGTATCACAGGGTAACCCCCCCCCCCCCCCCCCCCCCCACCTACTACCTTATAACATCTGAAGTTTTGACATTCTACAAGGGTTGAAAAAAAGACATACTAAAAGCGCAAAGAAATTCATGATTTTTTTTGTTTGTGGAGTTATCTAAAGTATTTTTTCTTCGGCATTCAACGTGTGGTACTTTGGTAACATTTCGTGCATGTTCCCTGCCTGAGTTCAAAATTGTGAACAGGCCCCTAACATTTTTTCCGGTTATTACAGGTGGTGGATATTAGAGTTCCTATGAGCCCAGCCATGAAGGGTATACAGGCTGCGGTTTTGGAGGCCATGGATGCGTGCTTGAAGGAGCTAAGACGAACAAACAAGGTTGATGTGGAAGATTTGACGGTGGAGAAGGGGCTGTTCAAGTCATTTGATGAGATTGTCAGACAGCAGCTGGATCCTATCTGGCATACCATCGGGAAGAAGACGAAGCAGCTTGTTAGCGATCTTAGAACTCTAAGGAAATTGCTTGATTATCTAGTCAGGTTAGAGTTTCGTAAGGACTGCAATTTTTGATTGATTTGAGGGAACTTTAGCTGCCGTTTTTTTTTTTCTACATTTGCCTGACAATTACAGTAATACACTGGGCCTAGATTTTATTTGACCAGATGTTGGTTTTTAAGGTTGAAACTTGAAGGTCCAGATCCACACATATGACCTCAGTTAAAGACCATGCAAGCCAACAAAAGAAGAGGTAAAACCGGTAAACCTTGATCTGCGCTTGCACCTGCATTTAGGACAAACTCGTATACCTGTGTAAACCCGGCAAGTACAGTGACAAAAACAGAGATTATTATAGTTGATATATAGTATTTTTTTTTTTTTTCATCTAACTGGTAAAAAAAGAAATAGAAGGGAAAACTGACTTTCTCTTCATCTAGAATTTATTTAGCGTGAGATAAAAGAGTGGATAAGTCAAGTTTGGACTTATCTTGAAGGAAAAGTTGGGATCCTTATAACATCTGTTGATATAATCTTTTGAGTCCATGCAAATTTTTAAAACTTTTATTTATTAGGTATGATGCGGTAACATACTTGAAGTATTTAGATACCTTGAGGGTGTCTGAAGGGGTTAGGTCCATGTGGATTTTTACCGACTCAAGTCACAAGATTTTTGAACTAGCAAAGAGGCGTGTATATCAAGTTGTGAGAGCAGATGGTTCCAGAATTAGTCTAGATAAGGCCATTCCAACCAAGAAAAGGAGAGTGGCAGGCAATAACAAGAAAATGAAAGAGATTGGTGAACAACTTTATCCATGACCTGTATTTCAAAATACCTTAAGAGAAGGATTACGTACTAGGTTTTACCACTTCGTTGGTGATACCTGGTACTGGTAGCATTTTGCTTGAGATTCTTGGTGCACCAGCTACTACCAGTTTGGCAATATTTGTGTTTTTGTGGGTTGCTTGCTGTGTAACTGTTATCATGTCGAGCATAAATTTGGATTTTTAAATTGGTATAGATTGGTCTATATATGTTGATTTCATTGCAATCTGTCTTACATTTCAGGTCTGGATGGGTACTTAAATGGTTCTTTATTTGAGCTAATATAGGTTTCCATTTGTCTACCCTGTTCAACAGTATCTCTGATAGCTGCGTATTCATTTCAATCTTTTTGGCAGATAATGAAGCTTCTTCATCTAGCAAGGAAGTTGGCAGCATAGTCTTGGAGGAAGTATTGGAAGAAGCACCTAAATGGAAAGTGTTGCGTGTGAGTTAGTGAGTTTGAGCTCTTTACTTTGTTCAATCAGGTTATTTTCCTCCGGCATAGATGTCAATGCAAATTTCCTTCTGCTGACATAAGAAAAAAAAATGAAGAATAACTTTCACAATGATGTCAGTGAGCTTGTGCTTAATGCAGGAGTTGTTAGAAGAGATAGAAGAAGAGAGGATGAAGGGAATCCAAGTAATGGAACAAATCATGACCGGAGAGTATGCTGATAGCACTGACATAGTTTTGGTTGCTTGTAAGGACGAACGATCTTGCTTGCAACTTGAGGATTGCATTCTTAAAGGTCCACAGCAGGTATAATAGTAAATCTTTAGCCATGCTTGCCAGTACTCATTTGTACTTTATAATCTTCAATCTTTGGTCTGTATAAGAAATTTACCTACCACTCCGGTTACCATTATGGGGATATGTACCAATGCAGTCAAAGGCACAATTGAAGTGCAAATGACTCCAATTGCCTGAGGGGCAAGGCGCAAAAAAAGCACAAGCTTGAATAATACAACAACAACAACAACCAAGCCTTTAGTCCCAAACAAGTTGGGGTCGGCTAGAAATGAAACCCAACCGAGTAACGCCTGATTAATAAGAGGCGCATAATTAAGATTTGTAACATTTTGTATGATAAAAACCTCCATAATCTAATAATATCAATAGTACTAGTAGTAGCAAATAATAATAGTTATTAAATGACCTGTTATTATTATCATTATTAACAAAATGAATTAAACTTGTTACCGACACCTTCGTTTGTACATTCAGAAACCCCTTCTCATTCCAATATTAAATTGATACAGAATTTGAATATTTAATATTACTGTTTAATGTTACTATAATGTTTTTTATGTTCTCACTGTTCACTTGTAATGTTATAGAAAATCTCTAAAAATATATTAAACGTAATTAAGGTTTGTTTATCATTATGTTCAAATGGAATTCTATTTTTGAGGAGAAGAGGATGACTATTTACAGTGTCCAATTTATATGACGGGTCTTTGTTGGGAATGATTTTAAATAAATTAAACAATATGTACAAAAGTAAAGCTCAATTATAAAGCAGAGGTAGCAAAGTTAAAAAAAAAAATTATATGTGCAACACTGTTAGTGGGCCGAAAAAAAAACTTTGTTGTTTGATTAATTAATGAATAATATCACTCTTTTATGATCCAAGTGCACACTTTTGTGCTTTTTTCATCTTCCTCTTAACCGCAAAAGGTGCATAAAAGTGCTCGCTATCTGAATTGCGCTCATCCCATGAACACAAAAGCACTCTATGTGAAATTGCCTCACCACTATGCTTAAGTGCATCAAGTGCTCGCTTTTAACTGCACTGATATGTACTGCTACTTGACATGATCTGTATGGACTGATGGTGTCTTTTGTTCCGAGTTTTGGCTGCTGAATGAGGTCATTTTGGGATACATCAGTCTGCACTTCATTCACATGCTGCTTTGTTTTTCTGTTTTTTTATTTGGTCAAGGGGGATGAGCGAACCATGTAGTGAATTGCATATGCATTTTGTTTTAAAATTTATCATTGCTGTAGAATCTCCTTTTAATCTTACTTATAATAGGCCATGCGAGGAGAATGGGAGAAATACTTGTTAGGCAAGATTGAATTGCACAGTTTATTCAAACGAGGCAAGAAAATACCCAAGGAGCCAAAGCCAAAAGGATTTGGTTTAGTAGATGGAGGAATTGTCACAACTAAAGGATCCAATGAAAGCACAGAACCTACTGCAATTAGTATACTAGAAAAGAAAGCCCTATTAGCTGCTGCATCAGAGATTTCAAAATCAACAACAAGACAAGGGGAAATAGAAGTCGAGCCCGCAGAAAGTTCAAAACCCAAGAAAGGCCGAGGAGGTAAAGGAAAATCTAAGAAAAATCCAGTATTAGAGAGCAAGCCTCAGAGTAGTGTTGTGCAAATTGAAGAACCCGAGGGGAAAAATCATAATTTCAGCACAGGTGGTTTGGCAAGTAGTGCTGTGCAAATTGAAGTAGCCAAGGGGCAATCTCGTAAGTCTACTGCAGGAAGTTCGGCCGATGCCAAGCCACTGCCTCCAATACAGTTCTATGCATTAGACAGCGATCAGCATATATTGGAAGAGTGGAAGCCTGCTGTGGTGATAGTTTACCATCCCGACATGACTTTTGTCAGAGAGATTGAAATTTACAAGGCTGAGAATCCTAAAAGGAAACTGAAGGACTTATTTTCTTTTTTATGAGGGATTCGACTGAGGCACAAAAGTTCGAGGCAAGTATTCATAGGGAAAACAGAGCATTTGAATCCTTAATCAGACAGAAATCTCTTATGATGATACCCGTTGATCAGGTATCGTTTGATCTATTTTCTTGTTTCTCTTACCCCTTCTGTCAACACTGTTACGTAGGAAGTCCAAATAGCTTTTCCTCGAGTATCTCCTCTAAATTTTAGTAGTTGTGTTCCTTTGTTTTTCTCAGAATGGGAGGTGTGTAGGTCCAGCAACACAGAGTACTGAGCCAGCGTCAGCTCTGTCGAATTCTGTAACTAGGAAGGCTGGTGGCAGAAAACCACTGGAAAAAGAAATGCAGGTAAGTTGCTCTATTTGCACTTTTTTTACTTATTTGTTCCTTTGTTGTTTGCTTGCATAGTTGTGGCTAACAGAGGTTAAATTAGGCCATGGATGTTGATCATGATTAACTCTAGAGAAAGTGAAAATTAGTATTTTCCCAGTTTTTCTGAAAATTGGCACCTGCTTGTCCTGGCTTAAAACTAGTACTTTCACCTGTCTTCAGTCCTCTTGGTTTGGTTGTGAAGCCTTAAGGTGACTTCAGCTCTGCCCTAACTTTATTTTGTATCTCATGCTTTTATTTTCTTGTAGGTAATAGTGGACATGAGGGAGTTCATGAGCAGCCTCCCGAATGTTCTCCACTTGAAAGGCATGAAAGTTATACCTGTTATGTTAGAAGTTGGAGATTATATCCTCTCACCTTTGATATGTGTTGAGCGAAAAAGCATCGCAGATCTTTATCAAAGCTTCGCAACAGGCCGTCTCTATCACCAAGTTGAGACTATGGTTCGCTACTGTAAGATACCTGTCCTTCTCATAGAGTTCTCGCAGGATAAAAGCTTCTCCTTTCAGGTACTCTTGCACCATTCAAAAAACCCACAAGCCAATTTTATAAAATGCAAGTTCCTTAATGCAGCATATATATCATTAGATATCAAAATAGCTGGAGATAGAAAAAAAAAACAAATAAGTTTAAATTGCATACATCTTCTGGACATAGAATAGAAACCTTTGTTCTGTGAATGTGGATAGGAACATAAATGGTGCTAAAATCTGGTAATATATGACCCCTTTCTTTTTGTAAGAATGGAACTAATGTTTGGAAGATACATTTCAAACGACCTGGATTGAGAATTAGTAAACTGTATTCTGACAAATGAGTAACCTGTTCTTGTTTATTACAGTCAGCAAGTGAAATTGGGGATGATGTGTCACCAACAAACATTATTTCAAAGCTGACATTGTTGGTCATGCATTTCCCACGCCTCAGGCTAGTATGGTCCCGGAGCCTGCACGCAACTGCCGATATATTTCTTTCCTTGAAGTCAAACCAGGATGAGCCTGACGAGAGCAAGGCTATGCGGGTCGGGGTGCCCTCTGAAGATGGAATCATAGAAAATGATGTTAGGTAGGTGGCAAGGGTAATATAAACTTCAGTTGCATGGAAAGGGTCTCTTGTTTGCGAGTGCAGCATGCATACACACATATCGGAGTAGTCGGGTCTATTTATTTATTTATTTTTTCTTTGGAGGATTGGGTGCTTGTTTTGGGTGTTCTCTTTTTGTGTTAATCACAGCTCTTGTTAATTGGGTCCAAGCTTGCCTCGGATTGGCAGCAGCAAGTCTAGTACTAAGCTAGTCAGGTTCAGTGCAAATATTTTAAGTAGGACAGGGCTTGTGCGGCAATTATTTGTTACCAGCACTTGCATGATTTTGAATGAGTTATTGAACTGTTTTATGATGTCTTAGGGCTGAAAATTACAACACCTCTGCAATTGAGTTCTTGAGACGACTGCCAGGGGTGACAGACTCGAATTACAGAGCATTGATGGATGGTTGCAACAATTTGGCTGAGCTGGGCCTCCTGCCAGTTGAAAAGCTAGCAGAATTAATGGGAAGCCAGAAAGCAGCACGCACTCTGAAAGAGTTCCTTGATGCAAAGTGCCCGACTATGGTTTAGTCCCGATGTAATTTTTTCTCTCAAGTCAAGAATGCCTTTCACATCAAATGCCACATTGTTGAGGGATGTGGACTTCTGGGTTCGAAAAATATCATTTGTACGGTGTCGAGGTTATAAAGTTACAGAGCTTCATTGAGTTCTGTTGTACCTGTATTGGAGTTTACAGTTTATATCGGTAATGTAACCAGAGAATGTCACTATTAGAAAATGTACACTGCCTTTTCTATTTATTAATTGGTTCTTTGTTGAATTAAATGGATTTTTTAATTGAGAAATTATATTTTCTTAAGATACTTGTCATCTGCATGGGCTCAGTCGCTCAGAGGATAATATTCCATGCAAATAAGAAATCAACTTGACATTAAATGATCAATCAGCTAATTCGGATGTTGCCAATCCATCGATTGGACTTACTTTCCGGATGCATTTTTGAATGGGCCGCAAATCCAAGACTACTCGTGCAATTTATACAAATTATGTAAACTGTTTTTACCAATGTTAGCAATATATCTTCTAGTATCTATGTTGCAATCATGATACATGAGATGTGGATTGTGGAGTTCTCTTGTTTTTTGTTTTGGTTAGTCGGGGTTTCGGTGTTATTGTAATACGGCCGTGGAGGCTATACATTTAGCAATTATTGCACTAAAAACTTGATGTGAATTTTGCCGCCGCACCCGCCCACTCCCTGCGATGGTACCCCCAGCTTGGATTCGTGCCCCGCATTCCTCCTAGGGCCAGGGCTTCGACCTCGCCTCCGCAATCCTTGTTGTGGGTCGGACTCCCCCCCCGCGCCCCCCCCCCCCCCCCCCCCCCCCCCCCCCCCGGCACCCTCTCCCTCTGAGGTCTAGAGTCTTGCCCTCAGCCTTGAGGGCGGTAGGTGGTCCAGAATCCCCTCCCCCCAAAGGCTGAGGCCTCACACCCCGCACCCCCTCCCCCCGAGGGCACTGACCTCGCCCTCGCCCTCAGAGGGGCGTCCCTGCAGCACCCCCTCCTCCTCTTCCCCCGCAAGGGCCCCGATCTCACCCTGCACCCCCTCCACCCAGGATCGGGGTCTCACCTTGCACCCCTCCCCCAAGGCCGGGACCTTGTCCCTTGCCGTGGGCCGGACACCCCCTTCCTCCACCCCCGAAGGCACCAACCTCACCCCCTTTCCCCCGAAGGCACCAAAATAGTTAATCTCGCCTAAAATAAATGAGTAATATAACTTGAACCTGAACCGAAATAAATTAAAAATCAAGGAACAGTCGAAAAAACTCAAGATGAGATGTTTGCCGATTGGGAACTCTTTCTGTCTCTCTCTCTAGCTCTCTCCTCTTTCTCCTCTTTTTGATGGAAAATAATGGGCGATTATGAATGACTAAGAGAGAAATTAAGTCCTGTTTATATAGCATGACTGCATGCAATGAACATCTACAAAGAGCCGTTAGCCCGTTACAGCTTTAAATTTGGAAGATTATATTCGCCGAATCCAAGAGTTATTGTGGCAACTTCAACTGAATGACAAAGGCAAGGCAGTCTTGACAGTCTTGTAGCTAGATTTAATTTTCTTTTTTGTTCCGGTTGGTTAATTAGGCTCTTAATTATGGATGGACGGTTGTGATCTGATTGTACAATCAGCTAGAGGAACGAATAGTGGCCACCTGGTCAAGCGCCAAGTAAAAAA